>CM035442.1:38138840-38463840 GCA_020310875.1 Ceratopteris richardii | reverse complement strand
TATAATGAGAGCATATCTGTACACCAATCTCCTTCACAATATAGTTGATGGGTCTGAAGCTGAACCCAATAAGGCCAACAACCTAGAATCTTGGCATATTTGGAATGTTAAAGATAAAAGGGCATTATTCCAACTCCTACTAGCATGCGATGAACTGACCAAAGGGCACATCATGGCATGTAAAACATCCAAGGAAGCTTGGGATATTTTACCGGTCTTATAGGAAGATAAAACACCTTCGAAGATCTATGCATTAGAAGCAGAATTCCATAATCTAACTATTAGGCTGCAAGATACAATCACAAAAGTCATATCTGAGTTTACAAACAAAAGTTAGCACTTTATGGCCGGCATATTTCCAGTGAAGATATGGCCATCAGGCTACTTAACAAACTCTCAACCTTGTACAATTGAGGGTGATTTCTCACCTGGGAAGAAGTCCATCGTCTTCTGCTCCTCCATGACTCGCGAGCTAAGTGGACCTCCTCCCGAGAGACTGCAATGAAAGGAATATCAAAAGTGTGATGGAAATGGCGAGAGCTATGCTTCATAACAAAGACTTATCCTTCAAGTTTTGGGCAGAAGCAATACATACTATTGTTCACATACTTAATCGAGGCTTCACCTATGCATTGCACAATAAGACATCATTTGAAGCATACTATGGAAGAAAGCCTAATGTGCATTAATTTCAAGTATTTGGTAGTGAAGCATTTATCCACGTGCAAAAAGAAGATCACAACAAGTTGCAGTCCAAGTCTAAGAAGCACATCTTCATAGGGTATAGTGAACAATCAAATGCCTATAGACTATACGATCTCAAGAACCACTCCATCACAATGTAAAAAGATGTTATATTTAATGAAGCCTCAAGTTATTCAACAAAAGATCCAAACACTACACTTTAGAGGGGGACATAGTCTTTTCAAAGCAAACATTAGAAGCAAGTACTTCAAGTCAGTATCATAGCACTTGTGCAAGCTATTGTGTCTTCTTGTGCCAAAAATATATACATGTTTTGGTTCTCTAGTATAAGCATCTTGAAGTCTACTATAGGTCTAGTAGAACTCTTTTGGGTAGTTGTGTTCAACTTTTTCAGATACAGTCATTTTTTTGCATCAAGGTGTTTTAGTCAATGATCATGGTTGAAAGAAGTGATGTATTCCGTACGTTGGCTATTGAGGATAAGTTGGATGGTACCAATTATCCATTTTGGGATTATATGATGCGTCATGTATTGGTTGCAAAAGGATTGTGGAATATTGTGTAGGGTGTTGAAAAATGTCCTATTGCACCTGCAAATATAGGTATTGAAGCTGAAGGTGATGGTGTTGAAGATGGTGATATTCTACAGATTCCTGTTCGTGCTACGGTTCCTATTGCACATACTGTAGAGAAAATTCATTGGGATGGCAGAGATGCTCAGGCACATGCATTGATAGACTTGTCTATCAAACATGCCATTATTCCTCACAGTCATTCATTCATGAGCAATTCCTGTGGCTACGTTGTTGCACATATACATTGATTCCTATACAAATATACATTACTTACATACATCCTCAATCTTTTAAAGTATACATACATGCCTTTCTATATATATATATATATATATATATATATATATATATATATATCCCTCTCTGTCTCTCTCTCGCTCTTCGCATAAGAGATCTCTGCTACTCGAATACCATGTTCTTGCACCTCTCCCTCTCTCTTTCATTCAAGACATGTGTATCTCTGCATGCATCAGACTTCATCTCTATTCACATGCATGTCTCTCTCTCTCTCTCCCATGTTCCTACCTCTCGACATGCATCAACAACCACCTTCATTGCCTGTCTCTCTCTTCCTTCTCTGTGATGCGCAACATACATATTTTTGATGCCTGCACATCTATCAGGTGGAGGGTTTTAGACTGTGCAGCACTTAGTTGCAGGTCTTCACTGAAGGGCTCAACTGCAAAAGTGTCCACCCTGCACACCTCTCTCATTGCACCTCCTCGATATAAGAATTTTCAGCAGTTCAAATTGTAGAGCCTTCCATCAATAGGGCTTTCGAGAGTTTCGAACTACTGACCTGCATTTGTCTGTGCATCATAAGCTTTGGAATTCACCCTACAACCTGTACCTGGAGCAGAGACTTGTTCTCTTTGCATCACAACTTGCATGCAAAGTTTTGCATCACAACCTAGAGGCATGGTAGCAATTAAAAGTTTCACACGTAGCAACTTCTGCTATCTAATTCTCTCTCTTTCTCTCTCTCTCTCTCTCTCACTTCATGTGTCCACCAAAGGCATCTGATAGTAGGAGAGATTCATTGCTCTGAGAGCAAGTACATTAGAGTTGTTGATCGGTCTGCAATTATGTGCATCTTTAATAGAACCTCAATTGACTATGTAGGTTCCAAAATTCTATTAGTGAAGATGCAGAACCCCACTCCTACATTGCAATAAGCTAAGACGGCCAAATCCCCGACATCAATGCCCAAATTATTCTCTAGTAAGCCGACCATTCGTGGAGGTAAAGGCATAGAAAATGGCTCTACGTGTCACATGTCTTGATGACAAAAAGGATATCAATATCTGAGCAATCCTTTCTCTCTTTCATGCCAACGCCTGCTGAAAACCTTTCTCTCTCTCTCTCTCCTCTCTCTCCCTCCTCTCTCTCTCTCATACACACTTGGAGAGATTCATTAGCCCAATCATTAATTACTATTATTCTTCATAGGTTCTAGTTATGCATGTGTGGCACTCAAATTTCCATGCATACACACTTAGTTAATTTACATGCATACCATACACATAGTCACTTTAGCATGCACACGTTTCTTAGTTAACTTAAACACACACTTATTTTTATTTACGTATGCACTTTTTTGTATATGTAATTCTCATTAATTGTTATTGTTTAATTCTAAACTATTATATATTCAATTAAATATGTGACTTATTAAATAAACTATTTTGAACCTATAATTTTATTATATATTAAATCAAATTTTTGTTTTATTCATCATTTTATGGGAAACATTAAGAGCATTTCATTTATTATAGATTAAAAAAATTAGATTTAATTAGTTAATCTAAACTAATATATTATTAAATTAAATATAGTACTTATTAGTTAAGTTATTTACTAATTATGCCTTTATATAGTTTTTTATTATATAAACATTCAACAATTATAAGAAATCATAAGAGCTTCCAAAGATTAGAATTAGTTATTATAGGGATTCAACTTTATTCAAATATTATTTCTTATATTTGACACACACACACACACACATATATATACATACACACACACATACACACACACACACACACACACACACACACACACACACACACACATATATATATATATATATATATATATATATATATATATATATATATATATATATATATATATATATATATATATATATATATATATATATATATATATATATATATATATGCATATATATTTTATTAAGGTTAAAACGTATAAACAGACATATTCATAGGGTATACAATCTTATATTATTATATATCCATTTACTTTAATACATATAAGATGGTTTTGTTAGGGTTAAAACACATATATCCCTTCATAAATGTCAACTGCAAGATACATTGATCCCATGCTTATACATATAATCATATGTATATTTGCTCACATTTCCATATCCACACATAGACTTACATTGGCATACATCTTCACATGCAACTATACATGCATAAGTATAAGCGTGCAGACTCATAAATGTTAAAATACATTCTTACCCATGCTTCAATGTACATGCATATACATGGTTCATACCCAAGTTTCACACACACATGAGCATCGTTGTAATTGACTTAATCATAAGCTTAATTGTATTTAGCTACGTAAGACTTCATCAATATGAGATCTTTGCTTAGTCCAGCTCTTCATGATTTTGTTGCCTGCAGGTACTAAGAAGAAAGATCAGTCAAATCAAAGAAATGCATAAAAAAGATTTGAGAGAGATAACAGTTAATCAATCTAGAAACAAGTTTTTTTATTTTTTTGAATATTTATTTGGATGTGGAAATCCCCCCGACATCTGCCCCCACCAAACCTGCACATCATCCTTATGGGCCAACCTACAGTTCATGGAAAGCAGCATCAAATCTTTGAAAAAACTTATAAATTGACTCTAAATAAGATGATAAAAAATGCTTCTAAATTCAAATTAACTTTCTGATAATAAAGAAAATTCAGAAAATTATGTAAATGTGAATAGGAAATCATTTCGTTCAATGCATACAGTTAAAAGATAAATTTAGAAAATTTTATAATAGTCATTTAGATAGTCGCGGTACTTACCATTCCATTAACCCTGTTCACAAGTAAGATTTAATTTATATAAGTATTCTATCTTATATCTCTTAGTTGTCCTCCATAAGATACATCTAACTAATTCTTCTGTAGAAAACTTGCAACTCATATAGCCCACAATACATTTCAGAAGTGATTTCGAGAGCACAACTGAATCATAATAATTTTCCTTTTTCTTTTTCTTTGTTTTTCTTTTATTTTTTCTCTTTTTTTTTTCTTTTTCCATCTTGCAGTAGCCATTAATGTACTGCTTGATGTATTCATTTTTCTTTCTTTTTTCTTTTTAACTTTTTTGTTTAAGGGGAAAGGCTTAACCCCTAATCAGAGCTGAGGATCTAGAAGCATGCTACAATCAGAACTAGGATCTCATTTGCTAAACAGTTTCAGAAAATAAAAAAGCCTACTTGTATAAAGTAAATTCACCTTTACTAAGGGTTGCAGGTCAAGTGTTCCTCTCTCCTATCCTCATAACAAATTATAAGTTTCGTAAATTGGACCTTCAACTTGCATGCACATTCCTACTTTCATTTCTTTTTCATTGTCTACATATTTCAATAAATTTTCTTTTATACGAGAAACAAATCATTTCCTAACTCTGAAATGCATGAAAAGAAGTTTTTATAAACATTAACGAACAATTAGAATTATTTCACCTGATTATGCTTCATCTTCCAGCAGTCTTCATCCAGCTCGAACTCACTTTTTGCCCTTCTTTCAAATAGTTTTATCCTCTTTCCTGCAATCTTATTTCTCAAAACAGTACCATCAAATTCTCATAACTTATATGTACCTGTCTCAAAAACAGAAACAACAACATATGGCCCAAACCAACGTTTAGTTAATTTACAATGTGCATCATATTGAGTCTCAAAAGTACTATCATATATAAGCACCTGATCCCCACTCTCTATCGGTTGTGGCCTCAATCGATGTTTTTTATCAAAGTAAATTTTATTTTTCAATCGTGATGTTTTTAATTTTTTAATAGCTTCTTTCAAATTTTCATTACCTTGTTTTAATTGTTTAATTCTTAATGCTAATAATTCTTCTCTTGATATGTTGTCTTCCCATTTTAAGCTCATCCAATTTACTATCTGAGTAAGTATAGGAAATATCGACTTTTGACAGTACATGAGTTCAGCTGGCATAAATCTAGTTGTTTTCGTGTACGTCATCCTATCGGCCCATAGAGCAAATGGGAGATATTTTGGCCATTGTCCAATATCCCCATGGCATGCTTTTGAAATAGCCTTCACTATGGAAGGATGCCCTCGTTCAATCTTTCCATTTTCCTCTGGGTTATAAGCAGTCTTTAGAGGCAATCAAATTCCATGATGTGCAAATAACTCTCTTGCCTCTCTAGCATCTAGCTCACCTCGATCTGCTACTACTTTTTCTACATATCCAAATTTGAATAATAATTATTCTAAAAGAAATAAGCATACATTATAAGTAGTATTAGAATGAAGTGCTCTACCCTCAACATGATTAGTTGAATCTTCATGTGCAAGTACTATGTACCTCATACCACTATTGCTTTTAGGCATAGTCACAAGGTAGACTACCCACTTGTAATGAATACAAGGTGGATAGGTCGGATGTAAAGAGTCCCTATGTTTGACTGAGGAATGTATTTGGCACGTAGAACAAGTGCTCACAAATTCTTTTACAATTACATACATCCTCAACCACTAGTAACTTTCCCGGATTTTCTCATATGTAGCCACAAAACCTTTATGACCAGCCCATAGGCTTTCATGCATATCCATCATAACTTTCACTTGAAAATATCTTAAGCCTAACACTCTTTGTGAGTTTCTAACCTTTCCTTTAGCATGTTGCCAAAGATATCCATCTTTCAAGAAGAAGTTGAAAGACTTCTTCTTGATGTTCCAAAATCAATTTGAGGACTAGCTTGGAATAGGTTGAAACGTACTCAAATAATATCCTATATCCTTCCACTCTCCCTCATAGTCATCTTCTCTAAATCTCTCATACATAAAAGTAGATGTTTCATAATTAATTAAGTTTATATGTTTATCCATTGCTTCTCTATCATCGTCCTTTTGCTCTTGAGAGCATATCAACAACGGTATTATGTTTTCTAGCAATATGTACAAAAGCATGGTTAATAAATTTAATAAAGGCAATCCATCGTAACATAGCAATATCTGGAGATGAACAGTTGGCAATTAATCATATTAATGGAAGACAATCAGTATCTACTATTACATTAGCTCCTATACAATATTCCTTATCTGTTTTTAAAGCTGTAACTAGTCCCCATAGCTCTCTTTTAATGTGAGGATAATTTCTTTGAGTATCATGTAAGATTTTTGCTCCAAAGTGAACTGTGTATCTTTGCTCCTTCTCATCATCCTATCCAATGACCCAGCCTATACCAATAGGACTAGTATCAATGGTTAGGATTACAGAATTATTTCTTGAATAATCAATACGTTTCAAGATTGGAGCATTGATAAGCAATTGCTTCAGTCATCTCATCGTTCTAGTATGTTCTTCAGTCCAATAGAATTTCTTTCTTTTTCGTAACAAATCATAAAGTGGGTTCCCGACATGAGCAAAGTGAGGGATCCAGATGACATAGAAAACACATGCACCTAAGAATTTTCTTACTTCACTAACATTACGACACCTCTCAAAAATTCTACTAATGGCATTAACTTTTGTTGGATAAGGCCTATGACTGTAATGTCCACATAAATGTCCAACTATCAGCACTTCATTAACACCAAAAGTAGAATTCTCTAAAGAGAAAGTTAGTCCAACCTCCTCAAACCTTTGAAAGATCTTTTCACAATAAAAAATATGGCTGGAAACAAACTTTCTACATCCGGAAGAATCTATAGTCTCATCTTTTTATTTTTCCACACACCCTTTTATTGGAATATCATAAAAAAAAGGCATTGTCACTTTTAGGATAAAGTCATATAAGACCAGGTTCATAGCGTTCATCATGTGTGCTAGAGAATTCGTCGCTCCTTATGGTAAAGTACACATACATACAAGACCTAAAGGAGTTTTCATCGTGGTCACATCTCTACTTTCAATAGCTAATTGAAACTGATCATATCCTCGGTACAAGTCTCCCATTGAATAGATGGAATGATCGGCAAATGCCTTGAAAAACTCATCTACAATAAGACTCATTCCAACATTCCTAATAGTGAATTTATTCATAGGTTGTAGATCCTGAATAAACTGTAGCTTCCCATTCCTTTTTAGTACCGTGAACCACCTATTGGAGTATGGTGTTGAGGATGGTTCCAAAATTCTCATGGCAATCTTCTCCTTTAACAATCTCATTAGCTCAGGTAAATGAGCCTTCAAGACTAGTATCGGTCGAAGATTCCAAGGAATGTGTGGTACGGTAAAAATAATCATCGGAGCTACAAGCTTTGGATCAACACATCCTATTTCATGTGGGAGTAAAGAAAATGCTTTCCCATGATGTACGATCATCTTCGTAAACTGATCTTTTGCTATCTCGAAAGAAATTCATCTCCAAATTTCATATATTTCTTAGTTTCCTCTGTAAATGTATGACCTATCTTAGATCAGTCTCTAAGTATAGGGTCCTCAGATACTCGTCGAAATATATCATGACTATCCTTAGGTAAGGTTTGAGTTACATGCTTAATTTTCTTTTCTAAATGTCTTGCATTTAGTTTCTATGTTAACTTCATGTTCAAGGATAAAATTAGTAATAAACTCATACTCTTGAATAGAGTCTAGAATAATCAATTTTGATTGTAGTTTTTCCTAGGAAGCAGTTTCAAGATCTTCTAAGAGAGTAGTACTTTTGGAAAGATCAATTATACACTCAATTTTTTCATCAGGTAAAATTAATCCTAAATTTCTAAGATATTTTTCTTTTCTTTTTCTGAATATTTTTTTAATGTTTCCTTTTGTAGTAAGTTGTAAACTAGTGGTAGGAGTACAAACTAAACAATTTTCACATTTATGTACATAGTTAGGCGAGACATCAAAACAATGTCCACTATTGTCCTGCTCAATAGTGGAATCTAATTGAAATTTTGATCATAATATGCACCATATTCTCTAACAACTGGTGAATCTTCACATACATGACTATTCAAGTCAATGGGATTTCTTCATAAATTCTTTCTATTTCTTGTATGATTTGGGTAGACTGTCATGACTTGCAAAGAATCCATTCTAGATTTGGATCGAATTCTTGCATATGTTTACCCATCATTCATTGCTTTTGTTTCCATTCTCATCTTTGCTATAAATGGCTGCCCAAGAATTACTTCATATGTACAATTATCTTGAACAAAGAAGTGAAATTCTTCTCGAACACCACCTATCATTATAGGCATATGTGCGCATGCACCTAATAAAGTCCTAGAGCCATTGTCGGTTGTTCTCATCCTCCAGCCATGCTCTTTGTCAATTGGCCATCTAAACTTATCAAAAAATTCTTTGAGATAATGTTTATCTCTGAGCCCGAGTCAATCAGAGCTAGAGCTAAACATGAATCTTTTTCATCTCCAATCCTAATTTTCACTTCTTGCGTTCCTCATGCCCAAAAGGTTGTGTTAAATTTACTTTCACTTTTCAACATCTCATCATCAGGTTGAATTGGTCCTAAAAAATTTATATTCACACTCCTAGTCATAAACTCTTCTTCTTCTTCATAATCACTATCACTTAATGTTACAACATCATTCATAGCTAGAGTTTCCTCTGCTACATCTTGCATATCTTCGTCTTGCGGAAATGGAAAACATCTCCTTCTAATTAATCGAATAAAACTATCTTTGAACTCAGGTTTTGCTATTGAAAACACTTGTTCAAGGGACATTGTTACTTGACTTATTAGAAGTATATCATTCAGGATGTTCCTCACATCGTTCTTTTTGTCGAGCTCCGAAATCATTATTGCACATGGAGCTCTTCTTCCTTTCTTTTTCCCTTTCTCTTCATTTTGTTTTTGTTCATCTTTTTGTTCGTTTTTAGTATTTTGATTATTTTCATGTTTAGGTTTCCTCTTTTCATCCTTACTTGGGGTATTTTGACTTTCCTATGCTCGTCTATTGGTTTCTTTCCTTCTTTAATTATCCTTCTTTTCTCTTCCTGAGTTAAAATTGTATCTTCAAATTGTACCTTTTTGTCATTTTTCTTCTCATTCTCCTTCGTCTGTCTTCTGGTCACCCTCCTATATCCCTCGTCTATATCATCCTGCATTTCATCTTGTCTCCGTTTCTCCTCAACATTGGCAATGTGAGAGTACATAGAGGCTTGATCAACAGGAGATCGCCATGCTGTTTTACAATTTATTTCATCTCTAGCCCTCACCTGCGCCTCAATTGAATAAGGATTTGGCTTGCCATAGAAAGAGGCCTATCATCAGCTGGCTCCAATCTAGCATCCATGGTACTGGCAGTTGCATTATAGATTGTTAAATTTTCATACAACTTTTTCATACCTCCTTTGCCCCAGTTAACGACTAAAGGAAGTCATGACCTAAAGTCACACAATTTCCTATAAATCTCAACTACTAATTGATTTTCTTTTGCACTCTTTAACTCATCACAAGCATAAGTTGCATGTTCCTGGCTATCACACCAAACACATCATTTTTCGCCAGTCCCTTTTCTTTCAGTGTTCCTTTGAAAAGTTGGCTGAGAAATGAACTGTGTAGGTGGAGCTAGCTGAAAAACTAGCTGAGGAGGAATATATTGTGGCATAACTAGCTATATAGGTGTTGCTTGCCCTACACCACTACTTCCATCTCCTAGCTCATTTAAACTCAAGGAATATACTTTATTATTTAATTGGGCAACCTCTTTGGAAAGAGATGCCTGGATATTCATAACATTTTCCATTTGTTTACATAAGATGTCTAATTGAAATGCAATTGGAGCTTTAGGGGCAACTGCATCATTAGCCGTAGCCGCAGTCACTGGCATTGGCATATCAGTTTGCCCTGGAGTAGGTATCTCCCTAGGCTGAGAAGAATTAAGTTTTGCATATAAAACAGATTGTCATTGCTTCATTGGGGCTATAGTCTCTATTTCTCATTTAACTTTTTCCGAGTCATCGATAAGACCATATCATTTGCCTAGCTCTTCTATTCATCTCTCTACCTCAGCTCTATCCTCAAGACTTAATATCTTGAGGAAATGAATAATAGGTTCGGATTCAATGCGTTTCTATCCTCTTTAGGAAGTTGGGCAAGTTGTCTCATAAACTCCCCATGAAGATGAGTTAGAGACTCATTGCTCTTTAAGGAGTTTACCCATCGCAAAAATCCATCACAACTATGCTGGCTAAAATCTTCAAGATAAAACATCTTGTGTAATTCTTTCCAAAGTTCCTACCAAGGTTTATTAGCATGTACTTGAATGCTTTCTAGCATAGAACTAGAGACTACACGACCAAAGTACTTTACTAATACGTCATCAGGTAAGCCTTGAATTTTCAGTTGCTCTTCAAATGCATCCATGTACTCTGTGATATTTAAGCTAGTAAATTTACCTTTTTCTCTTAACACTAGTTCTGTACTAGGACACTTGAGTGTCCTGGGATACTTAAGTGTCCTGCTTTTACACCAAATTGCTTGAATTTTTTTGAAGACACCCTTGAGGCTTTGATGGCATATTCACTTGGCTTTGATAGCCCACATCATGTAATTTTTGAGAAAAATATAATGTTTAACGTTTTACAACTTCATATGGGTTATTAAATGAAGATGAAAATGGAAATTTCTAAAAACTCAGCTTTTAGCATAACTCAAAAAATAACTTAACTAAAAAATTTTGACAAATTGGATATGTTTTAGGAAATGTCAAGCTATTGATGGATTTTTTCAATGTAAAGCAAGTGTTTGGGGATCTCTGGAGAAGGTTGAACACTTCCAAACCTAATAAACTTGGACTGAAAACTTATCTTCTCTAGATCACTGACATTTATCACAACTTTTTAAGAATGGCTCACTATAATTTGTGTGTGCATGAGATTTCACAAAATTGGCAAGTTATCAATGGAAAACCTTCATGTTAATCGAATGCATATTTTTATTCAAAGTTAGAAGGCCTCTCCTTTGAGCTACTAGCCATTGCATTTGGTGTTGAATTTCATGCTGAATTGGCAAAGCGCATATTTCCATGCTCACGAAAAGAACATAGCTCCAAAGGTAGAATAAAACATTATGATGAAAAATAATAAATATTTAAATGCTATTCTAACTATTAAAAATTCCAAAATATGCTTTCATGCCATGTTTCATTCTTAATCTCATCAAATAATATATGATTGACAATGGTCATCATGATAAAAATGAAACAGATTGGCATACATATTTGATTTGACAAAATGAAGATGGCATCCATGATGGAAATGATGAAATGTTTTCAAATGATCCTTATCATTTTATGATATCAAATATTATCTCAAAGAAATTTGAGTATTATTCTGAGTATGTGTTGATGTGTGCAAGGGATTGTGTGTTTACGCATATAACAACTACCAAAAAAATATTTTAAATAAATATGCTAAAACTATATTTTCTTTTGATTCTATGTGTACATGCCTCTTGTTTCCCGGTAGGAACTAGTTTTCTTCTTGGATATCAAGATAAATGTTTATAATTTGGCATTATTTGAATTGGATGTTAATGTTTATATGTGGATATATTGGTTGGTGTCCACGCATATATCTATTTTGTTTGGCGTACATAGATATGAAAAACTTGGTTGATTTTCACATATTGGTAGTTCCCTTATGTGTACACCTTGTTTGCTGTATGATTGTCTTGGTTCATGTGAAGAAATTGGATCTCTTCCATAAACGTACATTCTTTGTTATGTGTCCAAAAACTATTCATGATTGCATCTATAGAAACTCTTTGATGCCGACACAACAGAAGATTCTTGGTTATGTCCGAAGATGTGAAAATTTTTATGGATGACTATCACTCATTTGTCCTTGTATGTGTAAGCCTTGGTTTGTCATATTTTCTACTTGGTAAATTGAACGTGTATACCTTGGATGATGTCCATAAATTCTTTTGAGTCATATATGTAGGCTTTAGTTTTTTTTTTTGGTGACTAGAGTCATATTAGTTGTTTTACATGTGTATACCTTTGTTTTTGTCTTCATAATATGTTTTATTTTTGGCATATTTATACACGTATAGGGAGTCCCATAAGTTTGTTCGAACCATGTTTAGAACTAGTTACTGCTTTTGCTGTACAAAGTCAAAATTATTGATTTTATTTGATTTGAAATGATTTTTCTAAGTCAATTTGAGGTTCATACTATGTGGTCTATGTTTCAAGGAATGTGTTTAATTTTTTCTTTCATATAATGGATTTTTTTCTTTTGATAAAATTACATTTTATTAGGAATTTTCATCTTTTTCACTACCATAGCATCTTGAAAGGCTATGAACATGAAGAAAAAACATGATTTACTATGTGTTCTAGTTTTGCATTAACCTTTGAATGATATTTAATATGTGTGCTAGAGGATTTTTTTCAAATTATGTTTGTAAAAGGTGTGAGTTTTTTTGGAAAATTGTCAAAAAAGGACACTTAAGTGTCCTATTTTGGTACCAAACTAGTGTTAAGATTGTCTGAATAGTGTGTGTTTCTTGTTTCTCTATCATCACGTTCTTAAACATTTCCTCCATCTTACATTCTTGATAGCGCTTAGAATGGAGTAGTAAATCTCTAATAGCAGGCTCTAATCTCTCTCTAAACTATCTAAATCTATCCCTATATGATAAAGCCAAGAATATTGACTTTACCAAATCTTAGGCTTTACTATTAATGTTTTCTTTTATAAATATTTTTCAACTTGTTTAATTTAACCTAAGCTTATACTATCTTTAGACTTGAAATTTTGATTTTATCATTTGTCTTCTTTTTAACTTTAGACTTTTTACTTTTAATTTTCTAACCTTAAGTTTTTAATCCCAAAGGTTAGTCTAATGAAAATAGATGTGTAGATAGGTTTTATAAGTTTTAAATAAGTTTTCTTAATTTGGATGTTTTAGATTTTAATATAGTAGGAAAAATAAGAAATACTACTAATTACTTAAATAAATTTTCCTTAATTTTGTTTTAATATTTTAAGGGAGTAGGAAAGAAAGAATAATAATTACTTAAATCAAAACCCTAAGCTTATCTATTTTAAAATAAACTCTTTTTTTGTGCAATAAAGTAAATCTTTTTGTATAATTGATAAAGCTATTCTTTTGATTTCAAATAAACAACCCTATAATCTAATACGTAGTTGCTTGCAATGCTAAAAAAAACTTCATCTTTCTTAATCCAATGATGTTTCATTGTCTTGTAAATGCAAGTGTAATGTGACTAATTTCTAGTGCAAATGAAAACAATCCTTCTTTTTTCTGTGAAGTGATTGTACAAAAATAAAGGAACTTGAATAAACACCTTACTTGAAGTTGCTCGATGCAGAAGGTTCTAATGTGCCCTATGATAATTCTTTACAAACTTTCTTAATAAATCAAACCTAAGTACAAAACTAAACTGATCATGTATTAATGTTCTTCTTCTATGTTGATGGGGGGGGGGGGGGGGGATTAAGTGATGAAGCTCCTCCATCTAGAATACCCTTCTTCCCATGGAGGCACTTAGTTCCCTACGGAACAACCCTCAACAACCAAGGAAAAGAGTAGGTAGAAGCAGGATCTTCAATTGTCATAGCTTCTTCTTTGCTTCTTCTTTCACCACTCACCTGCATACAAGAAGAAAATAAAGGTTAAATTCTGTAATTAAGACTGAGAACACAACCAAAAATCCTAAGCACACTAGCATCACGTTTCATATTGGGTTCACCAAATATGTCAAGGGGTGTGAAAGGAGGCAGCCACTATCGTAGAGATTTCCATCTCTGCATCTGCTTCCAAATCAAAACATAAGATTAAGAAATGCTACAAATGTTCGGTCGAATTCCGAAACATCAATACTAGGGTTGGCAAAGGAGTTTTGCTTTAAAGAGTTATGAAACCAATGAATTTTTCCTAAAAAGAGCACATGTTTGTGGGTGCACAACACACACTCAGAACAAGATTTGTATTATCATGTGTCGATTTATAGTTTTGGAGGCATTGGATAATTGCACCGTAGTTATGCATGGAAAAGCATTTGTAAAGTGAAAAAGTAGAAGTGTGCATGAAAAGGGGGAATTCGGAAGAAAACAAGGAGGAGATCTGCCGCTGGAAGCTGGTAGTTCTACATGCAGAGCGTATAGAGGAAAGGAGTGGCACGCGGAAAGAAAGAATAAAAGTGTTTTCCTTGTTGTATGGGAAAAATATATTTGGGAAGAGAGACTGCATCTTCGGCCTGGGGGAGGGGGTTGGGGGGCTCCTTCAGCAACAACCTGCACAACAGACGCCAGAGGTGCAACAAAGAAAGAGAGAGGCAAGCACTAAATTTGGAACTCTGAGAGGCAGAATAGAAGAATTATTGAATCAATCAACACTTATACTAGCTGTGGAGAAGGGAAGATCTGTACGCTGAAGGGGCGCGGCTCTTGCAGAAAAGGGAACGTGATCTTTCAGGGAATAGAAAAGTTGTTTTTTTTGAAGGGATTGATCTGACGCTCCAAGGGAAAGGCCTTCTCTCTCTACTTTTTGTGAGCAGTTCAGTTGATTAGCAATTCTGATAATTTTTTGGCACGCACGATCTGAGCAAGATAAAAGAAGATGATGACTGCAGTACTGATGTGAAGAGCTTGCGCAAACAGTCGTATATGAAGCACGACATTCATGGAGCAACAAAAGCCTGACGGTGACTTTTGGAGATAAGTTCTTTGCTCTGACGCTGATTGGTTTTTCATAAGACATTGGATCTTCTTGATTATGCATGATAGAAACAGTTAGTTCAACATTGTTTTTTTTTTTCCCTGTCAATTTATGGTGCCGCTTATTTCTCCAGTTCTTCTGACATTGATCATTATCTGAAAACGACAATTGTCAATAATTTGGCGCAAATTCTGGAATTCTTCTTTTGACCTGCTGAAAAGGACATTACGATGATTATGATTAATGTTTTGATGATGTTGCTTTGAATAGTTTCATGCAGGAGACCATTTCTACGAGGAATTGATTGAAGCTTATCATTGAAAACATCTATCAATTCCTCATCTATAACATATAAGTTGTGACTTCGTTTGTCAAGTGAGTTAACATTTAAGAGTGAAAATTCATTTATCTAATTTGAACAAACTCCGTTTTTTAAAATCTCATATAATTGGCTGACTTCATGAGGTTCATATTAATAGTACTTGAACTAAATGATCATAAATGAATCAAAGTCGATTACTTGAACTAAATGGTCATAAACGAATCAAAGTTGATTACTTGAACTAAACGATCATGAACAATTAATAAAGGCCGTTGTTCAAGAACTTTAATGTATGATAGTCTAGGTTGAAATATTCTTCTTCTGTTTAGGAGACAAACACACATATAAAGTTCTTTGGAGTAAACAAGTTGTATACTTATATACTGTGGCTATTGAAAATTAATTCATCGAGGTCCAAAAGTATTTTCAAGAGTAGTAACGAATTATTGGACAATTGTAATACCTTATGAATGGTTTATGAAATATGTATGAATGTTAATGAAAAGAATGAGATTTGGTTTTGTAATAACTCAGAAAATCATCTCTTTGAATCTTCATCCCACCTGAGCTCGCAAAGAGCACCCGGCATGCGCCGTAATTCCAGCGGTTGGCTTGATCCACCAACCGTCACCTTCGCACCGACACCACTTATAAGAACTAACTTGCGTTAACCTCCCTAAGTGACTCCACGCTGGGTGTTTTGTTGTGTACTTTAGAGACTAGGATGTGTTTACACTGTGTGAAGAGTTATTAGCTATAGTTTAATACTCTATTTTAGTTTAGCCTATAAATGCTAAGGTCCATAAGGAAGTGCAGCTCCTAGAAATACGATCTTGATGCACTTTCAAGGTTAATTCTTCATTAGCTATCCAATCTTTGATAATTTCAGCCACATTGTCTTTTGTTTGTTTAGGATGACTGTTTCTATTTAAGGGTTGAGGGAACAAAATCTCCTTATCCTCAGGTTCTACTGACACAATTGAACAGAAGTCTAAAAATTTAGATAAACAGTAAGCATATAATGGAGAGTGTAAAGATTCAGTAACTATACGATCTTTAACTACTTCTTCTATTTCTAATTCTACACTAGTCTCGTTCTTGTTGGATTGGGTAGTCGTATTCTCAATAAGAGCTAATAATAGAGTCTCTAAAATAAAAGAGGAATGTAATGTTATGTTCACTAGAGGATCTACTTGAAGATGCATTGTCAGTAGACATGAGAAATAAAATGTGATATAACAATTTGATCGATAATTAAACTGTTTAGTGATAATACTAAGATCTCAGAACCAAAAATAATCCTATGCAAGCTGTGCTTTGAGAAAAGTTCTAATACATATACTTTGAAGATACTCCTATACATATCCTTATATAAAAAACCTAATACAAGATTTTATGTTCCAAAATGTGATAAAATGAAACTAAAATAAGCGACAAAAATACAGCTCCAAGCTCGTAAATTTCATCAAGTCATCACTACTCCTCAATTCTTCTTCAAATGATCTACAGAGGTTCATTAGGAAAAAATAAACATAAGTATGTCTTTACCAACATAAAACACTCATTCATTTTCATACATTCATTATGCTTACACACTTCATTCATGATTATCATACATTTATGTACTACAATTATACTTACTTTCATATGTATTTCTTGTCCATATGCATCTAACTCATATGCATGCACACATGCACTTGCATTACACATTTAGATGCATTCATATGCATACATGTTAACTTACATTTATCTTATATGTATAAATACCTGTATGCATACACACATGCATATACTTAAGCACATAGGGATGCATATCCATATTAAATCATCACTTATGTACAAATGCATCTATTTATGCATGCCTTAATCATGTACATTTGCACTTATATTCATGTACATGCATACATAACATAAACACACATTCATCATGTATTTACATGCAATCATGCTCATACATTCTCTTCCATGGTCACACGCCCTAACATAGTCATTCTATCTCATGCATCATTCTAACATGTATATCTCATCATTCTCATACTCTTTATACTCACATTCTTACTTATGCTAGCACACTCACTTTCATATGCATAGATTAACATACATTATTATGCAAATGTACATGCAAACACATATGTTCATGCATACGAACACTTAGATGCATTCATACATTTCTCATGCACATACTCATAGCTTTCTATATACATATACGTTAACACATGCATCTACATTAATTCATGTGCATGCTTTTACATTCACATGCATGCAAAAAACACTATTACATATGCATAAATATGTTCATTCACATGTATGCACTCATGTGTACATGCACTTATCTCACATATACATGCACTTATCTCACGTACACATGCACTTATGCACATGCACTCTTCTCACATACACATGCACTCATGCACATGCACTTGCACACATTCATGTACACATGCACTTATTCATATGCACATGCACTCTTTCATATGCACATACACTTATTCATATGCACATGCACTTATCTCACATACACATGCACTTATGCACACATCTACCTCTTATATGCACATGCAGACACTACATCAGCATAAACATTCATCTTCCTCTTATATGCACATGCACACAGTACATATGCACATGCATCTCTCACATATACATGCACTCATGCACATGCACTCATGCACATGCACTCATCACACATACACATGCATTCATGCACATGCTCACTTACATATGCATCCATGCATACATCTATCTCTTATATGCACATGCACACACCACATGCACATGCATTCATGACACATACGCATGCATTCATCACACATACACATGCAATCATGCACATGCATCTATATTCATTCATGCATATACATTCATTCCTATAAAGATATACATTAGTTACATACATCCTCAATCTTTTAAAGTATACATACATGCCTTTCTATATATATATCTCTCTCTCAATCCCTCTCTCTCTCTCTCGCTCTCCGCGTAAGAGATCTCTGCTGCTCGAATACCATGTTCTTGTGCCTCTCTCTCTCTCTCTCTCTCTCTCTCTCTCTCTCTCGCTTGCTCGTTCAGGACATGCGTTTCTCTGCATGCATTGAAATTCATCTCTCTCTCTCTCTCTCTCTCTCTCTCTCCGCGCGTGCAACAGCCGCCTTCATTGGCTGTCTCTCTCTTCCTTCTCTATGATGCACAACAGATATATATGCACCGCCTGCACATCTGCCAGGTGGAGGGTTTTGGACTCTGCAACACTCAATTGCAGGTCTTCACTGAAGCGCTCAGCTACAAAAGTATCCACCCCGCACACCTCTTTGACTGCACCTCCTTGACAAAATGATTTTCAGCAGTTCAAACTATAGAGCCTTCCATCAATAGGGCTTTTGAAAGTTTTGAATTTTTGACCTGCATTTGTCCATGCATCATAAGCTCTGGAATTCACCCTACAACCTGTACCTGGAGTTGAGACTTGTTCTCTTCGCATCACAACTGGCATGCAAAGTTTCACATCACAACCTAGAGGCATGATAGTAGTTAAAAGTTTCACATGTAGCAACTTCTGCTGTCTAATTCTCTCTCTCTCTCTCTCTCTCTCTCTCTCTCTCGCTTCATGTGTGTGCCAAAGGCATCTGACAGTACGAGAGATTCTTTGCTCTGAGAGCAAGTACATTAGAGTTGTTGATTGATCTGCAATTCTGTGCATCTTTAACAGAACCTCAATTGACTGTGTAGGTTCTGAAATTCTATTAGCAAAGATGTAGACCCCCACTCCTACATTGCAATAAGCTAAGACACCCAAATCCCCGGCAACAATGCCTAAATTATTCTCTATTAAGCCGACCATTCGTGGAGGTAAAGGCATAGAAATGGCTCTATGCGTCGCATATCTTGATGGCAAAAAGGATATCGATGTGCAAGTAATCCTTTCTCTCTGTCATGCCAACACCTGCTGAAAACCTTTCTCTCTCTCTCATACACACCTGGAGGGATTCATTAGCCCAATCATTAATCAGTATTATTCTTTATAGTTCTAGTTATGCATGCGTGGCACTCAAATTTCCATGCATACACACTTAGTTAACTTACATGCACACCGTTCACATAGTCACTTTAGGATGCACACGTTTCTTAGTTAACTTACACACACACACACACACTTATTTTTATTTACGTATGCACTTTTTTATATATGTAATTCGCATTAATTATTATTGTTTAATTCTAAACTATTATATATTCAATTAAATATGTGACTTCTTAAATAAAATATTTTGAACCTATAAATTTATTATATATTAAATCAAACTTTTGTTTTATTCATCATTTTATCAAAAGAATTAAGAGCATTTCATTTATTATAGATTAAAAAATTACATTTAATTAATTAATCTAAACTAATATATTATTAAATTAAATATAGTACTTATTAATTAAATTATTTACTAGTTATGCCTTTATATAGTTTTTTATTATATAGACATTCGACCATTATAAATAATCATAAGATCTTCCAAAGATTAAAATTAGTTATTATAGGGATTCAACTTTATTAAAATATTATTTCTTATATTTAACACACACACACACACACACACACACACATATATATATATATATATATATATATACATATATATATATATATATATATATATATATGTGTGTGTGTGTGTGTGTGTGTGTGTATATATTAAGGTTAAAATGTATAAACACACATATTCATATATATATGTGTGTGTATATATTAAGGTTAAAATGTATAAACACACATATTCATAGGGTATACAATCTTACATTATTATATATCCATTTACTTTAATACACACAAGATGGTTTTGTTAGGGTTAAAACACATATATCCCTTCATAAATGTAAACTACAAGATACATTGATCCCATGCTTATACATATAATCATATGTATATTTGCTCACATTTCCATATCCACACATAGACTTACATTGGCATACATCTTCACATGTAAGTATACATGCATAACTGTGTAGACTCATAAACATTAAAATACATTCTTACCCATGCTTCAATGCACATGCATATGTATGGTTCATATCCAAGTTTCACACGCACATGAGCATGGTTATAATTGACTTAATCATAAGCTTAATTGTATTCAGCTATATAAGACTTCATCAATATGAGATCTTTTCTTAGTCCAACTCTTCATGATTTTGTTTCCTATTTTTTATTTTTTTGAATATTTATTTGGATGTGGAAATCCCTCCAACACCGTCTACTTGGGCAGATTTCAAGATCATATTTTACAATGATTTTTTTCCTCCACATGAGTGTACCAGGGATCTAGATGCTTGGTTTTCCTACATGAGAGACAGTTGTTAGTATAGGATTATGTAGACAAATATAGGGAAATCTCGTTGAAGATCCATATCAGGTGCCTGATTTTCTTCAGGTCCATAAATTTGTGCTTGGGCTTAGGGAGACATTGCATCCACTTGTGTGCAAGGAGTGCTGCCACACCTTAAATGAGGCACTAGAACTTGCCTTGGGTGTTGGAGGATGGGCGACGCTTTCGATTGCAACCTTCTGGACAAAAGAACACTTGCACAAGATTTAAGAAGCCCATAACTTCAGTTCCAACATCTAACAGATAGATGAATGTCATTCAGACTTCAACCCATGAGAAGAGAAAAGTAAGTGCATCCATGGCAGATAGAGCTTTTCATAGATCTAGTTTGACTCAACAACATAAAGAAAAGGCTCACCGTGAGGGCATTTGTTATGAATGCTTAGGTCAACATGCTTATAGGATGTGTCCTAAGAAAAAGAAGAAGATATCTGCAACAATGGTGGTGGAGAGGTAGCAGTCCTCACTGTCCACTCCATCATCTACTTCGGATTTTGATCTTCTAGCTACAAACACTAAGATGGATCCTTCATCTAAAGATAAACAAACCATCTTAAATATAATAGTCACTAAGAAGGTTAAGAATGTTCCAGATGTGGTTTTATCCCTAGTTGCTCAGAAAGGGTATCAGTTTTCAGACACCGAGTTGGTTGTCATGAGTGAGGAAGTTCATGGACATCTCGTTAAAGTTCTATTTGATACAAGATCCACACATAATGATATTAGCTCTTCTTTAGTGAAGAAACTAAAGTTGAAGACTACTCCATCTGAATACACCTACAGGGTAGAGTTGGCACAAGGGAAGGGATCTAAGATCTGGGATCAACAAATTATCGGAGTACTAGTCCAGATACAGACTTATAGTGATGAGCTAGATTTCAAGATCATGAGGTTGGCTAGATTTGATCTCATCCTCAGTAAACAATGGCATGCAAGTAAGAAGCCAACTATTGATTTTCAGACTCACATATATCAATTCAATCATAATGGTCACCGCGTCATCATCTATGGAGAGCCCAATGTGAAGATGTACAAACAAGCATCTACCTTTACGATGGTAAAAGGAGAGTGTAAGTATTTGTATTTCTTATATTTTGATCATAAGGGGTTGTTAAGTTTACAGATTCAAACTAGTCTGGAGGCTCAGCTAGCTTCTAGAATGAAAACTAGATTCCAACACTTGTTTCTTTCAGAGTTACCTTCAGGTCTTCAACCTCGTAGAAAAGTGGAGCAGAGGATTGAGCTAGTATCAGGAGCTCATCCACCGGCCAAACAGCCGTACCGAATGAGTTTGCAAGAGGAGGTAGAAGTACGTCATACAGTCGAGGAGTATCTCGACAAAGGATTCAACAGATCTAGTTATTCACCTCTTGTAGCCCCATTGCTTTTGGTTCGCAAAAAGGATGGATCTTTCAAGATGTGTATAGACTTTAGAGCATTAAATAACCGCTGGGTAGATTTCAAGATCATATTTTACAATAATTTTGCTCCTCTAGATGAGCATACCAGGGCTCTAGATGCATGGTTTTTCCTATAGCAGAGATATCTTTCAGTACAGAAGTATGCAGATAAATATAGGGAAATCTTGTTGAAGATTCTCGATCACGTGCCCATTTTCTTCAGTTCCATAAATTTGTGATTGGGCTTAGGGAGGCGTTGCGTCCACTTGTGTGCAAGTCTTGCTGCCACACCTTAAATGAGGCAATAGAACTTGCCTTGGTTTTGGAGGATGAGCGATGCTCTTGATTGCAACCTTCTAGAGAAAAGAACACTTGGACAAGATTCAAGAAGCCCATAGGTTCAATTCCAGCATCTAACAAACATATGAATGTCATTCAGACTTCCACTCATGGAAAGAGAAAAGTAAGTGCATCCATGGTAGATAGAGCTTTTTCAGAGATCTAGTTTGAAACAACAACAGAAAAAAAGGCTCCGCATGAGGACCTTTGTTATGAATGCCTAGGTTGGCATGCTTATAGGATGTGTCCTAAGAAAAAGAAGAAGATATCTGCAGCAATGGTCGTGGAGACGCAGCAGTCCTCATCGTCCAATCCATCATCTCCTTTGTATTTTGATCTTCTAGCTCCAGACACTGAGATGGATCCTCCATCTAAAGATAAACAACCCATCTTAAATATAACAGTCACTAAGAAGGTTAAGAATGTTCTAGATGTGGTGTTATCCCTAGGTGCTTAGAAAGGGTATCTGTTTCCAAACATCGAGTTGGTTGTCATGAGTGGGGAAGTTCATGGACATCTCGTTAAATTTCTACTTGATACAAGATCCACACATAATGTTATTAACTCTTCTTTAGTGAAGAAACCAAAGTTGAAGACTACTCCATCTGGATACACCTACAGGGTAGAGTTGGCAGATGGGAAGGGATCTGAGACCTCAGATCGATGAGTTGTCAAATTACTGGTCCAGATACAGACTTATAGTGATGAGCTAGATTTTGAGATCACCACATTGGCTAGATTTGATCTCGTCCTCAGTAAACAATGGCATGCAAGTAAGAAGCCAACTATTGATTTTTAGAATCACATATATCAATTCAATCATAATGATCACCGCATCATCATCCGTAGAGAGCCCGACGTGAAGGTGTACAGACGAGCACCTACCTCTGTGATGGTAAAAGCATAGTGTAAGTATTTGTATTTCTTATATTTTGATCATAAGGAGTTGTTAAGTTTACAGATTCAAGCTAGTCTGGAGGCTCAGCTAGCTTCTAGAATGAAAACTGAATTCCAACACTTGTCTCTTTCAGAGTTACCTTCAGGTCTTCCGCCTTGCAGAAAAGTGGAACATAGGATTGAGCTAGTACTCGAATCTCATCCACCATCCAGATAGCCATACTGAATGGGTCTGCAAGAGGAGGCAGAATTATGGCATACGGTCGAGGAGTATATTGACAAAGGACTCCTCAGATCTAGTTATTCACCTCTTTCAACCCAGTGCTTTTGGTTTGCAAAAAGGATGGATCTTTCAGGATGTGTATAGACTTTAGAGCATTAAATAGAGTTACAATAAAACACAGATATCTGATGCCTCGTGCATTGGATGCACTAGAAGGTGCTATTGTATATAGTAAAATAGACTTAAAAAGTGCTTATCATCAAATAAGAGTCAAGGACGATGATGTACATAAAACAACTTTTCATACTAGATTTGGTCATTATGTATCTTGTAATGCCTTTTGGTTTAACTACTACTCAGGCTACTTTTATGATGCTCACGAATGATATTTTTCATCCTTTTATTGGTCAATTTGTGGTTGATTTTGTAGATGATTTGTTGTTTTATAGTAAAATTTTGGAAGAACGTGAATGTCATTTGCGTACAGTTTTTCAAATGCTGGATGACAATACTTTGTACATCAACCTAGAGAAGACACAACTATGTTTATATGGGGTTGAGTACTTAGGACATATAATTTTTGCAGATGGAATTAGAATGGATCCACGGACAGTTTCTGTGATCCTTGGTTGGCCAATTCCTCCGAATGAGCACGAGTTGCGATCATTCTTAGGATTATCAAGCTTCTATAGGAAATTCATTGCCAGCTATTTGCAGATAGCTTCGCCATTGATAGATCTGTTATAGTATAATCAAAAGCTTGTATGGACTAGTGCACAACAAAAAACTTTTGACACATTGAAACAAGTAGTTTCAAGTGCCCCAATTTTATTGGTGGTAGATCCCCAAAAACCTTTTGAAATAGAAACCGATGCTAGTGGCATCGCAGTTGGTGCAGTTTTGATTCAAGATGGCAGACCAGTAGCTTTTGAAAGTAGGAAACTTTCTCCAAGTCAGAGAAACTGGCCTGTCCATGGAGAAGAACTATATGCAATAGTTCATGCTTTGAAGATTTGGAGACATTATCTGTATGGTGCAACTTTTAAGGTATACACAAATCATCACACATTGAAGTATTTATGTTCCAAGCTTGATCTTCAGGGGAGATAGGCTAGATAGGCTGAATTGATGCAAGAATTTCATATGGAAATTCTATATAGAAAAGGAAAAATGAATACAGTTGCAGATGCATTGTATTTTGCATCAGATTAGCTTCACAATTCTTGATAGTGATTTAATCCAAGAGATCAAAAATTCACAAATTGAAGATGATTATTATCAATCTATAATCAATAATTTATCACAAAATGATAAAGATAAATCATTCTCTAAATTTCAAATGGAGCAAGGTTTGCTTAAAAGAAAGGGAAAGATTTATGTGCCTAATTCCCAAGAAGGGAAGTTTGGAAAGGAAGTTATTTTGGAGAACCATGATGTACCTTGTGCAAGACATCTTGGTATTGAGAAAACTTTGCACTTGATCAGATGCCCTTTTTGGTGGCCAAATATGGTCAGAGATATAAACAATTATGTAAGTCATTGTTTTAAATGTAAGGTTAATCAAGCAAAGAGGATTAGTCCTCCAGGTCTGCTACAACCATTGGAGATACCACATTATTATTGGGAAAGTATTTCCATGGACTTCATAATGGGTTTACCTAGGACACCACGACAGAAGAATGCTATTCTTGTACTGGTTGATCGTTTGAGTAAAATGGCACACTTTATCCCTACAAAGGAATCTGTGGAGGCTCTGCAAGTCGTGGAACTATCTATTCAAAATATTTTTAGACTACATGGTCTACCGAAATCAATAGTTTCAGATAGGGATCCCAGATTTACAGGAAACTTTTGGAAACACATGTTCAATAAGCTTCAAGTCCAACTCAAGATGAGTAGTGGAGAGCATCCACAGATAGACGGTCAGACCGAAAGAGTTAATCAGATACTAGAAGATATGTTACCGGCATATGTTTCAGAAAAGCAAACAAATTGGGATAGTTTTCTCCCATTAGTTGAATTTTCTTAAAATAGTTGGAAGCACAAGACTACTAGGTTGGCACCTTTTAAGGTGATTTATGGATTTATTCCACATAGTCCCGCTACCATTGGATTACCCAGGAAATCTCCGAGTGCTTCACAGTTTTTAACGGATATGCAAGCTAACTTGAAAAATAGCTCAGTTCAATCTACAGCAAGTTGTTGAAAGGATGAAAGCATTTGTAGATCAACATCGTACACCATGAACATTTCAAGAGGGTGATCATGTGTTTTTACAGGTTCCACTTGGTTCGTCCCTAGATTTTGTGGACCTTGGACAGTAATCAAGAAGATTAGTGATGTCACATATAAATTGCGATTGCCAGATAATTGCAAAGTTCATCCAATTTTCCATGTTAGCAAGTTGAGACCATTCATTTCTCGAGATGAGAATTGTGTAGATGGCTTAGTTGCTTTAGAAAATCGACCATCTCAGCCAGATGTTCCATTTTAGGTTCTTGATAAGAGGGAGCAGAAGTTATGAAATCACTCCATACTAGATTATTTAGTAGTATGGACTAGCCTTCCACTCACAGATGCTACTTGGGAATGAGATGCTCTGATTCGCAAACACTTTCTTTCCTTGATCACTGAGGACAGTGATCTCTAGAAGGGGGAGAGAGTGTTAGATTTATTTAGACCTCCATGGTCTACCATTGGTCTAAATAGTTCATGCTTTGAAGATTTTGAGACGCTATCTGTATGGTGCAACTTTTAAAGCATACAGAGATCATCACACATCGAAGTATTTCTGTTCCCAGCTTGATCTTCAAGGGAGACGAGCTACATGGGCTGAATTGATGCAAGAATTTCATATGGAAATTCTATATAGAAAAGGAAAAATGAATATAGTTGTATATGCATTACCTCGTATTTTGCATCAGATTAGCTTCACAATTCTTGATAGTGATTTAATCCAAGAGATCAAAGATTCACAAATTGAAGATGCTTATTGTCAGTCTATAATCAATAAGTTATCACAAAATGATAAAGATAAAGCATTCTCTAATTTTCAACTCGAGCAAGGCTTGCTCAAAAGAAAGGGAAAGATTTGTGTGCCCAATTCCCAAGAAGGGAAGTTTAGAAAAGAAGTTATTTTCAAGAACCACGATGTACCTTGTGCAGGACATCCTAGTATTGAGAAAACTTTGCAGTTGATCAGACACACTTTTGGGTGGCCAAAGATGGTCAGAGATGTAAAAAATTATGTAAGTCAGTGTTTTAAATGTCAAGTTAATAAAGTAGAGAGGATTAGTCCTCCAGGCCTGCTATAGCCTTTGGAGATACCACAATATTGTTGGGATGATATTTCCGTGGACCTCATAATGGGTTTACCTAGGACACCACGACAGAAGAATGCTATTCTTGTAGTGGTTGATCGTTTGAGTAAAATGGCACACTTTATCCCTACAAAGGAATCCGTGGAGGCTCCGCAAGTCGTGGAACTATTTATTCATAATATTTTTAGACTGCATGGTCTACTGAAATCAATAGTTTCAAACAAGGATCCAAGATTTAAAGGAAACTTTTGGAAACATGTGTTCAATAAGCTTCAAGTTCAACTCAGATGAGTAGTGGAGAGCATCCACAGACAGGCGGTCAGACCGAAAGAGTTAATCAGATATGCTACATGCATATGTTTCAAAAAAGCAAACAGATTGGGATAGTTTTGTTCCATTAGTTGAATTTGCTTATAATAGTTGGAAGCACAAGACAACTAGGTTGGCACCTTTTGAGGTGATCTATGGATTTACTGCTGAAAGGATGAAAGTATTTGTAGATCAACATTGTACACCACAAACATTTCAAGAGGGTGATCGTGTGTTTTTACAGGTTCCACTTGGTTCATCATTCACAGTGGGTTAGGAACCCAAGTTATCCCCTAGATTTTGTGGACCTTGGACAGTAATCAAGAAGATTAGTGATGTTGCATATAAATTGCAATTGTCAAATAATTGCAAAGTTCACCCAGTTTTCCATGTTAACAAGTTGAGACCATACATTTCTCGAGATGAGAACTGTGTAGATGGTTTAGTTGCTTTAGAAAATCGACCATCTCGGCCATATATTCCATTTCAGGTTCTTGATAAGAGGGAGCAGAAGTTACGAAATCCCTCCATACCAGAGTATTTAGTAGCCATTAGGGAAAAAAATGAACCCTGCATGGGTCTTTTGGATTAAGGAGTGATTAGTGATGGACCAATGAGAGGAGGGTGGTGGACACAGTCTATAGCCTATAAATCACTAGGCTGAAGGGGGATGAGGGGACAAGATTCCCCTATGTTCAGGTTTTGCCTCTAGAGAGAGAAAGGAATCTCGTAACTTACCTGGGCCCAAAAATTCAAAATTTTCAAAAAGTTATAAAATTTATCATAACACTATTTAATGGTCCCCCAACCACTTTTTAGGATCAAAAGTGCTATTTTTGGGTTCTAAATCAAAATCCGTGCATGAACTGAAGTGAAAAAAGTGACTTTTTCAAAAATAACTCAAAATGCAACTTTCTCCCTCCAAAACCTCACATTTTCATACCCAGGTCCCAAAAAGTCATCTCTTTCCACTACTTTCTCTCCCTAGCACACCATTGCAGAAACTGCATCTCCATTTCTTTCTCTGTGCATCATCTTCTTTGAATTCCTACTGTCACTTCCATAGCCTGAACTCCAATGGAGAAACCTAAATCTCATAGACGTCCAAAAGATGAGGTAATCGCGATAAAATGTCACAATATCAAGGCTCCATAAGGATTTTGGTTAGGACAGGAGTTCTGCAAAGGTGCATGAGTGTACATGCAACCCTCTGGTGTTGGTCCTCACCATGTGAGAGATCATGTAAACTTGGATCTTCATTGGAAAGGGAAGTTATTAGGCTTCAAAAAGCTCAAAAATGGTGAAACTGTTGCCATTGTACAACATGTGTTCGCAATGTCAACCATGAAATTGGAAAACTCAAACAAAATGAGATATCCTATCAACTGTAAGTATTACTCATTGACAACATCTTTGAAGCATAAGATGGTGATGGACATACACAAATCTTTGAAATTTACAAGAGTTTCAAGATCTATAGGATTACATTGGTGTGTTCTTGTTCATTGTTTTGTACATTTATTTCAGATGTTCACAATTCTAGAGACTTCAACAATGTTCATGTTAAAAGATATCACGTATGAGCAGGTAGAGGGTTTGCTAGGTGAAAATTGGGGACTTGTAGAAGGATGCACCAAAGGGGATAGATACATTTGTAAAATTGGTGCAAGAGGCATAGGATTTCGATACTTTAAACATCGTACTTCATTGTACATTAGATTCTATTATGATCGTTGGATGTGTAAACTTGGTGAATGGATACCATTACAAAGTTCTGAGGGTGTTTTAATTTCATTTGAAATTAAGATAAATCTACCCAACAACGAAATGGAAGTTATCTCAGTAAATCATCATTGGACTCTTGCCAACGTGAGAGAACATCTAGTGATCATGGGATTTGAGGATCTGGATCAATCAAAGTTCAGAATACAAGTGCATAAGGTAAGTAGCATATGGTATTTCTTCTTTTGTTTATACAAATTCTTACACTCAAATATGTTCATTTAAAGTTTTCTATTTGTCTGCGGATTGGTAAGAGGTTGGAGGATAAAATTAAAGTTCTCCTTGAATGGAGTGTGGATGGAACTCAACTTTCATTGTCATAGCTCAAGAACTATTTGAGTGCTACAGTGTACACACAACCTATGTTCCATTTATAATCCTACGTCTGCAACAATGTATTTAACATGCAAGACATGTAGCATGTAAATTTTTTTGATCTCAATACGATGTACAATTTGCCAAATCTTTGGTTTTTCCAATGGAAATTTATTATAATTTTAAAGTTCTGAGAATTTATTGTTTCTATTGTGTTGTGGTGTATCTTATTCTGGTTAATGATTCTGTTCAATCTTTTTTATGAGCAAAAGTTTTTTTTCTGAGAGTTTTGTGCATGATTGTTTTATTTGAAGGTATCAGTTTTAGTTTTAAAATGGTTCCCACTCACTTTAAAATTTTGAAACTACTATAAAAGCAACACTTATTCTCTCATTTCTCACTTTTGCAGCCAAGAAGAGCTACAATCACTTGCAGAGTATGCACACAAGCTAGCATCATGCGCAATGGCTGCCACATCCTCCAGTACCCTGCAACCCAAACGTCCATGTGAACTCTTCAATGAGTTCTTGGAATCAACTGAGTTCAAAGGTCAAAACCACTTGTATGACCTACTGTCTAGAGTCCTTGATCTAGACAAAACAATTCAACTGAACTCTGATGTGCTCAAGGAAATCATAGAGTTCCTTGAGTACTACATCTTGCATTTCTCTATAGAAATACCGCCTTATGAGGGTAAATGGGTCCCATGTGACCTTCTACTCTACATACACAGAGGCGATGAAGCGTTCATGAAGCGCCTTCAGCGCTTCATGGCAATGGCTGAAACTGCACGGCACTTACTAGATGACTCTGTGCCATTAGTAAAAAAACTTAACAAAAAGAAGAGGATGGGTACAAAGTACCTATCCTACATTGCAACAACATATTTTATCATTAATGAGGAGCCCGAACCTACACCTGTTGAGCTCCCCAACCTTGTCACTGGGGGTTTTGTTAAGGAGAAGAATTAGCCTCAATGAGAGGCCATAAATTTTGCCAAAGAAAGCATTACAATCCACCAAGAATTTCTTGGTGGTGTTGAGGATAAACTATGTGTTCAATCAAGCATGGAGGAGCCCCCCCCTTCAAATCTCAACCCCTCTGAGCCCACATTACCAGAGGTGGAACTTGAATATCTCTCCAACATCGTTGTGGATGGGGAGGAATTTATTTTACTTCATGATATTGAGAAGGCATTCGGTCTACATCTAGATGAATGCTTGAGTATTTTCTCCACAATGTCAGATGTTCCACTTGACAACACATCTGACATACTTGAAAAGAATTCAATCCCACTTGGGGATTCTGTGGCAGACACCATAGCAATGGTGTGTGCTGATATTTTAAATGATGACAACAATTCTACTATGGAGGAGGAGTTCAGTGCAGCACGGGAGAGGATAATGAAGCAAAAATTTACTACATCCCCTGTAGCAGAGCAGAGTGGCATGGCCCACTCTAGCATTGATCTTGATGCCCCTGGAAGAGGGGAGGAAGAAGACAAGCTTCATGATGTAAGTGGTAATTGAATTAAATAAATGGATAATTTAAGTTAACATTGTAAGAGCTTGAATTCTCATTTTTTCTTAACAGGAAGCAATTGAGCTCGACAAGTTCGCAGCAAGGTTTGGTGGGAATCGAGCTTCTCACGGGAGTGGTGCATCCTTGGCAAACTACATCGGAAAGTTGCCAAAGGATGATTTTGTTATCATACACAAAGACTACAGTCCGGATGGGCACTTCATGACTTGGTGCTTGAAGGCCCTTAGCAAGATTTTGTGTTTATGTACAATTACCCAAGGCACTAATTGTGTCATTTTGGTTAGGAAATCCTTAGTTGTAACTACATTAGGACTTAATTTTAGAGGAAAAGTATTAGGGAAAATAGGTATCGCCATGGGTCTTGGAATGCAAGACCCCCATGTAATATCAAGATCTGTATTGACTTACTAGCTGCCTCAATCTCTACAAAGGAGAAAGAAAGTTGTAGAGAAATTGAAGGCAGCTGAGAAATGGTGTAATGTCTTGATAATACAAACTTTTTTTTTCATCATTTGTCTAGTCTTGTATATGAATGTGCTAAAAAATTGAACTTATCTTCTCTCCACAAATTCTGTCTAATTGGAAGTTTTTGTATTGTCCTTTGGTCCTTTGTATAATTATATGCATAAAAAAGGCCAAAAAAGCCCCAACCACAGAAATGCGAGAAACAGCCCTGCAAAAATTTTGCAGGGCTGTTTCCCGCGTTTCTGTGGTTGGGGCTTTTTTGGCCTTATATGGTGTTTTTAGGTGCTACAAAACATAGGAAAGTATGTAATTCTAGATTTTCACTTGGTTTTGGTAGATTCAGGACCAAAGATTACCTGTAGGGTATAACCTCAGCTTTAACTAGATCAAAGATCTCATCCATACCTTTTATGCATACAATGATTACCTGTAGGGTATAACCTTTTAATAACTAGACCATTACATCTCTACCATACCTTTTATGCTTACAAAAGACCAAATAATGCAAAAAAAACCCCAGCCACAGAAACGCGGGATTCAGCCATGCAAAAATTTTGTAGGGCTGAATCCCGCGTTTCTGTGGCTGGGGGTTTTTTGGTATGAAAAGGACATGTTGCACATCAATAGGTAGAAAAGGAACATATCTAGTCACAAAACAATAGGCAAGTGCATGCATGTTTAACTGAATCCATATATAACTGATTGAAAGAGAGAGAGAGTGAGAGAAAAAAAAGAGACAAAGAATATAGGTTAAAACAAAATTTTCTATTATCCATTGTATTACATCGCAAAGTAGGCTTATCATAGGGTATAATATACACATCATTGGTTATTTCCTCTAATTCTTCTTGCTAGCTAAATGTCCTTCGGTTTTATGGTTACTCTCTTGGCATGGATAGCACAGAGGTTAGAGTCCTCAAGCATGGAGATGAGGTAGGCCTCAGCTGCCTCTTGAAGTGCTTCAAGTTCTATCCCTTGTATTCGTAGACCTGCTTGGTAGCTTTGTAGTTCCTCTTTCACTACCCTTGCAAAAGCTCTTCGTGGTATGAGTAGTTCAATGGCCTTTTCGTAGTGTCGTATCTTTACAAAAGCCCTGCAATGCTTCCTTCGTCTTTGTGGAGCTCTTGTGTTGGGAGGTATGTTTGGCTGGCATTGAGGTCGACGTCATGGTTGATAGTTTTTTTTTCTCCGATGTACACGATGTGAGGGTCCAGCTTCATCTTGCACATTTTGTTGTTGATGTGGTTTTTGACTTTGCTCTCTTTCCTCCTCTGTTGGTATTTGCCCTTGTCCTTGTGGAAGTGTCTTACCTCCATGTGTCACCCTATGGCTCGTTGGAATTTTCATATCATTCCATGGTGGTTGATTGCTGCTTTCCTTGTTCGGGGATGACTCTTCTTCGCTCTCTGGTACACTCCTTCTGATCAACTTCTGTTTGGGTCTTGATTTGATGGGTGTCCTTGTTGGTGGCTCATCATCTGAAGTGGACTCTGATCGTCCTGGAGTGAAATACTCCCCTCTATTGGACACTTCATTTTCTCATACTGAATTGCTCCCAGGTGGTGTGCCATCGTGTGACACAGGCACAGATGTGCTCTGGGAACCACTTCGAGGTCTTTGGGGGAGTTGCAACCATGGTGGGCGTTGTGTCCCTAGATGAGGGCTAGGAAAGAAGACGCGATCTTTCCTTGCAGTTTGCTTGGTGCGTGCCATTCTGTTGAGTTGCAAAAAGTGTGAAATGAAGTGAGTTCTCTCTATTTATAGAGTTTTTCAAAAAACTGTTTGTTCACACTAGAATGGACAAAACCTGTTTAAAACCATACAGAATATTATATATTAAATAATAACACATTGAAACCAAGATTACAATAATCATAGGTATTACCACATAATGGGAAATAACGAATTTACTTTACTTCCAAGCTGAGCCTTCTCATTGTCTCCTTGCACGCCATTGAGCATGATGAAGAGGACCTAACGATGACTTCCATTTTTCACTGGCAATGTTGTTTTGCATCGTTCTTGCAAGTTTTGCCAATTTTGAATCCCTAAGTCGTTCCACAAAAAACTTTCTCAAGAACGTAGTGCGGTAAAACCAATTAAACATCTCCTCCATGTAGTTTGATTGCATTGGGCCACCACCATGTCGGGTGTTTTTGAAGTAGACACCCCTCGCTTTGTAGTGTGACTTTTCCATTCCTTGGGTACTGAAAATCTCTAATGACCCATATCGATGCATGAAAAAAGCTCCATGTGCAAACAAAATATGCTAAAAATTGTTAAGTACATTGGAAAAAGGTAAGTGCAATGAACACTTGTAGAAGAAGATTACGCTTACAATGTAGTGTGTTATATTGCTCTCTCCCCAAGATTGAATGAAACACTTGGTGAACTCCACTAATGTTTCTTGAAACATTTGACGTTGAATAGCACTAGACCTAGTCAGACCCATTAAGCCTACCAACTTATCAAAGCTCGACCAAACTTTCTTTCTCTTATTACAAAGATCAACTTGAGAGTCATTGTCTGTTGTGATCATGCATAGGTCTTTCCACAGCTCATAACGTTCATTATTTTGAGTGCTAGTACCTCTTCTAAAAAAATGTCTTGCTTAATTCCCTATCATTGACACTTGTTGCAAGCTATCTTGAGATTCTCCAACTTTCTTAACAACTAGGGTTACATTTCCACCATGACAACCAATTGAATTAAGAAGTTCCTCCAATTTCTTTATAGCTTGAATAGATTTATCAACTGGCTTCATGGCAAATGCGTATTCTATATGGAGCTTCAATAGTCTATCAAAAATTCTCATGAAGGCATGCAAGGTGCAAAAGTGGACATTGACTAAAGGGAATGGAATAATGGGATTCCAATCCTTATTTGACATGTCACAATTAGGTGTACCTAACATGGGACACCTCATTAAAGGTATATCCCATTCAGCAGATGGAGTTGCATCTGTGTCATCAACTAAATCATCTATGTTGTTTTGTTTTCTCTTTGTTCGTTTATAACCTCATGTGCAATATGGATAAGGATAGAGAGTAGATGCACCTTGTTTGCACCCTAACATGCATTTGATAGTCTTTAAGTCTCCACCTAAGTGCCACTCTACTTCAAAATCACCAAGGCTTTCTACATTGATTTTGGCACCATGAATTTGAGAAGTTATCACCTCTGTGATCCATGGGGTCCTACTGAAAATCCATGTAAGAACATCATTGGATTCTTTAAGTACTTCAATAGCACCTAACCACCATATATCTTTCTCGGATTGGATACTATATGTAAAGTGATGGGTAGATTCTTCACTATCATCAATAATAGCATGGGCCATAGCTTCGTTCATGAGTGTCACACTAAGTCTCTCCATACGGCATCCCTTTATGATTTGACATTCGTCTAGCTTCAATACAAACTTGAGTTTGGAACCACAATCTACATCAAATAACAAACATTATATTATTAAAAATACTATGAATGTCATTATCAAAACAATGGATATACCTTGAAGTGTGGATTTGTAAAATTTAACCATTTCCTTTTGAAGCCTCTCCAAATTGACAAATATGTTGTTGTACTTTGTGTAGATGAATCTCTTTCTAGATGTGTTTTTCAACTCTTTCTTTGATGTAGATGAATGATAAATGGATGCAGGCATAACATCTTCTATATGTAGGTAATTCCCAAGAGTATTGGCTACATCCTCATTGGTCATCTTCTTCTTCAGAGATACCTTGTAAGGGCATGGAAAAATGCTCTGGAAAATACCTTTGTTTTGTAGAGCCTGCTTCAAAAGATTGTACAATGCAGTGTATGCTCTAGTACTAACACCTTCTTCATCACATACCATTTGTACCTCACTAGAACTAATAATATCTTCTAAGTTGCCTGCAAAATCTTTAATCACTTGGGTTTTGATGTGATTTCCTATTGGTGAATCCAAAATCATAAGCACATGTTTGTTGCTAAAACAAGAATTCAGAAACTTCAATTGATCCTCCATTGTTGAGGAAGCACTCGCATCTTCAACAAATGACCTGCACAATAAGAATCTCAATCTAAAAGTCTTTTAACATAAATAAACAAAGGAAATACATACCTAAGTGCATACACACGTCGCTTCCGTGCTCGACCACCAGTTGAAAGAGCTTGAAAGGATGACAATGGTCGTTTCCTATATCTCATCCCAAGTGGAGTCTCTTTTAGTTGTGTAAGATTGGCTTTTAACTTTGTAATTGTGCTCTCCTTTTCTTCAACATCTTGTTGGAGTCTATTATTGTGCTCATCCAAAGATTTGATAGCACTTTCTAAAGTGTGTATAGCACTCTCTAAACTGTGTATCTTGAAATGGTTGTGATGACATTGTTGCATCCAATAATTTGCTATAGATGTAGAATGGTTAGACAATCGCTTGCAATAGCCTAGTAGTCCATCTTCACCGCAACCAAGGAATTGTAGAAATGTGGAGATAGTATGGAATCTAGGATGAACATTAGCCATTGGATCCAAGGGATACAAAGCACCATGGACCCAAAGATCAATATTCTTCTCTCTAGCTACACATCGTGCATTTTGAGAATCTATGTCATTGCTACCTCTAGTTGTTGGTGCAAATTCTGTAGGAACACGAACATGTACACTCTTTGAGTGAGGAGCACGCACCAGTGCTGGTGTCATGTTCGTAATACATGTGAGCACCATGATGTTCCAAAACTCCAGCACCGAATGGGCTGAAGCACAAAGATGGCTCGAATGGCTAGTATAGTAGCTGTGTGCAAGAAAAAAAGTGTGTTTTGGTATGTGGATAGGTCAAAATGACTTTTTTCAGTATGTTAGAGGGAAAATGAGTTTTCTTTCAAAAATTCATGTTTTGGGGCAACCAAAGTTACAAGTTTGATGATGTGGCACTTAACTTTTGGAGGGATTTTGAAAAGTATGTTTTTTAAGTATTTTTTATAAAAATAAGACTAAAAAAATTAAGTTATGACATATACATAAAAGTATGGGCCATTTTGAATAAAGAATAGCTAAAAAAGAGATTTTTTCAGAAAAGTCATTTTTTTATTCATAAAGATGGACGGATTTGATGAGGTGGAAAGTGGTTTTTCTCTCTCTCTATGTGCAGAAGAGAGAGAAGGTCCTAGCTCAGCCTAAAAAAAGCCTACTTCAGCCTACCAAAAAGTGCTCTATTAAATGCACTTTGTCCCCTTAACAAAGTACAAGATTAAGCTTAATCCCTAAAAATTAGGAATCCTTACAAGGCCCATGCAAGGTTCACTTTTTTTCCTAATGCATGGACTAGCCATCCACTCACAGATGCTACTTGGGAATCAGAAGCTTTGATTCGCAAACACTTTCCTTCCTTGATCACTGAGGACAGTGATCTCAAGAAGGGGGAGAGAGTGTTAGATTTATTTAGACCTCCATGGTCTACCATTGGTCTACCTACATTTGGTCGAGGACCCTATCCAGGTCAAGAACCAGAGCTCGAGGGAGCCAAGGCTCTAGCACGGATCTTCGAGGTTATTCCATTTCCTCAAAGTGGCCATATGAGGAGTGTTTGGACCTTAGAGAAGATTCTAGATTTGCCAAGGGCAAGGGCTATTTAAGGTTGAGAGGAGAGTGGCAGGTAGCTTATTGGGATCTTTCATGTGTAATCTTGCATGTAATGTCATCCCCTGTCTCTACATGTCCTTGCGTGATGGGTGATTGTAAATTAAAGAAAACATCTTTATTGCAACTCATATGGTTGCTATAACCACTATCAATGTACCATGTAAAATCTGAATTGACTCTTTCACTTGAACCATACATCATAAGCAAGTTCTCATTTTCTGAATTTGCTAAAGTACTAGCATAATTACCTTGGTTCCTTTTGTATCCTTGATTGCTTCCTCCTTTGGACCAACAATCTCTTGCATAAGGGCCCGGTTTTCCACAATTGTAGCATTCTTCATTGGATGCTTCTCTTCCGTGTGATCTTCCTCCTCTTCCTCTACTCATTCCTCTTCCTCTTGATCCATAGCTTTGATTGGAGCCATCTTGGTTGCTTGAGCTTGAGCTTGACCTTCCTCTCCCTCTACCTTGGGAGTTTTGTCCACCTCTTTTGCCTTTGCCTCTAATTACACTTGGGCTTGGCTGCCCTTTGATTGTGAACCTCCTTGGTTCATCTCCTCGGTAACCATCAATGTGACTAATTGATCAAATTCTGGTAGGGAATCCCTCACATAAACTGATATGGTGAATGCTTTCCACCTTTCATCCTCTCTCAAGCCATTGAGAGTGCGCGCGACAAGATCGTCATCTACGATTGTGCTCCCAATTGAGCCTAAAGCATCGGCAAGCTCCTTAACCTTCAAAATGTACTCATTTATGTTAGTACTTGGTGATTTCCTAAGATTATTTAGCTCATTCTTTAGTTGAATCTTCCTTGCCTTGGTTGATGAAGAGTTCAATCTCTCCAAGGTCTCCCAAACCTTCTTGGATGTGTCCAACTCTTGTATATGCCCTATCATGCTATTGCTTATATGTTGGGATAGAATGATATGACTCTCCTATCCATTTCTATCCATTCATTAAGTGCCTTGACCTGCCCTTGAAGTGGTGGATCATGTACATGAGGCGTTGGCTCCGTGCCGCTCACTAATCCCCACAATCCTTTGCCCATAAGGTAGTTGCTAACTCTGAATTTCCATGGTTGATAATTGCCTTTCTCTAACTTCTCTATTTGTGCATTATACTCAGCCATACTGAGCTCTAAAATGCTCCTCTAGCTTCTCCTCAAGTGTTTGTATGCTTTCAAAGGTGTGGATATTATCTTTCGATAGCTTTTCCTTGCAAACGTTTTACTAGTTGAGATCTTGATCGGAGTAGTCCCCTTTCAATGTCTTCTTGCTTTGATAAGTCCTCCTTGTGCTTCCAAGAGTTGTCTTGATAACTTCAAGTCTTCAATATCTGCCCACTAATGTCTCCAAGCCTCCAAAATGGATCTGATACCATTAATCGGGGATGATTCTAGCACCCCAATGCAACAATCAAAGATTGCTGCCCTCCACTAGGTCCACAAGCAATGATATATGCTCACTGTTCTGAACTTTTCTTTGCACAAGTATAGAGACTTAAAATGAAATTTTGCAGACTTATAGCAGACTACAAGAGCTACCCTGAAAGCTTGAAATCATCCAAAATGAATATTCTAGCTAGGAGAACAGCCCTCTTCATAACAAGTTACCTATTTGCAATACTCTCTGCCTATGCGCAGAGATATACCTTCACAAAGTTGGCAATTTCTCACAACTCACTCAGCCAAATAACTTGAAACTTTAAAAAAGTTCAAGGCACTATATGAGAGACCAAATGAAGGTTGAAATCAATGAAAATGAGTAGAATGAGAGAGAAAACAATGCTCTGCAATCTGGTACAATCAGATTTGGAAAAGCCTAACTACACCTCTAGATAGAGAGGAGCAAAATCATGAGAAAATGAGGTAAGCAAGCAAGGGGGCTGCTTGCTGGAGTTTATGACTTCACTAAAATAAGTGGGAAACTCATCGAATGCATAAGACTCAAGAAACAAAGGCAGGATGATGCTTATATAGAGTTTTACTTTTCCTACAATCTAACTAACCATCCAGCATTCAGTTTAGGTGCACTTTTTGGTGGCTGATTTGATAAGATTTGAATTTGATTGAGTTTGGTGGAGCTTCTAACTTTATTCCACGACTTTGGGTCCTCTTTTTTTTATTGGTCCACTTGCAAAACTCATGGTTGAGCCTTTTTGCATGATTGAGACTTGATTTTCAACAGTTTGCAACAATTCATATGGATGTTAAAGCCTATGTATAAAGATTTGAAGTTTATGAGGATACAAAATAACAACTAAAAAATATCAAATATCATTGTGGTTCATGTTTATGGATAGATATTTGTTAAAATTGGTAATCGAATTCATAGGGACAATCAGTGCCCAAGACATAGGATCCCACATTGAATACATCATTGTGGCTATAAATTATGTAAGTTAGTGAGAAAAAAGTCAAATTGGATACAAAATGAGATGCTCAAACCACTATAAAGTTCTTGTGTTGGTCTTCCTATAGAAATCTAAGAAGTAGAGGCATAAAAGTTATAGATATATGCATACAAAAGTTACTTAGATGGATTCTTAGTAGCACACAAGAAATCTTGCCCTTATTACCCTCAACTAATGCTTAGGTGGAAAGCATTATCAAAGTGATATGTGTAGTGTTGAACAAGCTTTTAAAGAAGCATCCATTAGATTGAGAAGTAACTATATCATGTATTATGGGTATCAAGTATCTCACAAGAATCCATAGGAACCATACCTTTGAATATGATATATGGCCAAAATTCAGTTTCCCCATTGATTTCTTAATGTTAGAACTCTTTTAACTTGCCAAATGGTATGAATGGACTAGGCATGATATGTTAAACCAATTGAATTCTTTGGGTTGATACTAATAGACAAGGAAAAAGGCATATTATGATGCACATGTCAAAAACAAGGATCTAAAGGAAGGGTAATTAGAGCTAGTATGCACTTTGAAACAACATGCACAAAAATTGTAGAAGAGAGCATACATGCCATTGATAATGAAAACAATATCCACAATTGGAGCAATAAATTTAGTAATGTTGGAAAGGGATGAACTAGCAAATTATATTAGTAATTGTATAGGAAAATAATAACTTGAGCTACTAACTAATGAAATGCTTGAAAATCTCCATATGGAAAAAAAAAGAGAGGTGGAAAGCTAACAAATCAATGGATATGCTCAAGAACAAGCTAGAGAGTGAATAAAGAGTAACATGGAAAGCAATATAAGGAAACAAAGTTAATGCTAACATGTAATTAAAAGAGCAAGCCCTATATGCACAGTGGATATAGTAAAGGATTATTATCATGAATATACTTGGAGACCTCAGATTAATCCTATACCTGTATTGAAGGAAACTTTAATTGGTTGAGGTGTGATAGGAGATGTGATAAGATCCATCAAGAGCATTGATACTAGTGCCATACCATACATGGGTGAACTAGAATTTTTGTTTCATTTTGGAAGATGAGTGATACATAGAAATTTCCTTATGTGTGAGCACAAGCATCTCATAGAACCATTGATTCTAAGATATGAATGGTTAAATAGATATGAGGTAAACATAAAATTTGCAAGTGCTTTGTTGCTTATTCACATGGATAAAAAGGCTAAAGCAATACAACGTGTTGTGAAGAAGCTAGAAAACCCTTAATTTGCACACACAATTATAGAAGCATAAGATAAGTGATAATTATTGCTAATATAAGACTATAATAAATCTAAACTTCATTATCGAACACACGATCTGCATCATGATGGAATCAAATAATAGTGATCATGTATGAAGAAGCAATGAAGATCTCATGAAACATTGCGTTATTCTTGCTTTTGTAATCATCCACTTGCAATTTCCCCCTTGATAGTTCTGCATACCTTAATGAAGTTGGCAAGCCCTTCATAAAAGTCATTGGATTGAGAACAACTATGTTGTGTGACCTCGAATTGATAACCATTTGAGGGGACATGAGGAGATCAATATGTTGGCAAAATCCACAAACCATCTCAAGAGATGCATGTGGTCAAATCATACGAAGAAGTTTCCTCTACAACCATGATCAAGTTGTGAGGATAGGCAAAACGTAGAGATAATGATGGAGCACTAGAGAATAGATTTCTTGGGACCAACTAGTCCTCCAACCAAAGGTTCCCATGCTAAACACACTATTGTGGCTACAAACTATCTAACTAAGTGGGTAAACATCGAGTTCATACAAAATGTAATGTTCAAATCACTACAAAGTTTTTGTTTGAGAATATTTTCACCCTCCTTGGTCTTTCTATAGAAATTATAAGCAATTAGGGTAAACAATTTATAAACAAAGTCATAAAAAATTTATAGAAAAAATTATTGGTAACACACAAGAAATCTACCCCTTATCACCCTCAAGTTCAGAGTCAGGTAGAAAGCACAAGCACTAACAGAGTGATTTATAAAATGTTGAACAATCAAATATATCACATATTATTAGTATTTTAAGTATTTTACAAGAATGCATGCGAACCACACCTTTCAATATGGTATATGGCCAGAATGCGATTTTGCCTATTGATTTCTTAATATACATTCTACAAGTAGAAAAATTATATGAATGAATTGGCCATGATTTCAAATGCATATCTTGGGCCACTAAATAATGAAATGATTGACAAGCATTATGTGGTAGAAAGGATTCAATGGCATCTAACCGAAGCACAAAAGGGGTGAGTGTGTGTATGTGTGAGAGAGAGAGAATCAAACTATTTTTTTTTTGATAAAGGAACTTCAGCCTTAGCCTACTCTCCCGAAGTTGTATTAATTAAAAGAAAAGTACAAGTGAAGGGGATTAGTGACCACAAGATCCCCCGAATCCCATAGAGCAAGGGTAGCATTTATAGAGTTTAGATGGCATTACAAAGAAGGTTAATCACCCTCTCATCACCCTTGTGGGGCCCACTTGGGTTTAAGCTTGTTGTTGATCAGAAGGAGCACTTGATGATGCATGAAGGGGGGGATTTCTTATAGTTAGTAATACTTTTGCCGAGCAAGAATAGTGATTTCTCAATCGACCACTCTTTGGGGGTGTCTCCAAAGTTCTAAGCATATCTTTCCTGCCAGATCTTCCATAGGACCTCCCCTCTGATGGCATTCCGGAGAGTTGTGGAGCAACCGATCGCTTCTCCCAGCAGAGCTTGTTTCCAACTAATGTGTTTTTGAAGTCTAATTTTCTTTTCGAAAATCTATCAGAGCCTGTTGGAGTTGAGACAAGGAAGATGTGAGAAACATCTTCAATGGACCGGTAGCAACACTTGCACCAGGGAGGCACCCCACAAATTTCGCTAACCTTTAGGTTGGTCTAGATACGACAATGAAGAATTTGTCATAAGAGGACATGCTTTTTTATTTCTATGAGAGAGTGCCAGATAGCCATGAAGTGTTATGCTTCAAGGAAAATAATAACCACAATTAGCTATCAAACTGTTATGCCAGAGGAGAATCAAACTGTTATGCTTCAAGGAAAATAATAACATCAATTAGGTATGATCGGAACTGCGTGCATGCTTGATCAATGAAACGCAGTGCTGTTCAATACTTGGAAGTAATTTTGACTAAACGTCTTGCAGCGTCATGTCTACTTATGAGCTTCTCATACGTACCAAAACACTTCGGACCACGCAGCTATGGAACCTGCTTCTTGACCACATAAAATACAGGGCTATGCATACAACCGAGAGAGAGCTATGTACACGTAACACGACGATGGAGCCATAAGTTGAAAGCTCTCCTCCTATCTGAAGAACTGGAGTGGTCACTGGTCAATCATGGACTTTCAATCACGCAACACACACACAAGGCCACACACACAGACACTCATAAGAAGCTAGAAAAGCGTTTCTCTCTCCACACAATTAGTGATGCAGAAGATCAATGATAAGAACTGTTAATGCAAGACTGTACAATGGAGCTGATGATGGAATCAAATCATAGAGATCATACGTGATGAATCAATGGAAATTTCGCTGAAACATTGTGTCATGTTTGCTTTTGTAATTGCGCACTTGCAATTTCTCCATTAGCAGTTCCACAGACCTTAATGAAGTTGGCAAGCTGATCATAAAGGTCATTGCATTCGGAACAGCTAGGCTCCTTGAGATGGAACAGATGACCCTTTCCAGGGGAGATGAAAAGATCAGTATGCAGACAATAGCCGCGGACCATCTCAAAGAAGCGCATGGTCATATCATACCGAGGATCTGTCTCGGCGACCATGATCAAGATGTGAGGGTACGCAGAAAGTGGAGATAGTGATGGAGCACTTGGGTGGATAGGGTTTACAGGCGGGTAATCTAGCGTCTCGCCAATGGGCAAGGCCAGATGGTAGCGTTTCCTGTTGCGCTCTTCAAGGTGAGTCATCTTTCTCTCCTCACAGTGGAAGCCTGGATGGATAAGGAGGAGGCCGCGAATGCGCACAGGCGTCAGATTCTCTAAACCAGAGTCGGCGGCATCCATGGCAACTTTCAGCATGATGTTTGCACCTGCACAGTCTCCGGCAAGAAACAGGCGGGAGAAGTCCGCAAGATTCGGTGAGAGCCACGGGTCACAGGTAAACGAAGGAGATTGGTGGTCATGGTGCTGCAGGCGGGCTTGGGAGAGAAGCCACCGAAGATCGAGAGCGCCATCTTCAAAGGCCGCGGGAAGACGGTGGGCGGGAGCAAGGCGGTAAGCGAGGGAGACGCAGATACAGTTGGCGAGCCGAGAAAGAGTGCTGCAGAAGCCAAGAAAGCAGCGCCAATTCGGCTGACCTATGGTGTAGGCACCTCCATGGGTGTACAAGACCACCGGCATGGGTGAGCGATCGCCATGGGAGGCTGGCTTTAGTGGCTCATTGCTTCTCCGATTTTCACAACAAGGAAGAAAGATGCGCGCCCAAACGTCCTGTCTCAGCACCACATCACGGTAGCTACTCCGTCGACGAACTCTGAGGAAGGCGGTACCACTTGCTCCTCCTGCTCCACCATTTCAGATTGAGGCCTCATACCGGCTGCCTTGGTGTCCATCGATGTCATGCGCGGGAACCTTCTACGACGTTTCTTTGAATGATTTCTTATCCACAAGTGGCCTTAAAAGTAGCCGCACTCTCATCGGACTTGACATTGGCCATTGGCACTTCCTAATTCCTTGTTTAAACTATGTCCAATCTAGGCCTTCATAGTTCCATGTGAATTAGGTGGATCCAAAGTGTCCTCAAGTAAATTGCTATCTCAGTCCATCTCTATGCACCATTTATGCATGAACCTAAAAAATAGATGAATACTACTTAATGTTTTCCTTATCATATTCATATATCAAGTTAGAATCCATCTTGTTTTGAAAGGAAAATTATTCTTTCATAATCCCTACCTGAATCACTCTCTCTTAGATGTACACATAATCTGTAATTTTGGCCTTAGTGAAATGGGTGGATTTTCTCGTTTGCAATTCACCTCCAAAATAATCTAAATAGAGGAGAATATTATTTTCTAATCTTTACCCAACTAATAAAAGAGTATAGGTGGATTATCTATTTAACTTGAAGAGAATATAGCATCCTCTTTACTTTGGAGAAATTTAAATAGCTTACTAAAAGTGGGCTTAATATTTTTTTCAAAACTTTACACAGCTTTGAGAATCCACTTTAAGGGACTAGAATCCATAGGGATCATACCAACTATTGAAGATTTTAATTTGTATAAATGTATTTTACTCATTCTTCCAAAAATATTAAGATCTTTATAACTATGGCACAAGATAGGGACTCATTTTTTGCCTTTGTTAAAAGGCCCTTTGGCTTTTATTGCAGTCTCTTGGGAGGAGGTCAACTTTGCTCGCGAGTCATGGAGGAGCAGAAGACGAGAGACTTCTTCCCAAGTGAGGACTTGCCCTCGATTGTACAAAGCCATTACAAAGGCTTAATATGACCTATGTAGTTTGTTAAGTAGCCTGATCGCCATATCTTCACTGAATTTTCCGGCCACAAAGTGCTAACTTTTGTCGGTAGTCTTCAAACTGAGCTATGACTTTAGTGATTGTATCTTGCAAGCTAATATTGAGGTTATGGAATTCTGCTTCTAAAGCATAGATCTTTGAGGGTGTTTTATGTTCGCATAAGGTTGCTAGAGTGTCTGAGGCTTCCTTGGATATTTTACATGTCGTAATATGCCCTTTGATCAGTTCATCATAGACAAGTAGTAGTTGGCCTAAGGCCCTGTTATCTTTCATATTTCAGATATGCCATGATTCTAGGTTGCTAACGTTATTGGGCTCAGGCTCGGATCCGTCGACTACATCGTGAAGGAGATTGGTGTATACATATACTATGATTACATCTTTCCAAATATTATAATTTTGCCTGTTTAATCTTTCATCCTTGGGCATGAAGATGGGTATGAAGGAAGGTAAAACATTGGCCATAGATGAGGTGCTAGCTTCACTTTTTTGACATTACAAGGTTTGAATGAACTTGAACTGAGGGAGTGTGTGCTTTGTAAGAATAAGTGTCAAGTGTTTAGAAACACTTTCAAAGATCCTTGTGTGCGAAGAAAGTACATGAAAATAATCGCAAAAGATATTGAAAAGCTTGGTACCACATTGAAATCCTTGGGGAGGGGTTATGGGAGGCTTAAATTAGCCGTACTCTTGCAAAAACACCAAGATGAGTCGATGCGAGAGGAGAGGGCTAAGATTAGTCCATTGCATACAAATTGAGCCTTATAGTAGGCTTAGAGAATTTGAAAATTTATATGGGTAGGCTTAGACTAGCCTTCAACCCACAAATGTACACACACACAGTCCTTTTTCCTTAGATGCTTGATGGTACAAGATGAGCACTTAGTGCCAAAGATTGTGATAAATTAAATACCATGCAAGCTATTACCATATGAAGAAACCATCCCTTGGAATAAAATAGTGTTTCTTTTTAATAAAAGGAAGTTCCGCATTAGCCTATTCTCTCGGACTTTAATTAGAATAAAGAAGAAAAGTTACAAGTGATGGGACTAGTGCCCGTGGGACCCCCCAAATCCCACAATGCAGGGGAGGAGTATGGCAAACTAGAGTGCATTACAAATGAGGTGGATAAATCTATCATCACCCTCATGTGGGACCCATTTGGATTTCAACTTGTTGTTTTCGAGGAGATAAATACAATAATGTCTAAATGGTGGAGATCTCTTATCTGGGGAGATTCTTTTACCTAGAAGAAACAAGGATTTCTTGATCGACCATTCCTTAGGAGTTTGGCCAAAATTGATAGCACATTGATCCCTCCAAATCTTCTAAAGAGTCTCACCCCTGATGGCATTCCACCGCCTCGATGAGCAGCCCACCGCCTCACCCAACAGCACCTGTTGCTAATTGATTTGGTTCGTGAGTCTCAATACCCGCATCACGTGATGCCAGATAACACGGGACTTGGGGTAATCGAAGAACAGGTGAGCTAAATCTTCGATGCATGGATGATAATGCTTGCACCATGGTGGCACACCACATATTTTGTTAGCCCTTGCATTGGACTATATTTTCTTATGCAAGATCTGCCACATGAGAACATACTTTTTGATCTCAATTAGGGGGTCCCAAATAGACATGAACTTTAGTTCCCATCGAAGTTTGGTCCAAGAAAGGCACCACCTCTTATTAAGGGTGTGATGAACATCGAGGTTCTCTTTGAAGTTGGGGATTCTGGATATTTTCTTACCATTGCTCCATTTGAGGCCCTCCAGACAAGGAAGATCTTGTCCACAGAGAAGGCGGGTAGTTAAGCGGTCCCATGCTAAAAATCTGCCTTGAAGAAGAGTCCATTCCTCGAGGTTAACTCTATATCTCGGGTCTAAGTCTTCGAACCTAATCCACAGGTTGGTCTCTTGTTTCCAAAGCTCTTTCCACTGTTTGAACCCCTTGTTCCATAATCGCTTTGCAGTTTGGAGGTTCCAAGGCTCCACTCCTCTAATGTCACTGATAGGGAACCAGATAGAGTCATTTTTTCTTATCCAAGCCACCCACTTCCACTTATCACTGATTCTGAAGAATTGTTTGGCCTTGTTCCAACTCTTTCATAAAGAACACATGAGGCTAGAGCCTTTAGGGGACACCTGGTGGCTGGGGGAGAACAAAAGCGTGAGAATCCCTATGTCCTTCCAACCAGGATGGCCAACTAAGGTAAGGTCTTTCAAGTTTCTAAATATCAATTTAGCCCAAGAGGACTCACTATTGCTCCAAGCCTTGATAAGCCACTTAACCGCCAACCGCCAACCCAACGATATCGAAAATACCCAAGCCCCCTGAGTCTTTCGAGCTATGCAAGTTTCCCAATTTATTTTGGGAATCCCCCTCCTGTTGGGGTCCCCAGTCCAAAGGATGTGGGGCATGATGATACACTTGTTGTGCTAGAGCATGATAGCTCTCATAATACAGAGCATATGCTCTACCCATAGCGGGTAATGAGGAGGCTTTGACCTGTTCGAAGCAAAGTCTGGGTCCACTTAAATAGACATAAGGTGGACCGATCCACTTGCCAGGAGCCGACTTGCAGGGCTTGGAAGGCCATCTCTTCATTCTCAAACACTAGAAGTAGGTGATTCGCCGGCAGGAATTGACATTTGCACATAATTAAACCACGCCGGAACCACTCCTTGCGCAACCAAGTTCTCATATTTTCTAGGGGGTCTAGGGCCAAAAACTTGACCGATCAGACAAGTTTTCATCAGTTCTTCTTGCTTTGCCGCCACAGATTCCATGCATAAAGAGACCACCGGAAGAGCGACGTCCAGTGGGATGGAATCCAACTCAAGAGGGCACTGGGACTTAGGGGCGCCATATTGCTCAAAATCAACGAGGGAAAAAAGGTCTACATAGGGGCGAGAACAATTAAAAGCTATTAAAACAACACCGGTCGACTTTGAGGTGAGAACGTTCAAAAGCAAACTAAAAAGATAAAAGGGGAGAACAATCAAAAACTAAAAAAGCACTTCAGAGAAGGTTTAAGGTTTATTCTTTAAAAGAAAGGTATGCAAAAACCATCCCGCAAGAGGCGAAAGAAAAGGTAAGCGAAAAGAAATTCTCGTGCAACAGCGAAGGATAACAGCCAAGTGTTATGGATAAGGAAACCATCTAAACCTTAGATTCCATGTCAATTTCTATATCTCATGATTAGCTTAGATTTTGGAGAAACTAATGCTTCCATTGCGTCTGGAACGTGCCAAAACCCCAAGATCGACTGTCTATTTGCTGAATTCTGATACCCAAAGGTCTTGATTCAAGTCGATGACATCATCAAGTCGTAACTGAGCTTGAGAACCACCCTTGAAAACCTATATAAGGAGGGGTTGGCCACATTCATAATCAGTCTTGCCAATACCAATCTTGGGAGCTAAGGAGTCGTGACCACCAAGTGAGTACTCTCCAAGTTCCAGTTCTTGTTCTTGTCTTGTTCCTTGTTCCAGTCCTGTCTAGTATTGTATCCTGGACATCTAGTCTTGTCCTCTTGTAATCTCATAGTACGAGATCTTGTCGAGTTCTTTCTTGTATCTAGTCCATCTTCCAGAGGGGAGTTCTTGTAATCCAGATATCTTGTCTCATACTTACGATCCCGGGTTGTGGGATCTCGTGTATCATCTCTAGTCCAGTTTTCCATACCTATTAGTCCCGGGTTGTGGGATGTCTTGTATCGGCTACATCTTCTTGTATTATTTTCCCTATGTGGGTGTTCTTGTAATCATAAGTGTATTTCCAAAATCTTTTCTTGTGTAGTTAGAGAGCACGATCTAGTACTCCCCTGACATTTTGGCTAGGCTACCTTCATCAAGACCAAGAACCATGGAGATTATTCGAGAAGAATTATTTTCTGCACTTAAAGTAATTCAACAACAAGTCCAAGAGATACGAGAGAACCAACAAAGGATTCAACAATAGAGTATTCAAGATGTAATCATAGAACTTCAGAGGCAAATCCAAGAGCTACAGATCATTGTTAGTCAATCTTCTTCAAGTACCCCCATGAGAACTAACATGAAGAAAAGTCCAAAAGTGAGCATTCCTGAGAAATTTGATGGGACGAGATCAAAGTTTCGAGGATTTGTGCAACAAGTGAAGCTATTCATAAGGATGCAACGAGATAGGTACCCAGATGATGCTTCTCAAGTAGGACTCATAGGAACTCTATTATGTGGTCCTGCTCTTTCATGGTTTGCACCTATCCTTGAGAAGAACATGGATATTTTGCATGATTTCAAGGCCTTTATTCAAGAGTTCACATCCTCATTTGGAGATACCAATTGTTCACGTGTTGCCGAAACAAAGCTAAGGAAGCTACATCAAGGAAATAGGCCTGCATCTACCTATGCATCAGAATTTAGATGGATCTCCTGTATCATCTCTAGTCCAGTTTTCCATACCTATTGGTCCCGGGTTGTGGGACATCTTGTATCAGCTACATCTTCTTGTATTATTTTCCCTATGTGGGTGTTCTTGTAATCATAAGTGTATTTCCAAAATCTTGACTTGTGTAGTCAGAGAGCACGATCTAGTGCTCCCCTAACACCAAGTCAGCAAAAGGTAAAAGTTTCTCTTAGTCCTATCAGTCTCCAAACTCAATCTGTCACCATTACTTGTCGATCGTCGCCATTGCTTGTCGATCGTGTGCCATCCATCGATCACGATGGATGGCAGCTCTCAGTCCGTCGCAATCAAACTCCCGATGAACACCCAGTCAGGTGCGCAAAGGAGGGAGAGAGTCACTAGGGACTGCTCTCCATCAGCGAGGTGGAAAGACCCGGTCAATAGTGCAAAGGACACAAAATCCAGCCGGGCTCAATCAATCGTGTAGAGGGGGGTGCACTCCAGTCAATCGTGAAGTCAGTCGCTCGCTGTGACCTCCAGTTGATCATGATCAAAGGCTCGAGTCGATCAAAGGTTCCAGCCGATCGTCATCGCGAAGTGCTATTTTTGTCAATTGCCTGTTGTCAATCGCCCGCTATCCGTCAGTCGCAAAGGACAGCACGCTCTCTCCCTTTCACAAGGACAACTCGCTCTCTCCCTTTCACAAGAACAATGGTTTTTTTTTTTTAAATGGAGATTTAGCCGAGGCCTACTTCTCAAGGCTTTAACTTTGAAATTGAAACTCTACAAGGAAAAACATAGTACCCATGAGACAGAGTGAGACAGTGTTGGTGAGTGATCACAAGATAATGATAAATCGAACAACATCGCGTCTTCAATGTTTCAAAATTCTACCGAATGGGAAATGACACGGGATGGTATACAGTGAATTACATCATCGTATGGAGTGAATTACATCAGCACTGGGCGACGTCAACAGTGATGCCTCATAATCAGCGAACTGCTTTACATACATTGCATAACGGGTCAAATCTCTTCTTTTAGCAACTTGGACCAAAACTGATGCTGCAGACTACATCTGATTTTCTCTCTATTGTCGCGCATGGCGGGGTGCAAGTGCTGGACTACTACATGGTCTCGCCACGTGACGACCATCAGGAGTCAGGACGCTCCTGAATCTACTGCGTAGCGTGGCTGCCAGAAATCCCCTGTTAGTCGGGGACCGGGGTAGACGAAGGCTGCTCTCTCTTGCTCTGTCTCTATCTCTTTCTCTGAAGCGAGCCAGGCGAAGCACTCTTTATTTTCTTTGTCAGCGAGGAGCGAAGGCGCAGAATTAGCTGTTTGCCTCTTGACAGTAGATCGATGCAATGCATCTACGAAAATGCAGCAAGTCTCCCACGTTAGTATTCATAAACTGAGGGCACTTGCATGCTGCCCAATCGATACATCGAACGTTGCCACGTACTAGAGAATTCATCAGGCGTTCACCTCATCCTCTGCAGCGCTGAATCGTTCGGGAATGAATGGCACGCTGGCTTAGCCTCCTCTCACAAGCCATGTGCCATTAGAACGCTGGCTTAGCCTCCTCTCACAAGCCATGTGCCATTAGAACGTCAGTGCGACACCTCAAGCATACCAGAAGAATGCATTGCGCTGCATCTGTCCGTCATATATGCGTCGATAATTGGCGCTGTTTCTCTCTCTCTCTAATGTCCACCGAAGTTTGCGTTCTCGACTATGAAGAGAAGAACACTGTGCTGTCGAGCTCCCTCGTGCACTCTCCACCTCTCTCTCTGCCTGAGAGATTTTAGCGCTTCATTTCTGCTCTGACACAGCGATGGCGCCCTTCGATCAAAATGTTAAATCGATCAAAATGTTCAGTCTTTGCTCCTTAGACACCTCTATGCAGCACCCCGCATGGCTTCTGCCTGCGTTTTCTCCTGTAGGTGCTTCCAGTAACAGGCGTTCGTCGTCCTTCCCTATAGGTGCTCCGAGCGAACCTGAAAAGATCGAAATGTGTGCGTCAGCATTTTATGCTTCTGTAGGTGCTGCGACAGTATCTAATGTAGTTGGATGGACCAACGCAAGCCTTCAACCAGCTAGACGCCTCTTTCCCGTCACATTCAGACAGAAAAGAAGCACGTAACAGTTCTTTTGAAAGAGGAGGAAAGCAAATCCAATTTTTGATGAAGGCAGGTTGAATTCTGATTACAGATATGGAAGGCACATGAGTTTTTTTTTTGGGTGACCGGATCACACTTTGTGAGTCACCGAACGGAAATTAAGGGCATATGCAACATAGATCGGATGAACTCCTGTTGTCAGAATTATGGCACATGTATAAAGCCACCAACTTTTGATGACCCGAATTAAAGGCACATGTTTCATATTCAAGGCATACATTAACATATATACTACGCAAATTACATAATGGTCATGCATGAATATTATAAACTATGCAAATTAACATAATGATCCACGCATGAATAAATATATATATATATATATATATATATATATATATATATAATTATATATATATATAATTATCCACGCATGAATAATGCTCCAGCGCATGATCAAAATAGTACGAAATAATTAAAATAATATATGATGATTAACATGAAGCACTTTTGAATAATGCTCCAGACTTTGATTTCGCTTTTGAATAATGCTTCAGGTGTTGCTATTAACACAGACAACATAATGATTTAATGAACATAACATATTGACTAATGAACAACATAATATATCGTCTCAGGTCGTTAAGGCAGATGGTTGAGTCTCTCGCCTCTTGAAGTGGGGGCGAGGGTTCAATCCTTGCCAGCCACATGTAAGGAACATGTATAATTTGGAATGATGAAGCATGTGGCTGATGTGCCATCGAATTGACTAGCGCTGCAGTAGTTGTGACCACTGTTCAACCGAGTCTTGTAAACCCTTGTTCTTGTGGGATAGGGGGGGTCCCTTGGGTACTATGCCCTTCCTTCTACAGTTGCAATTTCAAAGTTAAAGTCTGGGGAGTAGGCCTCAGCCGAACCTCCATTAAACAAAAAACAGCATAACATATCATCAACCCCCGCGCTGTGCAAGCCTTACACATTATTGACTTAATGAATCATCAAATTCTTTTACTTAATGAAGAGCGATATGCACAACCGTCGCTGGGAAATACATGAAGAAGCATCGACAAATGTCTTTTCGTCCCTGTACAAGTGCCCATGCATGAAAGAGTCTCTTGCGTGAGCTGAATAGTGCCATTGTGGAGGTCCTCGATCTTTCCGTCCATATGCATCAGCAAGCCCTTGAGTTCAATAGCGATAACAAATCACATGAAATTTATGAGTTGAAATGGTCCGTTGGGTAACCCAAACAGAAATAAACACTCAGGTGACATTCCGTTCAGGTCACCCGATGGTTCGACATACACCTCAGCAAAAACTTTTGACACGCTGGCAAAAAAGTGTGTTGATTGCCGAACTTCATGCGACCGGGGGCTCATGTGCCGCCCGTAACAGACACACTGCCTGGTTGAATTTCGATAACACTACCTGATTTCTTCAAAATGTTGTTGAAGTGATAAGTACTCATTTGATTCACTCTACCAATATCAGAGTGACAAATAGAAAACCAAGTGTTTTATGAACACTTCGTACATGCAAAATATCATTAGTACCATGACAAAAATGTTTATAAACACTTCAAAAAGATGCGAGATCTTTTTTTTTTCTAATGGAGTTCGGCCAATGCCTAGTCCTCCAAGGTTTAACTTTGAAATTGCAACTGTACAAGGAAGGGCATAGTACCCATGGGACCCCTCTTATCCCACAAGAACATGAGTTTACATAGCTTGGTTAAATTGTGGTCATAACTACCATGATGGCACATCAGCCACAAGATACAACTTCCATGTCAAACATGTCCATACATGGTACCGGTGGGGGTTGAACCCTCGCCCCCACCTTGAGAGGGGAGAGGCCCAACCACCCGAAGAAACGGTGAGATGCGAGATCTTATGTAACTCCACAAACTAACTGTAAATGAACATATGATTAAAGAGGGTGGGATGGAGGGGAAAATGTTAATAAAAGGTGAACAAAAGGATGGAAGAAAGGGGTGGGAGGGTGGGCAAATGGGCAACGTAAAACCCAAAGAGAGCGCAAAATGATGGCAAGAGGAAACTCTCCCAATGATTGGAGAGCCACACCACCAAGCTCTACCAGTACCACCACCAAAGCAACCACCAAACGCACCACCAAGACCTCCACCTAGAGCTCTGATACCATTCATACCACCAAATCCACTTTAGTGATAGTGTAAGTGTAGATGTCCCATACCATCTGGCTTGCACTTGCATTGTAGTGAAAGTAAATTTAGCTTTAACCTTGGGATCAAACTTTCTTTTAGTCTAATCAAGTGAGGTCTATTAACACTTAGACTTGTAAGTGTTATTTCCATTGCAAAGCATGTCTAGTGCTCATGTCATAATGAAATTTCAACTTACTAAGTCTCATTTGTAATTGCAACTTGAAAAAACTTAATCTTAAATATTGACCTTTCAATGATTCTTTTATTCCGATGTCTCTTGAACAAATTTTCTTATGTCAACTAATAATAGAGATATTTTATGTCTCAACTAGACATTATCTTTTGACATCATGAGAAATCTGAGCAAAGAATAATTGAATTGTCAATCAAATATTTAAATTGAAAAGTGAAGGGTAACACCATTTTTGAATAGTCATTTACTTCTAGGACATTAGAGAATGGTATTTAGGGTTTTTTACAACCCTTGAATTTTACCTTCTCTTTAGGACTTCCATTTGCATGGAAGAACATGCAAAGCTCTAAATAGTTCTTATGTTCTCTCAAATAAAGAACTATCTTGAATAGAAGAATAGATACTTCCATCTTCCAATACTACAGATTCCTTGATGTCTTCTTCATTAGAGCTTGATAATAACCACTCTAAGTTACCACCATTTCATTGTGGTTTTAAGAAGAGAGAAACATTTGTCCCATCACCTTAAGTCTATGGACTTGTTGATCATGCATGCCATAGGCTTTTATGGAATTTAGAATTCCATAAGAGGGATTTTAAGGTTAAGATATTTTAAGAACTTATCATTATTTTTCTTTTCATTACTTAAGCCAAAAATAAAAGAACTAAATGGTTTATAGTGTCCAACTGGCCTCATTACCATTATTCCTAGAAGTTATAAAGTTCAAGTCCTACTTAAGCTTAACTTCATGAATTTAATCTCCCTCTCAACTCAAAAATCCATGTCATATGTTCCACATGCACAATACATAATATATGTACAAATGTTTGCACCTTTAGGGGAAGAGGTGTAGCACGCATAAGGTTCACAAAGTAAAAGTTGGTCTCTCTTGTAGAGAGTCTTTGCTTTTAATAACAGAAATTGTGGTCTACAACGATCCTTATTCTAACCACTACTTTTCACAATAGAACCCTCTACGCGGGTTTATTTACAAACTAAATAAATGATAAGTCAGATTATTGATGTCCGCCCTTTCATGCCTTTCACACTCCTCACAAACCTTCATCTGCTATATCAAAACACCAAAACACATTAATACATTAATAAATTAACACTACAACAATTCCTTGTTCAACACATTCCATAATTCATAACATCTTTACTTGCAAAAAAATTGCAAGGATTTGAGTTCCGAGTTGTCAAAGTGCATGAATGGTTGGCTGGGGCCTAGCCAAAACTCGTTTTTTATTTGGAGGTCATGAGAAGGAGATATGAGATGCAAAAAAACTCAAGATTGCTCCGTTGGGGGTTCTAAAATCCCATATGCATGGATAGTCATGTCTACATGCTCTATAAGAGACACTATGGATGCACAATTTTAACATCACAAGGTGAAGGAAGGAGTTGAACACACCAAAGTACTACCTCCACTTGGCTTCACACGCTTTTGAGCGCTTGTGCAGGTTGATGTCCAACTCAAACGTATGCATGCACATCTGTAAGCTAGACTATGAGGTAGCCCACCGTTAGATGGAGTTCACTCGGGTACCTTCAACAACACGATCTAGGGGGAAAAATGAACCTCATTTTGCACGTTGTGAAGACTCTCTAAAACTATCAGATGGCCGACTGGTTTCATGTGAACCAATCTCATGCGAACTCAAGCTCTATCACTAATAACATATTAGGAAAAAATAAATGAAATCCACAAGCTCAAAATAAGAATAACTAACCGGCTCTGATACCATTGTTGTGTGAGAGCTCCAAAGCTTCTACACACACAAGGTAATTAACTAACTAGGAAAACCAGTATGGGAAGAGAGATGCACTTTCCACCCAACCAACCCCTCCAATATATAGCTTCAAGACCAAGGGGGTAAGTCCACTACAACATATCAAGGGTATACCAAGGATGCTACCGAGGCAAATGAACGGGTGTGATTTCTTCACGATGTCGGTGTTACAGTCGGTATATGCGTCGGAAAGAAAGCGCCGGTATAAGCGTCGGTATATGCCTCGGTATTACCAATGCTTATACCGGTGTGCATATCGACGCCCCCACTGGGCGTACTGACACGTATACCGGCGTCCATACTGAAGCTACCGGTGCATATACCGACGACCTTATCTGCACAAATTTTTTTGGGTAGAATGTGTTGTCTTTTGCTACAGCATGATGTTGTCTAGCAAAAGACAATACACTCTGCCCAATTGAGTACATGTGTTATGTACTCTAATGGCAACCAAGACATAAACATATATGAGCAAAAATGATCAATGAATCATGTACAAAAAGTTGTATATTCCATAAATGAAAAATGTACAAAAGTGTGGCAAACCACTTCTATATATGAATCGAATACAAAATGTGACAAAGCACTTCCATATAGGAATCGAATACAAAATTATGGTACATCATTGCCACATAGGAGTGTAATACAAGATTGTAGCAATGTAACAAAATGTACAAAATTGTGGCAATGTTACATCATTGTCGTATGCGAGTGTGATACAAAATTTTGGCATTGATCAAAGTGTTTACACCTACAATCCTGCAACAAAACATATGTATAAAATAAGACCAATTAACATGACATTTATAAACAACAACTAAAAACACGAAACCAAGATACAACTTTACCTAATCAAGAATATTCTCCCATGAGACGATTGCACTGCGTCCCTCTAAGTCTTGTAACAGTGCAGTCAGTCCATGTCGATATCCATATGATTCTTCACTTCACGTCGGAGGACGACCCATTGCCAACTCCTATAATAAATATGCAAAATGTTAGATGAACATACATAATGTGCTTAACACAAACAACTTCAATAATTAACATGATACTTACAAATTGGTAGCGCATACTGTCGTATCCGCCACTACCTAAATGAGACGTTCCAACTGTATCTAAACGTGTGGCCGCCACATCTCTCTGTTGACGATATCGATCAGGAGTATGTTGCTGCTCATCCTGAATCGATTCCCATTCTTCGGCATCTAGCCATACAGGCTTCGGTAAGCCATCTCTAAAAGCATCGCGAGCTTCCGATCGTCGATGTGACATTACCTCGCGTGCCGTATGTTGAATCCATTCGGAACTTACAATAGGATTCCCAGGTGCTGGCCGGTATTGTTCATATATGCATTGTGTGATATGATTTTTAGAGTCCCTATCCTGTTCGGTCCATTTTAACATTACTCAATGACCGAATTCGATGGAGCAGAGTTGTCGAATGCGCTGACGCATTGACTTTCCCGTCGCATCCATAACTGGAGCTCCATTACGGATATGATATATCTTTGATTCATTATGATCATGCGCACCCCAAGGTGTACGTGGAGATCCCATCTGATGCAATGTGAAGATTTCATCTCATCCAATGTATATATATGCATGCTTGTATGCATATACATTCATGTATGCATATGCATGCTTGTATGCATATGCATTCATGTATGCATATGCATTCATGTATGCATATGCATTCATGTATGCATATGCATTCATGTATGCATATGCATTCATGTATGCATATGCATTCATGTATGCATATGCATTCATGTATGCATATGCATTCATGTATGCATATGTATTCATGTATGCATATGCATATGCATTCATGTATGCATTCATGCATGTATGCATATACATGCTTGTATGCATATGCATTCATGTATGCATATGCATGCATGTATGCATATGCATGCATGTATGCATATGCATGCTTGTATGCATATGCATTCATGTATATACATTCATGTATATACATTCATGTATATACATTCATGTATAAACATTCATGTATATACATTCATGTATGCATATGCATTCATGTATGCATATGCATTCATGTATGCATATGCATGCTTGTATGCATATGCATTCATGTATGCATATGCATTTATGTATGCATATGCATGCATGTATGCATATGCATGCTTGTATGCATATGCATTCATGTATGCATATGCCTTCATGTATGCATATGCATTCATGTATGCATATGCATTCATGTATGCATATGCATGCATGTATGCATATGCATGCATGTATGCATATGCATGCATGTATGCATATGCATGCATGTATGCATATGCATGCATGTATGCATATGCATGCTTGTATGTATATATATTCATGTATGCATATGCGTTCATGTATGCATATGCATGCTTGTATGCATATGAATGTATGCATATGCATGTATGCATATGCATTCATGTATGCATATGCATACATGCATTCTTGTATGCATATACATTCATGTATGCATATGCATGCTTGTATGCATATGTATACATGCATGTATGCATATGTATGTATACATGCATGTATGCATATGTATACATGCATTCACATGAACACGAACACACACACAGAAAACAAAAAATAAATAAATAATAAAAATAAAAATAAAAAATAAAAAATAAAAAAATAGTTAAATAATAAAAAATAATAATAAATTAAAAAAGAAACAAATTAATAATAAAAAATATAAATATATAAAAATAGAAATTAAAGTTAAAAGAAAATAAATAGAAAATAATAAATAATAAATAATAAATAATAAACAATAAATAATAAATAATAAATAATAAATAATAAATAATAAATAATAAATAATAAAAAATAAAAAATATAATAATAAATTAGAAAAGAAACAAATTAATAATAAAAAATGTAAATATATAAAAATAGAAATTAAATTAAAAGAAAATAAATAGAAAATAATAAATAATAAATAATAAATAATAAATAATAAATAATAAATAATAAATAATAAATAATAAATAATAAATAATAAATAATAAATAATAAATAATAAATAACAAATAATAGATAATAAGTATACATGCATTCATGTATGCGTATATATGCATTCATGTATGCATATGCATTCATGTATGCATATGCGTTCATGTATGCATATGCATGCATATATGCATATGCATGCACTCATGTGTATACATACATTCATGTATACATATATATGCATTCATGTATGCATATGCATTCATGTATGCATATGCATTCATGTATGCATATGCATTCATGTATGCATATGCATGCATGTATGCATATGCATGCATGTATATATGCATATGCAATAATGTGTATACATATATATGCATGCATGTAAGCATATGCATGTATGTGTATACATATATATGCATTCATGTATGCATGTGCATTCATGTATGCATGTGCATTCATGTATGCATGTGCATTCATGTATGCATATGCATGCATGTATGCATATGCATACATGTATGCATATGCATGCTTGTATATATGCATATGCATGCTTGTATATATGCATATGCATGTATGTGTATACATATATATGCATGCATGTATGCATATGCATTCATGTATGCATATGCATTCATGTATGCATATGCATTCATGTATGCATATGCATGCATGTGTATGTGTATGCATATTCATGTATGTGTATGTGTATGTGTATGTGTATGCATATTCATGTATGTGTATGTGTATGTGTATGCATATTCATGTATGCATATGCATGATTGTATGCATATGCATTGATGTATGCATATGCATGTTTGTATGTGTATGCATATGCATGTATGCATATACATATATATATGCATGCATGTATGTATGCATATGCATGTATGTGTATACATATATATGCATGCATGTATGTGTATGCATATGTATTGTGTATGTGTGTATGCATGTGCATGTGTGTATGCATGTGCATGTGTGTATGCATGTGCATGTGTGTATGCATGTGCATGTGTGTATGCATGCATGTGTGTATGCATGCATGTATGTGTGTATGCATGTGCATGTGTGTACGCATGTGCATGTGTGTATGCATGCATGTATGTGTTTGCATATGTATTATGTATGTGTGTATGCATATGCATTGTGTATGTGTGTATGCATATGCATTGTGTATGTGTGTATGCATATGCATGTGTGTATCCGACAGGAGAAGAGCTGGATTCAAAACGTCGAGAATGATGAATTTTGGTTTTGGTCCCCGTTAAAAAGAGAGCGTCGGTAACCGTCGGTATAGGCGTCAGTAATTCCAGCAAACTACCGACGCCTATACCGACGCATATACCCTTTCCGAGGCAAAGCGGCTTTTCCAAATTAACCGAGGGTCATATCGACGTTGACAGCTTACCGTCGGTATACTGACCGTCGGTATTCCCTCTATCTGTTGTAGTGGTGCCTCTCAAGGGGACATGTGTACGCTCCATCACATGGGTCTCTAAGGTGATCACATGGTTTCCAAGCTTAGGAAATCACATGACTTCTAAAAGAAGGCTCTCCAAGCTCTCATCTACAAATCAAGTGGCTAAGAGAAGCTTCCAATCAAGCTTAAGATACTCAACATTAGAGAATTAGCCCTAAGGTTCAAGATGCATCTAAAAGGTGTAAGTAAACCATAAATCCCAAAGGTTTCACACTTAGAAACCCAAGGGTTTGATCCCTTAAACCCATGAGTTGGAATTCGAAGCCTATCAATTTTGACTTTATCCAGCATAGTTGTAAATGATTTTTGTGATGGGTAAAATCTTTAAAGAGCAATGAGTCTCTAAATCATCTTCATGGTGCGTTTATGAGAGGATTAGCTCAACTCCTTGAAGAGGATAGAAATGCATTAAATCCGGACTTGATTATACATTTCCTCAAGATATTAAGTCTTGAGGATAGAGCTGAGGTAGAGAGAGGAATAGAAGAGCCAGGCAAAAGATATGGCCTTACTGATGATTGGGAAAAAGTGAAACGAGAAATAGAGGTTGTCGCCCAAATGAAGCAACACCAATCCGGTTTGTATGCTAAACCTAATGCTTCTAGCCTAGGGAGATACGTACTACAGGGCAAACTGACATGCCAATGCAAGCGAGTACGGCTACGATTAACAATGCAGTTTCCCCTAAAGCTCCGATTGAATTTCAACTAGACATTTTAGGTAAACAAATGGAGAATGTTATGAATATGCAGACATCTCTTTTCAAAGAGGTTGCCCAATTGAATAACAAAGTATATTCCATGAGTTTCAATGAGCTTGGAGCTAGCAGTAGTGGTGTAGTGCAAGCACCACCCATATAGCCAGTTATGCCACAGTATAATCCTCGGCAGCCAGTTTTTCAGCCAGCTCCACCTACTCAATTTGCTGCTCAGCCAACCTTTCAAAGGAATACTGAAAGAAAAGGGACTGGTGGAAAATGGTGTGTGTGTTGTGATAGCCAGGAACATGCAACTTATGCTTGTGATGAATTAAGGAGTGCAAAAGAAAATCAATTAGTAGTAGAGATGGATAAGAAATTATGTGACTTTAGGTCACGAATTCCTTTAGCTGTTAACTGGGGCAAAGGAGGAATGAAAAAGTTGTAAGAAAATTTAATGATCTCTAATGCAACTGCCAGTACCTCGGCTACTAGATTAGAGCCAGCTGATGATAGGCCTCTTTCTATGCCAAGTCAAAATCCTTATTCAATTGAGGCGTTGGTAAGTGCTAGAGATGAAATAATGTATAAAACAACATGGAGATCTCCTATAGATCAAGCCTCTGTTTATTCTCACATTCCCAATGTTGAGGAGAAATGGAGATGAGATGATATGCAGGATGATATAGACGAAGGAGATAGGAGGGTGACCAGAAGACAAACGAGAGAGAATGAAAAGAAAAATGACAAGAAGGTACAATTTGAAGATACAAATTTATCACAAGAAGAGAAAAAAAGGATAATTAAAGAAGGGAAAAAACCAACAAAGGAAAATACACAATCATAGGAAAATCAGAATACTCCAAGCAAGGATGAATAGAATAAATTTGAAAATGAAAATACTTAAACTGAACAAAAACAAAGTGAAGAAAAGGGAAAAGGAAGGGAAGAAGAGCTCCACAAGCGATAATGATCTCGGAGCTCGAGAAGAAGAACAATGCTAGGGAAATCTTGAATTATATACTTCTAAAAAGTCAAGTAACAATGTCTCTTGAACAAGTGTTTTCAATAGCAAAACCTGAGTTCAAGGATAGTTTTATTCGAGTAATTAGAAGGATACATTTTCCATTGCCACAAGACGAAGATATGCAAGATGTGGTGGAAGAAAATCTAGCTATGAATGATGCTGTAACATTAAGTGAGAGTGATTTTGAAGAAGAAGAAGAGTTTACAACTGGGAGTGTGAATAGAAATTTTTTAGGACCGATTCAACTTGATGAGGAAATGTTAAAAAGTGAAAGTAAATTCAACACTACCATCTAGACACGAGGAATGCCTGAAGTGAAAATTAGAATTGGAGAAGAAAAAGATTCTTGTTTAGCTCTGGCTCTCATTGACACGAGGTTAGAGATAAATGTTATCTCGAAGAATTTTTTTGACAAGTTTAGATGGCCGATTGACAAAGACCATAGCTGGAGGATGAGAACAGCTGACAACGGCTCTGGAATTTTATTAGGTACATGCACAAATGTGCCTAGAATGATAGGTGGTGTTCGCAAAGAATTTCACTCCTTCATTCAAGATAATTGTTCGTATGAATCAATTCTCGGGTAGCCTTTTATAACTGAGATGGGAATGGAAACAAAAGCAATGAATGATGGGTCAGCATATGCAAAAATTCAATCAAAATCAGGGATGAATTCTTTGCAAGTCATGACAATCTGCCCAAATCACACAAGAAATAGAAAGATCTTAAGAAGAAACCCCATTGACTCAATTAGTCATGTATGTGATGATTCACCGGTTGTGAGAGAATATGGGGCATACTATGACCAAAATTTCTGTTAGACTCCAGTATTGAGCAGGACAATAGTGGACATTGTTTTGATGTCTCACCTAACGATGTACGTAAATTAATAAACTATTTAGTTTGTACTCCTACGACTAGTTTACAACTTACTACAAAAGAAAACCTTAAAAAAATATTTAGAAAACAAAATGAAAAATATTTTAGAGAAATAGGATTAATTTCACATGATGAAAAAATTGAGTGTACAATTGAACTCTCGAAAAGTACTACCTTATTAGAAGATCTAGAAACTACTTCCCAAGAAAAATTAGAGTCAAATCTGATGATTCTTAACTCTATTCAAGAATATGAGTTTATTTCTGAATTTATCCTAGAACATGAAGTTAATATAGAAACTAATTACAAGACAGTACAAAAGAAAATAAAGCCTGTAGCTCAACCCTTACCTAAGGATAGTCATGATATATTTTTTCGAGTATCTAATGACCCTATACTTAGAGACCAATCTAAGATAGGTCATACGTTTACAGAGGAAACTAAGAAATATATTAAATTCGGCGATGATTTTCTTATAAAGATAGAAAAAAATCAGTTTACAAAGATGATCGTTCATCATGGTAAAGCATTTTCTTTATTCCCACATGGAATAGGATGTGTTGATCCAAATCTAGTAGCTCCGATGATTATCTTCACTGTACTGCACATTCCTTGGAATCTTCATCCAATACCAGTCCCAAAGGCTCATTTACCTGAGCTAATGAGACTCTTAAAGGAGAAGATTTCCATGAGAATCTTGGAACCATCATCACCACCATACTCCAATAGGTGGTTCACAATATCGAAAAAGAACAGGAAGCTATGCTTTATTTAGGATCTGCAACCTATGAATAAAGTCACTATTAGGAATGTAGGAACGGGTCCTATTGTAGATGCGTTTGCCGAGGCATTTGTCGATCACTCCATCTATTCTAGGAGACATGTATTCAGGGTATGATTAGTTTCAATTAGCTATTGAGAGTCGAGATGTGACCACAATGAAGACTCCTTTGGGTTTAGCACGCATGTGTACTTTACCACAAGAAGCGACGAATTCTGTGGCACACATGATGAATGCTATGAATCTCGTCTTACATGACTTTATCCCAAAAGTGACAATGCATTTTATTGATGACATTCCAATAAAAGGGTGTGTGGAAAAAGAAAAAGATGAGAGTTTGGATTCGTTTGGATGTAGAAATTTTGTTTCTAGCCATATTTTCGATTGTGAGAAGAAATCTCAAAGATTTGAAGAGGTTGGACTAACTTTCTCCTTAGAAAAGTCTACTTTTGGTGTTAATGAAGTGCATTTGTGTGTTCATTATGGTCGCAACCCTTATCTAACAAAATTTGATGCCATTAGTAAAATTTCTGAGAGGTTTCGTAATGTTAGCAAGCAAGGAGATTCTTAGGTGCATGTGTTTTCTATGTCATCTGGATCCCTCACTTTGCTCATATCGCGAACCCACTTTATGATTTGTTAAGAAAAAGAAAGAATTTCTTTTGGACTAATGAGCATACGAGAAAAATGAGACATCTAAAGCAATTTCTTATCAATGCTCCAATTTTAAAACACATTGATTACACAAGAAATAAACCTATAATCCTAACCATTGATACTAGTCCTATTGGTATAGGCAAGGTCATTTTGCAGGATGATGAGAATGAGCAAAGATACGTAGTTCACTTTGGAGTGAAAATCTTACATGATACTCAAAGAAATTATCCTCAAATTAAGAGAGAATTATGGGGATTAGTTACAACTTTAAAAACAAATAAGGAATACTTTATAGGAGCTAATGTAATAGTAGAGACTAAGTGTCTTCCATTAATAGGTTTAATTGCCAACTATTCATCTCCAGATATAGCCATGTTATGATGGATAGCCTTTATTAAGTTTATTAACCTTGCTTTTGTACATATTGCTGGTAAACATAACACCGTTGCTGATATGCTCTCAAGAGCAAAGTTTGACAATGATAGTGAAGCAATGGATAAACATATAAACTTAATTAATTATGAAACATCTACCTATATGTATGAGAGATTTAGAAAAGATGATTATGAGGTAGAGTGGCGAGATATAGGATACTATCTGAGTACATTTCAACCTAATCCAAGCTATTCCTCAAATCGATTCTAGAACATCAAGAAGAAGTCTTTCAACTTCTTCTTGAAAGATGGATACCTTTGGAGATATGCTAAAGGAAAGGTAAGAAACCCGCAAAGAGTTTTAGGCTTAAGAAAATTTCAAGTGCAAGTTCTGCATGAAATGCGTGAAAGCCTTTGGGCTGGTCATAAAGGTTTTCTAGCTACATATGAGAAGATTCGGGAAAGCTATTGGTGGCCGAGGATGTATGGAACTGTTAAAGAATTTGTGAGAACTTGTATTACGTGCCAGTTACATTCCTCTATCAAGCATAGAGACCCTTTACATCCAACCTATCCACCTTGTATTCACTACAAGTGGGTAGTCGACCTTGTGACCATGCCTAAAAGCAATATTGGTATGAGATACATCGTTCTTGCACGAGAAGATTTAACAAATCACGTTGAGGGTAGAGCACTTCATTCCAATACTACTTATAATGTATGCTTATTTCTTTTAGAAGAAGTAATATCTAGAGTTGGATATGTAGAAAAAGTATTGACAAATCGAGGTGAGCTAGATGCTAGAGAGGCAAGAGAGTTCTTTGCACATCATGGAATTTGATTGTCTCTTACGACTACCTACAATCCAGAGGCAAATGGAAAAATTGAACGAGGGCTTTCTTCCATAGTGAAGGCTATTTCAAAATCATGCCATGGAGATATTGGACAATGGCCATATCTCCCATTTTCTCTATGGGCTGATAGGATGACATACACGAGAACAACTGGTTTTATGCCAGCTGAACTTATGTACTGTCAGAAGCCAATATTTCCTATACATACTCAGATAGTAAATTGGATTAGCTTAAAATGGGAAGACAACATTTCAAGAGAAGAATTATTAGCATTAAGAATTATTCAACTAAAACAAGGTAATGAAAATTTAAAAGAAGCTATTAAAAACTTAAAAATATCACGATTGAGAAATAAAATATACTTGACAAACAAAATTGAGTGAGGCCACAACCAATAGAGAGTGGGGTGTAAATCATATGTTGCTTGGAGATATTTGATAATCCAAGAACACTTTGATCCCCACTGATTTGCTTCAAGGCCCTTTCACTTATATGAGCTAGCCTCTTGTGCCATATAATTATGATAATGTTTGACTACCATAATTGAACAATGCATTGCTCCTAGTGTCTTGGAGCTCAAATTCCTCCTAGTGTCTTGGAGCTCAAATGTAAATAATCTACTTGATTTTTCTCCTCTTCCTATCCTCTTGAATCCTTGATGTGGATCCTCAACATATGCTCCATGCTTTGTGAGTTTGACCTGCAAACCTTTCTGTACAACCTGGCCAACACTTATGAGATTCTATGTTATGGTAGGCACATACAATACCTTGCTCAATAGGTTCATGTTTGCATCTAGAGTCGTCACATTCCCAATCTTATCCACTAGATGCCTTGTGTCATCTCTTGTTTTGACTTCATGCCTATTTCTTGGATCCTCCAAGAATGAGAGTAGAGCTACATTGCCTCCTACATGATTTGAGCAACCTAATTCTATATAGAAAATATGTTCATCTGCTTTACCTTGCTTCATAGTCATATTCATAAGAAGTAATGAGTCCTCTTAGGTTTGATCATTTGTATAGTTGTTGTAATTGCTTCTACCTCTATATCGTGCTTGGTATTTGTTGTTATTGTATGAATTTTTATTGTAACGAGTGTTGTTATTGAACCTTCCTCTTGAGCTTCCATACCCACCTCTGTTATAGCCTCTTCCTCTTTGATTCCAAGGGTTCTTGAAACAGTTCCCTGGAATGTGGTTAGTCATGCCACATATGGCACATGGAGAGGAGCTTTGAGATCTCCCCTTGCCTTGCCTTCCTCCTCTACCTCTTCCTCTTGAACCTCTACCTCTACCCGCAAAGTTTTCTTGAGAGGTACTACATTCATCATCATACTTTTAGCCTTTTCCTTTACCATCCTTCTTCTTGTTCTTATCTATGTATAGGGAAGAGGATTGATTAGCTTTTGAGTTATCTCCATTCTTCATAAGCTTTGCCTCATGTGTGAACAATTGTCCCATGAGGGTGTTGAAGTTCGGAACCTACATGTCCATGGTTGTGGTGAAAGCTGCCCATTTTTTATCTGCCTTTATTCCATTGAAGACTTGTCTCACCATCTACTCTTCATCTATGACTTCTCCAATGCTCCCAAGTTGATTTGCTAAGTCCATTTTGGTGACAAAATGAGTGACACTTTGTTTGGGCATCTTCTTGAGTGTAGTAAACTCCATCGAGAGTTGGTTCTTTATAGCTTTAGTGCTTGATGAAAAGAATGCTTCAAGAGCATTCCATGGCTCTTTTGAAATCTTGTAGCTCTTGATGTGTGGAAGTTAAAAAAAATCAGAGATTGAGTTTAGAATGTATGACTTGGCTAGAGCATCCTTTGAGCACCATGTGGTTAATCTCTCTTATTCTTCTTGAGTTGGTTGTCCTTTGCTTCTGAGGATTGACATCATCTCATCTCTAGAAATGTAACCATAGAGGTTTCTCCCTTGAAGATATGCTTCCATTCTGAGTGACCAAGCTGAGTAGTTACCTCGATCCAATTTGTCTATGGATGAAGGAAATTCATCTCCCCTATTGATGTGTTGTTGCTCTGACACCACTGTGAGGAGATGGTTGGATACACTCTAGAGATGAGCTGGTCTTGCACAAAATAGATAACTTGCATGTACTAGGATTGTGAAGAAACCTTCTATTTTGGGATTATAAGTGCTCAATGTTTTGCTCAGAGCTCACCATCTGGTATGAATTGACTAGAGACCTTTTGCACACATTTGACTCGTGTATACCTAACTAACAAAAGTTATTTCATGAACTTAGAGACATTATACACTGATCAATGAGTTTAACAACTCAGGGGGGTCATCCCGACATTTCAAGAGCAAGGTGATGTGTAGACATAGTCTACTTCATGAGTACACATCTCGAGATCTGCTGAACCAAATCTAATGAAACTTTGTAGGTATATACTATAAACTTCACTCTAACTATAACAAGTTGAACGGCATCAAATGATTGATTAAACATAGAGAAATTGCTTCTACAAAGTCACTTAAATATTGAAAACATGATGGATAACAGTGGATAGAAATGATCTTGAAGAAATGTATCAATTAGTAAGTGATAATGCACATATGATACATGGGAACTATAAAGGGATACTCTTACACAAGTGGAGCTCAAGGTATGCCCAATGTTGCAGCTCAATAACTCTCAATGATAGCTCATATCCCCGTGACTAAAAACTGATGGTTTTATACACATACAAAGCTTTCGAATTTTAAATTTTCCCACTCCTAAAAGTGTTCCGACACTTTAGGGGTGATTTGAAATGATTCCTTCACCACAAAATTTAGGGCATGGCTTCTCCTATATGCACAAGATTCTCTTACTTTTGCTTTTACACTTTATCCAAGGTAATAAAATGAAAAAAATTCAAGCATGTGTTCTCATACACTTTCTCATGTGAATTGAATTCGAATGAGATGTAGTCCTAAATGTTTTGGCTAAGAAGTTAGGCATGCCAAATGTACCAATAGAGAGGTAATCCAAAAGCCCATTGTAACAATCAGTTTCACCCTCATGTGGTCCCTGGATGAGTCTCAATATTTCCAAAGCCTTCCCACACCAATCAGTTTGCACAAAGATGTCCAATAAGCATTTGGTGATAGGAATCTGTAGCTTACCATCCATGAGTTTAACCTTTGTGTAAAAAATGGTTCACTTTCTCTACATCACTGTGCATAGTTGGAAGATTTTCCAAGAATCTCCAACATAGCTTGTTTTGCCCCTTTTAGGCTGCCACAAGTCGAGAACATCTGAATGAGGTGATTTTGAGGATGAAATTGGCTTCACACCCAGATGACATGATAAGGGCATGTGTTTTTCTTTTAATGGATAGGGATTTCTTGCTAACACACTAGAGGTAGAACAATGTTAATGGGAGTTTCTCGACCAATCCTCATGAGATGCTCCCCATATGAACTTGTCGATCTCTCCAAATAAGTGTGCTCCATGAGACAATACTATGCACCATAAACCAATCCAAGAACTTCTTGGGTTTGAAAAGTAAACTACGTTTGACATATCCAATTGCTATATCTACCATAATATAATCATTTGTAAAGCCATAACAATACAATTTTTAGTGTAACGAACCCCGAACCCCATCGAGATGCCTAGTAGGTGAAAGATTTGACAAGTGCCAAGCTCCTTACATCTTTTATCTCTTAAAAACTATTGAGGAGGAGTTATGAACTATTGAGGAGGAGTTATGAACTATTGAGGAGGATTCATAACTGATTTAAAATCCATTTTAAAGTGATAAATCTTGGATCCTAAAGTAATGCAAAAGATCTCAAGCTAGTGTCAGAAGAGAGCTACACAAATATTTTTGTTATGCAAAAACACATTGGTGTTTTCGCCAAAAAGCTTGAGGGTCATGTGATCTTGGCCTTGAGCGAGGGTGAGACCGTAAGGCTGACTTACCTTTGAGGGAGACATTCTCTTCAACATGCATCGTCAAGAAGATTTAGCATGATTCATGCCCTTTTTTCATTTTAAGAATCGATTTTAATGTTAAAAATTAGGTAAAAAATAATGTAACGAAAAAATAGTTAAATTCTTTTATGTTTTAGATAAAAAAAGAAAAAAAACTTATTCACTTTACTAACTATGCTTATCAGATGCATTCCTCTTTATGTGATTTCTTCATATCATGCCCCACTATTCTCTTACTTGCTTTTGAGCAAGTTCTGATTAATATATTAGAGGAGAAAACTATTTCGTTGCACTGACCATGTTCGTTAAGATTTATATAAAGCTTGTTATTTTCTTACATATCATGTATTTTAGTAGGAGTTAATCAGGTGTACATTAGTTAATTTAGTCAAATTGCTTCCTATTTGGGAATCCAGAGGGTGGAGCTTGAGAACCTCCAAAGGGCTAAAAGGATTTGGAATACAGGTTTTTGTAAATAGAAGCACCTTTCACACCAAACTAGAGAGAATTGGATAAGATTTGAGGACACTTATCAGAGTTGTAGAGTTGACCTTGAAGATTGGTGCTTGTTAAGAGACATAACTAACACTTGGGATTTCACACTTTCCTGTCTCATGTGGGGCAAGAATCCTTGGTTGACAAGTTTGATAATGGTAATAGTGTGGAGGATATTCCCCAATAAAAATTTGGACTTTCGTCACTCTCTTAGTGGTGTGTGAACTGGTCATGGATCCTTAGAGAATTCAAGTTCAAGGACCTTTGGCACCCATTGATTGAAAATAAGAAGGTGGTTTAATGTGGAAGCTTCTACATAGGGTGATTTGGGCGAATGTCAAAGCTAACAAAATTTGAGGTCCTTTCCCTAGGTTCAAACGATGCAGGAGTGGTAGAGGAGTCTAGGGACACCTTTTCTTCTCGTTTGCTAAGATCCTTTTGATTTGGAAATGCCTGGACAAGCTTCTTCTTTTTCCTAATTAAGCTAATTGGAAGAACTCCCTGCTTGTTGAACTCATCAGATGTTCATTTGCTATAAGGAATGTCGTTAAAGGTGAAGTGCTTTGGATGATTTGGAAAGAAAGATGCATGATTAGCTTCAATAATCAACCCAAAGAGTGGTCTATTGAGAAGTCCCTAGATTGTTTAGGTAGAAGGATCTGTGATTATAAGAGTTCTCCCTTGTTTAGGCACCACATTGTGTTCTTTATAGAAAACAACAAACTAAAAAACAAGTGGGTTCCCCACGAAGGGGACAAGAAGGTTATCAACCTTCTTTTTATCTCTCCCTAAATTCTCTTTTTTTCTTTCAATAAGAAGTTCGGCCTAAGCCTATTATTATTGCATTAATTAATTAGAAATAATAGTTGTACAAGGAAGGGGGCTTAATACCCATGGTATCCCCCTTATCTGACAAGGCAAAGTCAATCAATAGGATTATCATAGTGCTAAGGTAGTCAAAATCTTTAACAATGGATACCAGAATGACTACTTACATATCATATTGATAATCTTTTCATCTCCCTCATGGGGAGCCCATCTACTATGGATCTTGTTACTCTCCAGAAAATACATCTTGCGATGTATGAAGGGCCGTAGATTTTAACAGTTACTGATTCTTCTACCTAAGATGTTTAGAGAAATTTCAATAGACCAATCTTTCAGATTGTTCCCAAAGTTAATATCCCATCTTTCTTTCCAAATTTTCCAAAGAGCTTCTCCCCTAATGGCATTTCACAATGAAGTAGAGGAGCCAATTGCTTCCCCTTGCAAACCTTGTTTCGAGTCAACTTGGGCATGTAAGCAAAGCATTCTTACCAATGCTTTCCACACCTGGTGGTGGCTCTAGGGCATGGAGAATAGATGACCCAAGTCTTTCTTGCCATAGAAACAATGCTTGCGCCATGGAGAGACCCGACAAATTTTAATAGCTTTGACATTAGTCAAAATTCCACTATGGAGATTATTCCACATAAGCATCGATTTTTTATTTTCAATCAGGGTCATAGGACCCTGAACTTGAAATCCCACAATTGTTAGTCCAACTTTGGCATCATTTTCTATTGAGCATATTCTAAAGATCCATATTCTTCTAAATATTAGGGAGTTTTTCCAATATATTTTCATTGTGCCATTTGATGCCTTGTGTCCGTAGTGGTACATTGCCTTGGAGAAGGTAGAAATTTAGTGAGTCCTAGGCAAACATTCTGTCTCTTTGCTCCACATGCTAAATCCTTTATTCCAAACTCTCTTAGCTCTTTGAAGATTTTCAATGTCGACATATTTGATACCCTTGATTGGAAACCAAATGGAATCGTGATGCCTTATAGGAGCAGCCCACTTCCCATCCTCGCTCATCTTAAGGTGAGGTCTCAACTTGTTCCTAGGCAAGGTACGAAAATCATACCCCTTCCACCTCGACAGACCCACAAGAGGGATTTCTCTTTTATTCCTAAAAATGAATTTGGTCCATGAGGTGTGCAAATTGTTCCATGCTTTTATCATCTATTTGGCCTCAAATTTGTCCACTAAATCCTCAATGTTTAGAATGCGAAGCCCTCCCCAATAATTTTTGGCCGTGCAAAACCTCCAACTTATTTTAGATATACCTCTTTTGTTGTGGTCTCCTATCCAAAGAAATTTTCTATACCTTCTAGCCAACTTAGCCAATTCATTATCCAGCAGTCTCTCCCAAACCCATCTTTTACTCATGGTAACATCCAAACCTAAGGGTATGCCTAGAAGACGAAAGATCTGACCATTCATAATCTCCTAACACCCTTGGTCGACACGAAATTGCAGTATGTGTCTAAGAACAGCTATTTCGTGTCTGAGAACAGCCGTTTTCGTGTCTGAGAACACCCTTAGTCGACAAGAAATCGCGGTATGTGTCTGAGAACAGCCCTGAATGCCATTTTTGCATGGTTTATCTTTAATTTAGAAGCCACACAAAAGGTGTTTAGGCAATGCCAAAAAATGATGATGTTTGTCCAAGTCATTGTTTAAGAAGTCATTCTTATTGTGTGCAAACATTCTCATGAGAATTTGGTCCTAGGAATTCGATAGAAGGAGAGCCCTAAGCAAACCAATGTGATTGAAGTAGTTGACCACACAACTTAAGCCCATCGGTAGCACTAGAAAATGACAAAGGAGCTAAGGGGAAGCCCTGTCTAAGGGGACAAGAAGGCTATAAACCCTATTTTATCCCTCCTTGATTCTCTTGTAATCTTTCCTTGTTCTCAATTTAAAGCTTTGGAAAAATAAAGGGAAGATGGATTCATATTTCTGATCATAATCTGTTGGATAGATGTCGATTTAGTTATTTAACTATATCATGCCCCAGTGATACTTTACTAGCACTTAATGAAGCTTCACACCTTGCTTTCCTGAACCTTTCATAATACACGTTTTCCTTACTCAATCAAACCACTAGTATATAGTGCATTTCTTTCTTGACTATCTTCTGAATGCCATGTTAATATTAGGTATCTTCACTTCTAGAACCACCAAGCAACTAGAGCTTAGTGGTGGGCTCCCCAAAAGTACTAGTACTTTTCCTTCGTTTATCGTTGAAGTCCTTCCTTGTCCCTAGCTAACAATGCCAACCACGACTTCGGTGACTCTGATGACAAGGTCTATGTCTTGATTGGCACCTTAATCATAAGCCTTGGAGCAAGCCACTACAAACCACAAAGTTTCAAGAATTGGGCTTGCTCGCACAACATCTAAAATAGTCTACTATAACATTATAATATATCAGTGAAGTGCTCTGACGGTGATGCACCTCATGAGATTCCTGTTTGTAAGACCTTTAGGAAGATACTCTCAAAAGCCTCAAGTTGCCATTTGGCCTTTCACATGGACACTAATGATAACATTATCATCCCTTTGGCCTAACGTTGTCAGTTATAAGCTCCACACCTGGATTGCCCATGCCACTGATATCCTTGGGGGTAGCACATATCACCCGTTTAATCTTAGGCACCCCCTCCTAATGGGGACTCCTATCCAAAGGAACATTCCATTTTATTTACAAATGCAAATGCATCATCACCAAGATTTAGCATGATTCCTGCCCTTTTTTTTTTAATTTAAAGAATCGATTTTAATGTTGAAGATTAGGTAAAAAGTCATGTAACGGAAAAAACCAAGTTAAATTCTTTTATGTTTCACATAAGAAAGAAAAAAACTTATTCACTTTACTAACTTAGGTGCATTCCTCTTTATATGCTTACTCCATATCATGCCCCATGAGTCTAGCAATAGGGGGATGGTTTAAGGATGCTGCACATCTCTTTGGTGGGCTTGTTGGCTTTGTCAGCCCACCACTCCTTAAAGAATATTTGCAAATTTTTCCTTTGTATTTCTTCCTCGTATCTTAGTAGTGCTCTGATTCTTCGTAGACCCTTTTGGGATCAAGCTTTTCCCTTGTTCACTTCCTCCTCGAATCTCCAAAGTCTTTGATATAGAGCTTCTCTATGTTCATGTCGAATAGTCTAGAGCATCGTCTTGGTTCCTTTCATGATTTGCTGCGACTTAATGACCGCACATCTCCAACTCTTGGCTGGGGATGAACAGGTGGTGAGTGCCTCCTTCCAATACTTCAGCAATTTCTTGATGGACGGAGGGGAGAGAGAAAGAAGTCGAGCATGCATGAAACCAAGGAGTCTTACGGGTTTTGGTGAGAGAATGGAAAGAGATAATTATTGGGTAGTGATCATAGACGGTGAGGTTCCTGCATTGCGAGAGGGATGGATGGCTCCATTGATGAATAATGCTCTGAGCAATGTAGCTTCTATCCAATGTAGCTTTCCTCAGGTCCTTGCCCGCTTGGAGATTTGACTAAGAAAATCCATTCGAATCTTTGAATTTGACCAAATCCAACTGCAGTTTGGTTTTGTCCCAAGTTTCTTTCTCCAACTGTTGATGACCCGACCCTTGTGGTTCCATCTGTCCGTAGGGTCCTCCACCATATTGAAGTCACCACAAATTAGCACGTTGTGGGGGAGCGAGTCCAAGAAGGCCCAGATGTTCATTCTCTCCAACTCCCCGTTAGGGGCATACATAAGAACTAAAGTAAATCAAAAGGGGGCACCAAAGGAAATGCAATCCATCAATGGCTCTAGTCTTCAATGGAGTTCTCAAGCTTTTCAAACTAGAATTGATTTATACTGATTACCATCCCACCGGACCCTTGGGGGTGGGACATTAAAATCCAAACATGGGTCGGGGAGACATGTCTAAGACGTTTCTGGAGGTGTGCTCCATCAATTTTAGTCTCTTGAATATAGATAAATTCTAGGCTTAGGCTAAGTCGTGAAGCCATTGACCAATGATGGTTGCTCTTGAGGCGTCGATTAGGCCTCTAGTATTTAACGAGATGATGATCATTATCGTAAGTTACCCTCTTTGCGGGAGTGGGCCTTATCCTTTCTCTTCTTGGCCACTTCCAAATTCAATCTGGAATGAGTTACTTGGACCCATTTGGAACGAGAACTCATCATTATTTCCTCTGGTGGAGATCATATCCATGCAGGAACTCTGGTGGGCAAATTAGAAGGTGAACGAGAAGTTACCCTGGGATTCATCTTTCTTTTTTGCCGGGAGGGGGTCCTGACTTAGCAATTTGTTCTTGTGGGGGTTTTTCCAGGGTAGCCCCCACAAGAAATTGTGACCATAATTATGATTGAAATACATAGTATTATATATATATATATATATGTATATATATATATATATATATATATATATATATATATATATATATATATATATATATATATATATATATATATATATATATATATATACATATAGAGAGAGAGATACATACACATACATACATGCAGACACATGCATGTACATACATATATACACACACACACATATATATATATATATATATATATATATATATATATATATATATATATATATATATATATATATATATATATATATATATAGGCACACACATACATGCATGCATACATACATACACACACATATATATATATATATATATATATATATATATATATATATATATATATATATATATATATATATATATATATATATATAAAGAGGGTTGTGTTCATTAATCACGATAAGCAATTCGGGATTTAATCAAACAATAATCTACAATCAATTAGCAGCCCATTCCAGAAAGGTTTTACATATTCAATAAAGAGAAAAGACAACACTCAAATTTTTGGATATCATGACGCTATGGGGTTTCCAAAACCTCTTATACGGTGCCACTTTTTGTACTTATTGTGAAATTTATGTACTAAACATCAGAATTTTTATTTACTAATTTACTATTATCAAATGGAGTTTTGTACTTGTCTACCTTCCCTATATAACATGGAAGTTACACGGAAGTGTATCAAAAGCGTGGTCTGTGTTCAATGTTAGAAATTATAAATTTTTCCTTTTCTCTAGTATCCAGGTTTTTTGCCCAAAGGAACATTTTGAGAAGCTCAAAAAATGATTATAAAAATGCCTTCCCTATCTTGCATTTGTTTTTTTTTGGAAGAAGAACAGAAAAGGTTCTCTGTGTGTAAGACAAAAGTGGAAGTGGAATACAAAGTATCTCAAAAAGCAGAGGTAAGGAAATGAGGAATCCTTGCAAGTGGAAGCTATTGTAGATGTGGGGTCCCTAATCAGCTTCTTTATCATGATTAAAAGGTGGGTTAGTTACATGTTGTGTCAGATTGAGCTCATTATAACTGTAGAGTAAAGCTTGCAGGAGTATTATTAGGTTGGAACATAGCATTTGTGTAGGAGAAGATGATACAACAGCTAAGATGAATGGCCCATTCACTGAAAGTTGATGATAAGCATTGCACTTTAGTTGGATTCGAGCTATGGAAGAAAGCCTTTGTCCTCATAAAGTTAACCCCCCAATATGGCAATATTGATATTCCTCATCAAGCAGATGTATATGATATAATGTGGTGATAAAACTTAGTCAAGGATGAGTCTTCATAACCTACTAATCAAAGAAGAGGAGACAAAAGATCTGGCAAAAGATCAATCACATAAAGATGCCATGCTGGTAACCTTGATTTACCAAATATACAGAGTGATCAAAAAAATGTTTTTCCTTCTCGAATGTTAATGTGCAAATAAGTAGTCTTCGTGTATGCATGTATGAATTCATAAATGTATGTAAACTACAGAAAAAACTTTTTCATATTACACAATGTCATCACTTCTAGGATTTGACCACATTAAACTATGTGTCATGTGTGTTTTTGTCCAAAGAGCTCTAGCAATTCATACAGAGTGCTATTTATATCCTCCAATGGTACTCATATAACATGTTGAAAGGATGATGCTATAAGTAGTTTTGATACTGTTGTTGGACATCCAATGACAATAAATCCACATAAAAGTCTTAGATCCAAAGAAGAGCTGCCTCATATCAAGTGTATGTGTTTCTGAGAGTGCTACTAGCGATTAAGGAGTCAAATTATCAAAGTAAGAATAATTGTGTGTTAAATATTTGTAGCCCATAACATACCTTGCAACATAAATAAGAGATTCTGGTAAATAATTTGTGTAGAAGTATAATATATGATGGTATGTCATCACTCTCAAGAGTTTTCTGGAGGGAGACAAAAAGCATGCTAGTTGTGTTGACCATATCAACACATATCACTTCAAATATATATGCACCAGTATCTCTACGTAAGTAAAGACGGCCAATGGATTACAAAGCATTTTGATATTGAATAAAAGACAAAGTTGGCAAAGCAACAAATAATCGGAAGTATATACCTTTTTATGCAAACTGAAGGTATGATTGAATCAAAACTACTCTATTTATGCAACATGAAGCTATAATGGGCCACATGGAGGAATCATCTATTAAAGAACTATGTACTACATATTGAGCATACAATGAATCAAGCCACATGGAAGAATCATCTATTAAAGAACTATGTACTACATATTGAGCATACAATGAATAATCTATTAAAGAGCTATGTACAACATACAATGAATCAAGCCAATATTCTTGGCAAGAACTAGAACTATGTACTACATATTGAGCATACAATGAATAAGCGAATGGCCCACTTATCAACAATGAAAGGAGAACGAATGTTGGAAGACAACATGAATGTCTTCTTAAACAATGACTTGGACAACATCTTCATCTTTTGGCATTGCCTAAAGACCTTTTGTGTGGCTTCTAAATGAAAGATAAACCATGCAAAAATGGCACTCAAGGTCGTTCTCAGACACATACTGCAATTTCTTGTGGACCAAGGGTGCTAGAAGATTCTCAATCGTCAAATCTTGTCTTCTAGGCATACCCTTAGGTTTTGATGTAACCATGAGTAAAAGATGGGCTGATTGGGCTCTTTGCAAGATCGATGGAAAGCTTGGATACCGAAAGGGGATGAAGATAAACTTGGTGGGTAGGGCCATGGTGGTCAACACTTTTCTTGTTGCCTTAGTTGTATACTTTCTATCTTGTGAGAGACCGAAGGATAATGAATTGGCTAAGTTGGCTAGAAGTTGTAGAAATTTTCTTTGGACAGGAGACCATAATAGAAGAGGTATATCTAAAATAAGTTGGAGGTTTTGCATGGATAAAAAATATTGGGGAGGGCTTGGCATTCTGAACATTGAGGATTTAGTGGAAAAATTGGTGGCAAAATAGTTGATAAAAGCATGGAACAATTTGCACACCTCATGGGCCAAATTGATTTTTAGGAATAAAAGAGAAATCCCTCTTGTGGGTTTGCCGAGGTGGAAGGGGCATGATTTTTGTGCCTTGCTATTCTCCCCTTTTCATGTTTCCCCCAAAGGTTCACTTTTGGTCTATTGCTTTTAGAGGAGTTGGAACAAGATGAAACCTCACCTTAAGATGAGTGAGGACTGGAAGTGGGCTGCTCATATAAGCCATTCCATTTGGTTTCCAATCAAGGGTATCAAATATGTCAACATTGAAAATCTTCAAAGAGCTAAGAGAGTCTGGAACAAAGGATTTCACGTGTGGAGCAAAGAGACAGAATGTTTCCCAGAGGACTTAGTAAATTCCTACCTCCTCCAAGGCAATGAACCACTACGGACATAAGGCACCAAATGGCACAATGAAAATAGGTTGGAAAAACAAAGTGGGACTAATATCAGGTGGGATTTCAAGTTTTGGGTCCTATGGCATCCCCTAATTGAAAATAAAAAATCGATGCATATGTGGAATATTCTCCATAGTGGAATTTTGACTAATGTCAAATCTTGTAAAATTTGTTGGGTCTCTCCATGGCGCAAGCAGTGTTTCTATGGAAAGAAAGACTTGAGTCACATGTTCTTTGCATGTCCTAAGCACCACGAGGTGTGGATATCATTGGGAAGAATGCTTTCCTTACATGGCCAAGTTGACTAGAAACAAGGTTTGTAGGGGGAAGCAATTGGTTGCTCTACTTCATTGTGAAATGCAATTAGGGAAGAAGCTCTTTGGAAAGTTTGGAAAGAAAGATGAGATATTAACTTTAGGAATGATCTTAAAGAGTGGTCTATTGAAAGTTCTCTGAACCTCTTAGGTAGAAGAATTAGTAGCTATTCAAATTTACCACCATTCAGACATCAGAAGATGTATTGTCTAGAGAGTAACACGATCCAAAGTAGATGGGCTCCCCATGAAGGAGATGAAAATATTATCAATATGATATGTAAGTAGTCCTTATAATGTCCATTGTTAAAGGTTTTGACTACCTTCAGACGATGATAATCCTATTGATTGTGTCTACCTTGTGGGATAAGGGGATCCCATGGGCACTAAGCCCCTTTCCTTGTACAACTATTTTTTCTAACTAATTAATGCAAGGAAGAATAGGATTAGGCTGAACTTCCTATTAAAAAAAAAAAAAAAGAATTTGGGAGAGATAAAAAGAAGGTTGATGACCTTCTTGTCCCATTCGTGGGGGACTCACTTGTTTTTTAGTTTGTTGTTTTCTATAAAGAACACAATGTGGTGCCTAAACAAGGGAGAAATCGTATAATCATGGATACCTCTCCCTAAAAAATCTAGGGACTTCTCAATAGTCACTCTTTGGGTTGATTATTGAAGCTGATCATGCATCTTTCTTTCCAAATCATCCAAAGCACTTAAGCTTTAACGACACTCCTTAGAGCAAATGAACATCCGAGCACTTCATGGAGAAGTGATTTCCTCCAATTATCTTGGTTAGGAAAAAGAAGGAGCTTGTTGAGGCATCTCCAAATCAAAAGGCTCTTAGGAAACAAGAAGAAAAGCTGTCCCTAGTCTTCTCTATTGTTCCTACATCATTTGAACCTAGGGAAAGCACCTCAAATTTCGTTAGCTTTGAAATTGGCCCAAATCACCCTATGTAGAATCTTCCACATTGAAACCACCCTCTATTTTCAATGGTGCTAAAGGTCCTTGAACTTGAATTCCTAGAGGATCCACGACTAGTTCACACACCACCTTGCTAAGAGAGTGATGAAAGTCCAATTTTTTATTGGGAAATATCCTCCATACTGTTACCATCATCAAATTTGTCAACCAAGGATTCTTGGCACACATGAGGCAGGAAAGTGTGACATCCCAAGTGTTAGTTATGTGTCCTAACATACACCAATCTTTTGTTAAAAAATAAAGAAGTAAGGTCGTACATATTTTGCAAAAAGGATTTCTTCTTCAAATAGAAGGAAAATACAAAAATGAAAAATGGAAGCATTTACTTTAGCAAGTAGTTGAGGATAAAAGAGAATCAATCAAAAAAGAATCAAATCCAAAAATTGAACCGGAAAAGAAGAGTGGCTGCTGAAAGTAGTGGAGGAGTTATGGAGAAGAGCTCTCAAATTCATCATGAGAGCTCGTGGTCACTTGGCTATAAAAGAGGCAAGGGAGGACACTCAAGAAAAGAGGAAGAATGCGTTGAAGTCCCCTTATAGGTAGTTCATTTGGTTTTAGTCATTTCATTTTCTACAGTCTCACAGACCATGTCCAGTCGCATACCATTTTTAGGGTAGCCTGATTGCAAGCGTCATATCTCTCAATATATGTCTCCATTTTGAGAGTTTAAATATTCATTGGAAAGCTCATCTTGTGTAGTTTTTTTACTCTCAAATAGTTTTGTAAAATTCACCATGCTTTGTGAGGTATTTAGTTTTTGGAAAATCAAAATGAGATCTTACTTGCAAGGTAGAAATCTCTATGGAATTATAGCAGGTGATGAAGTTATGCCTACTCGAATATCCAAAGGAGGCCCCACACAATAGGAGACAAAGAATCTCACACTTTGGTGTGCAAGGAATGCTCTAGCAAGGTCATATATACTAAAATCTATTTCTGAATTCTTGTTACCACATTTTAGAGGATGCAACACATCTCAAGAGACTTGGGATGCCCTTGAGACCTTCTTTTGTGCTAGTACGAAAGCTAGAAAGAACCATGTATGGAATGAGTTCAACCAAATGAAAAAGACACCAAAACAAACTATCATAGAGTTTGTTGCCAAGTTCAAGGAGTTTGTCGATCAGTTAGCATCTATTGGAGAGTTGATTGAAGAAAAGGTTATCATGAGGTAGATTCTAAATGGAACACAAACTGATAAGCAATGGCAATCCTTCAGTGTAGCCTATGATTTCATTATGGATGTACAAACTCTTGATTTCAACATATTCCTTGGACAACTCTTCAACCAACAGGCCAACAATAAGCTGAAGAAATGTAATGCTTATAAAGGTAATTAAGCAAGTTCTCTTTAATATGTAGATAAGAAAGACAAGAAGCACAAAGGCAAGAAGAAGGAAAATGAAGAAGAATATTAAGTCAAATATACATGCAAGAGCAGTGGAAAGGGAAGAAGAAAGGAGCAAAGCATGACAAATCAAATGAACAAGATGTTCAACTTTGTGGCATTTGTAATAAGACCAATCACATCACTCAAAATTGTTGGTTCAATGGAAGGAATGAAAAAGGAGGTGGAGGAGGGGGATTTGGCAACACCAGAGGTAGAGGTGGACACAACTTCAACAACAACAACAATAGAATTCATAATAGAAGGTACTTCAGAAAGTATTGAGAAGATTAATCACATGAAGATTCATTAATTCTAATGAATCTGAGTCACAAAGAAGGTAAAGAAGATGAACATTTGTTCTACAGAGTTTATTCAACTTCAGGTGTTAAACCAAAATAAAATTGAAGTGTGGCATAAGAGACTTGCTCATGTGAATGAAAGAACCTTGAAGGATATATGCACGGATCCACGTATTCTAGGGCTACCAAATATATCAAAGCAACATATGATCAACACATGTGATGCTCATGTTAGCTCCATGACATGTTGAATTTGGTGTGCTAATGGGCATTTATTTCACAACATACGTGCTTGATTTAGGTGTTGCACTCTGGATGGATGTCACTCTAGCACAATGGCAAGTACCAACGTGAGGGGATACACCTCATAAATGTCAATCTGTGGAGACGTGAGGGTCGGTATGAAGACCGTGAGCAAGTGATGGCACAAGTGCGTGAGTGAAATCACACAAGCATGCACACACATACACATACACGCACACAAAGTAAGGGCAAAGAGAGGAACAATGGAAGGACTTTGATTACAAAAGAAATATCTTACAGAGCTCAAAACTACAACAAGCTAACCCCCGAAATGAGCTCTCCAGCCCTTTTTATAGTTTTTTGAGTGGTTTTGGCCCTGTCTAGACCTAGTGTCTGGCCTAGTTAAAAAATCGGTTCTAGGGCTTATTTGGGGGCTCAGACAGAGTCTAAAAATTATGAAAATTGGTAGGGTGATAGTTCTAACACTCCTCAAGCTCAAGGACTCCTTGGCTTGCACAAAATAGAGTTGCAAAAATGGAAAATGGTATTTACAATGGTTTTTAGTGATGAAAATCACTATTTTTATAGGGATTTCTTTTTAAAATTTGACATGTGCTTCTTGGAGCTCCCTACTTGCTCCTTCTTCTTGTGTGTCCACTTCCTTTGTGCGCCTCCATGCTTTGTCTGTAACCTTGAGTGTCAACACTCCCCCCCTCTAGAGTATGTCATCCCTGACAAACCTTTGTTAGAGGTAGTGTCCCTTATGTATCAACAAGAGTTGTCCATCTTCCAAATGTAACATGGTCAATTGTTGAGTACTTTCATGTCCTCTTTGATCCTTTGCAAGCTTTATTTCCTGTATATGCACTTCTGCCTTAGATTATTGCATGATGGTGTATTTAGGAGCATCCCCAAAAATTGTTGGTTGCTCAAAAGAATTTGTCAATGTTGATTTCGAGCAGTTGTCAACTGTGAAATTATTCCATAGGTTCTGATGTTGTAGCCTAGATGTCCTCTGGATCTTCCAAACATGGCTTTCATAATTTTTATGCCAAGTACTTGTAACCCATAATGGATGATGGGTAAGTGCAATAGTGCATGGGTTGAACAAAATATGTGCCTCGTGCATGGCCTTGTAATGTGGCCCTATGTATGCGTACTTGGGAAATGCATTAAAAGAAGTATCGTGCAACAAATGGGGTCTTGAGCAAAGTGCTCAAGGGTATGCCGGTGAAGAGGTTTCCTAATCTACCATGGTTATAGTGTTATTACAATAGGCAATTCTTACCATGGTGAAGGGTCCATGGATCTTCACTTGTCGTGTTGTACTCCCATCATGTTGATTGACCATTGTCTTGTCTTGCTTGTTGACGGATGTCCTTGTTGATGGTTCACGGAAAAGATTCTTCAGGCGCATGGTCATGTATCCTCTCTTTGTGTTTTCTGCTTCCTTTTTTTTTCTGTTTTTCTTTCTTTCTTTCTTTTTCTTTTTCCTCCCCTTTTTTTTGGAACAATGGCATAAAACAAGAAGAAAGGTAATAGCATCAATAAAATATTTTACATATGTCAGATGTGTCGCATGTGCCTGGGATTCTCAATTGTGTCTATGCACGGCCGTGTAATGTGGTCCTATATTGATGCACACTTTGGAAATGCATGACCTGAATGGTGTAAAAGACAAGGTTATGCCAAAGGCACATGGTTCTTGCACGTTGAGGCTTTCAATGTTCTTGCAAATGTTGATGCAGCCCTTGGTGGAGGTATCCATTGGATGTCAAAAGGACAACTGATCTTAGGGACCCATGTTAGAATTGTGTTGGGTTGCGTACAAGTCCTTTTTGAATTCTTCATCTTTGGTTGGTGGCTTAAATTTTGCATCCGGCATGGTTGGTGCTTTGGTTCTGTGGATGCTAATGGTACTTTTGGCTTCCAAACCCATATCCGTGATGGTTTCTTTCTTATTTTTTTTGAAGAGGTGACTTTATCTTCTTTTGGTCTCTGTACTGGGTTCTTACCCTTTTCTCTCCTTGGCTTCTTTGTTGATACCTTTTTCATGCTGGGGATCGTAGGCCGTTGTGTCTGTAGGAGCTTCTTGGGTATCCACATCTATAATCGCCCTTCTTGAGCTGCAGCTAATTTCGTAGGCACCCAGATTTGTCGGAGATCTTTTGGTTGAGGTGGTCTTGGTTGCTTGTTTCTTTTCTTCGCATGGTTGGCTTGCCTGAGTGGAAATTGAGTTGGCAAGGCAAGTGGTTGCTCTCCTTTTCATACCCAAATCTGTTTCATGCCTGGAACTACTTTCTTCTTGAAACCTCTTTTTCTATTTGATATAGCAGTTGTCCTGTACCGTTTCACTTGCCTTTTTGGTTGAGTGGTTGTGACGGTACCAGTCTTTATACAAGAGGATGAGTCCACTTGTCTGTGAGCCTGTTCTTCCATGATTGAGTTCTTCTGAAACATAGAGCCTTTGACACATACAACATCTTTTTTGCTAAGATGAGTCTTAGAAGAACTAAGAGGATGTGTGACATGTGGATTTGTGAGCATGCAATTCTCTAATTCTAATGTATTGCATTGTTTTTGTACCCAAACATGAAGAAGTTGACTTCTTAGGTTCAAGTTGATTGCACGGTCGTAAATCCAATCTTAACCCAAGACAAGTGGCTCTCTAAGGTCATCATCATGACACACTAGCATTTTGACTTTCATTGGAACATCTTGAAGGTAGATGGGAAGTTCCACCTCACCCAAACAAGGGGTTTCCACTCCTCCCAAACCTATGAGATAGGCTTCTATGGGCCTGATGTTCAATTGTAGGTCTTGGCAATATGAAAGTCTAACTGCACTAGTTGCAGCGCCTGAGTCAACCAAGGCTCTCACAGTCCTTACACTCTTTCCTCGTCCTATCTCTACACTCACAAAGGGATGTTGATCGATTATGCAAGAAGTAATTATGCCCGATTTTTGGCACATGTCCATGTGATATTTGGGGGCTTTTGTGTTGACATCTAGGCCTAGTATCCTTAAATTATTTTGCCTTATGCGCTCTCTAGCCTCTGCCTGTGCTTCTTCGCTGACCCTCAACTCTTCTTCTTTTCGCCCCTTAGCAGTGTTGAGTCTCAATAGCATATCCTCTATAAGAGGTTCTTGATATAGCTTGACTCGGCATCCACTAATATAGTTTGGTAAGATATCACCTTCTAAAGTAGCCAATTGAACCGCACCGCTAGTGAAAATTCTAGTAATGATCATGGGTCCATATCCTCGTTTCTCCAATTTTCAGGCAAATTGCTTCAACGTATAAACCAGCACTAGGTCTCCCTCTTTCAATCCTTTATCCTTAATATGAGCATCAAAGTATGCCTTTTGTCGTTTCTTTACAGCATAAATGCCTGTCGTCTCTCTTAGCCTTGTCTCACCTAAGCGTTCTAGGTCAAAGATCTTAGAGGAAAACTCGTGTCCATTCCACTCATGTTCTTGTGCTACTTTTAAGGGATTAGCAAGTCCTATGGTAGCATAGCATTCTCTCCGAAGACCATCTGAAATGGGGTGACATTGAGTACTGTTTTGTAAGCAACTCGATAAGCCCAAACTGCATGATGAAGCTGTTTGTTCCAATCAGAGTGTTTATTATTTACGAGTTTTGTCAATACATTACATAGGATCTTATTCGTGCTCTCGGCTTGTCCATTAGCTTGTGGATGATAGGGGGGCGACTTCTTATGTATCACCAAGAATTCTTGGAGAAGGTTTTAAATGATTTCATTCAAGAAGTGTGTACCTCTATCACTTACTAACTATATTGGTAACCCATATCTAGTGAACACGTTCTCGAATAAGAACTTAGCCGTCATTTGAGCATCATTCTTTGTTGTCACTTTTACTTCCACCCACTTTGCTAGGTATTCCGTGGCTACAATAATGTACTCTGCATGGGAGTTTCTAGCTGGGGGGTTGATAGGACCTATGAAGTCTATACCCCACTTTGAGAATGCACATCCTCCCATCATTGGCCTTAAAGGCATCTCGTCTTTTCGTATTGGATATTGTGCACGTTGGCATGTGTCACATTTCTTCACATAGGTATGTGTATCCATATGAAGAGTTGGCCACCAAAGTCCTGAGAATAGAATGGTCTTAATTACTCAGTCAAGACCAAAGTGTCCACCTGCAACACCACTATGTGCAGTTTCTAAGACTTTCAAATAATCTGATTCATGAATGCACAGTCTTAAATAACCGTCTTTGCCTCTTCGGTATAGATTATTTCCTACTAAGGCATAGTCTTTAGCCTCTTGCTCCATGCTTCTTCTTCTTGCTAGACTAGCCTCACTAGGCAGTGTCCCCGATCTCATAAAGTCCACCAATGGAGCACTCCAATCTGGAATTAATGACACGTGAGAAAGGGTGGCATGCTCCACAGGGGGTCTCTCCTGACACACTAGACAATTCTTGATCCATTCTTGCATTTCTCTGTCCAGGCTAGGCCAATACACTCCTAAACGTTTTAGATTTGCAATGTTCTTTGTTTAGAGTATTGATTTCCTAGCATTTGTTCATGAGCTTGTTGCAACCAACTGCTATGCTCATCGTCCTCAACACAACAAGCTAGTACACCCTTGTTGAGAGCAGTATGGGCACCCAACTGACTAGACAAGGAAGCCAGCGGAGAGAGTCAGAGCGAGGTGAAGGATTAAGTAGACAAAGCAGTCGACACAAATCTGGCAGATAGGCCCTTCAAATTTTTCCAAATCAACATCTTTATAACAGTGATTCTTATCACTAACAATCATTGTAAATACCATTTCATATTTTTGTAGCTCCATTTTGTGCAAGCCAAGGAGTCCTTGAGCTTGAGGAGCCTTAGAAGTGCCTACATATCAATTTTCGTATTTTTTAGACTCCGTTTAAGCCCTCAAATTGGCCCTGGAACCTAATTTTTAACTAGGCCGGACACTAGGTCTGGACAGGGCCAAAACCTAGTCAAAAACTATAAATAGAGCTAGAGAGCTCATTTTTGAGGTTAGATTGTAATTGAAATGAACTTGTAAGAGCTTTTGAAAGTAATCTAAGAACTCCATTGCTCCTCACTCTTTGTCTTGCCGTGTGTGCGCGTGTGTGTGTATGTGTGCGCATGTTGGTGTGCTTCTCACTCACGCACTTGTGCCTCCACTTGCTCGAGGTCTTCATACCATCCTCACGTCTTCCCGGATTGACATTAAAGGAGGTGCTACTCATCACTGAGCTACACCAAATTTTGGCGCCGTTGCCGGGGATCGAGCTTTGAGGACGAGCGTGTGGTGATAAGACGTAGATTTGAGACGTTGGCATTGTAGGTAATTTCTTTACTTTTCCTTACTTTTCTCATCCTTACTTCATCATCATCATCACCATCATCATCCTCACCATCTCCCACCTCTCCATCATCGCAAAAATTTCAGTTTTTTTATCATATCTCCTTCCTCCTTTCATTTCCCTCATTCCACTTGTGAGAGAGAGCGAGAGAGCGATATTGTGTGCGTTGTTTTTGCATGTTTGTTGAGTTTCTTGTAGGTTCCAGTAGCATCATCCCCTCCAGCACGTTGCGCAGGTACGAAAATGTGCAGAACTGTCTCGCAGTCGCCAGCTTCTGTCGATTGCGATTGACAAAAATTTTCATCTTTTGGTAAAATTAAGTGTACCACAGTAGACTAGAGACCTTGCACATCACAAATCCACAAAAAATTTTGATATCAGGATTATTAGATAGGGTATTTTGAAGTTGACCATACCCCGAGGTAGGAAAACTGAGGGATCCTTGGGATTGTTTTCCATAAAGGCAAAGGATAATTTGGTCTAAGAGTTACATGCATGAAAGTGGTCTATTGTGTCAGTTGAATCTAAGTCTTGAGCTAACCGTGGGACTTTTACAGGTCCAGTAAGAGCACTTGAGGGCATTCTAAGCAAGAGTAAGTGCAAGCTTGGGAACACTCTTCCTGGGCACTCAAGGGCAACCAAGAAGGAAACAAAAGGTTGGAAATTCTCAACTCCCTTTGTCAGTTCCTAGCTTAGGCTAAGAACGACTAGTGATAGGAGTAAGCCAGGGCAGCGATAGGCATTTATCAAGTTGAAGACTACCTAAATGCTCAAGTTCAAGCTAACGACATAATCTTTGTACGGTCGAGAACTCTAAAGGAAAAGAACTTAACGTGGAACGATCAACTTCAAGTGCAAAAATTAACTCAAATATTCCTGACGACGTGATTTCTGACAAGAGCATAAACACGGTAACCACTAAAAAGAATCAAGTAACTGATACAAAAGAACTCAGCAACGAAGTTGTACTTGGGCAAATTTGGGCTATTCAATTAGGCTTATGAACCTTAGATCAGGGCGACATCTAGGGAGAGATAGACAAAGTCTTAGGTCTTCAGAGGCTAGTGTCAACCACACTGCTAGGTCTTGGGCCCAGCAGTTGAGCCACCACTCATACTACCCTAGCTCTGAGACTAGTGAATCAGAGATGTCTCAAGGCATGGACAGACCTACGGGAAGTTCAGGAGTGCCATACTTGCACAGGGTAGAAGGCCCGTACAAGACGCAGCTGGAATACCTTAGGACCAACCGATTAGGTGCTAGCATCTATGAGGACGGTCTAGGAAGATCCGTGGTCCAGATTAAAAACCCTGACCAATCCATAGGACTAGAACGCCCAGTTGTCAAGTTCAAAAATGGAGCGTACTTAGACAAGGAAGGGACAATATATGTAGTCACCAGTCATCCAGATAGGACTGATGAATTTGGGAATGAGATCCCAGGTACGGACTTAGGTGACCTAGAGCAAGGAAACATGGGTGAAGAACTGAGGACGCCCCGAGGCAAATCTGTTCTCACTAGGATTATCACACCAGAGTGGATTCCCCAAGATAATAAGAGCATAGATCTGCTTCTGAACCAAGAAACTAACGAAGCCTTTTGGAGGTATAAATCTGATCGGCCAATTGATATAGGAACAACCATGATCTATGAGTTTAAGGATCCTGATAGCCCAGGCAGAGTGACCTACTTAGATCACGCTTCAGAGAGGATCTTTGTGGTGACAGAAAATGATAGGCATGCTTACACTTGGAAAGGTGAAATTATTTTTCCCCAACCAAGATCAAATGTGTCCTATGGTCACCCTGGAGCGGGAACATCCCAAGCTCATGGAACTCAAAGAGACAGAAGTAGAGATAGGCCAGAAGTAAGCTTTGCTAACCCAGGGGGCAGAGAAAGAACGAGGATGGAAACAAATAGAGTAGAGCCTGAGGTACATAGAGCCCCAAGAAATCAAAGGAATCTGGAAGACTTCCCTCTACCACGACCTAGAGAACATACCAGGATTTTGAGACCAACTGAGTTAGTCAAGTCCATGAAAAATTACTTCGATGGCACAGGAGACCCATACGATCATGTGGCAGAGTTTAGGCAAGTCTTGAGAGCAGAACAAGTGGAGGACCTATTCACACAATATAATGCCTTTGGTCTAACCCTTAGGAACACAGCCCTTACGTGGTTCCAACCATTGAATGAGAGGCAGTTCAGGAGCATAGACCAACTCCTAGAGGCATTCATTATCGAATTCTCTAAAAGTGGCATAAGACATATAACACTTCCTCGCTGATTCACAGCTTCAAGCAAACCCCTCAAGAGACCGTGAGACTTGCTGGAAGAAGATTTAGGCAATACTTGGAGAGATGCCCTGTCCCTGAGCTACCCACACAAGCTAAGCAAGTGGCTTTATTCTTGGATGGATTGCTAAGTACCAAATTGAGGTCATATGTGTATCTGAAGGACTCTAGGACTATAGAAGAGTGTGTACGCATGTGCATTGACATTGAGGATAACCTAGGGGAGGAGCTAGAGCTTTCCATAATCTACAAAGACTTAGATAGTGCCTCTAGCCTCTCTTCCTCGCAATCCACATCAATTGAGGAATTAGCAGAGAAAGTAGCTCAGAAACTAGGTGTCTCTAGCAAACAAATCCCAAGGTTTGCCCCTGTGAAAAGATGCTATACTTGTGGAGGCGACCATATGGCGAATGTCTGTCCCATTATGGCTCAACCCCAAGTTAATCCTAGTAGCCAGTACTGCACCATAGAACGAAGGTACACCAATCACACCGCGCAAGATTGCCCCTACAATAAGCAAACCGTTAGACAGACGTACCCACAACCATACCCTCAACAAGGAAGATACCAGAACCAGTACCCACAGCAGTATGAGAGACCTCAACAAACCTACCAACCCTACCAAAACCAACAAAGGCCTCAGCCTGTGCTAGCACAACAACCCCCTGCTCCAGCTAATGTGATTCCGGTAAAGTATGCTGGTGCAGAAGAAAACCTGAATAGAGCTATAGTCCCCGTAACACCATTGCTTTCAGAAAGTGATCCCAGTGACCATAGCTTTGATTCGACACATGTTGATAGTCCCCAGGCTTACTACATGCAATCTCCTGAACATGGTGAGTCCTATTATAGTGAAGAGCCAAACGAACCTAGTTGGGAGTCAGATTACACAAACATCATGTACGCAAACCCCAACCCTAGACCTCAACTTAGGCAAGTAAGAACCCCATTCCCTAGAGGACCATGCTACAGATGTCAGGGAGATCATCTCATTCGTGATTTCCCCTTGCCTCCACCTACACAATCCCAATCAGTGACGATCCAGGGCTTTTGCCAGGATTGTGGAAAGGAGCATCTCTTACGAGATTGTCCAAAGAATCCCAGCAATATGCCAAAAATCACTCCTATCAACGTTATTGGGTTAGTTGTAGACTCCACAGGGAGTGTGACTTCCACTGCACCAGTACAAGTAATCACTAGAGCCCAAGCCTTGCAACAGAACCAAAGCGTAGGCCAGGAAAAGAGCCCAGATGTTAGTGAAACGGAGAGCATGACAAAGAAGAGGACTAGAGCTTGGAGAGATAGTCGTGAAAGAATGAAAAGACAATGGGCAAAAAAGATGAGTGAACTCGAGGAAAGCCTCAGAGAAACAAAGGCCAGGATAACTGAACTCACATCTCAAACTCCCTCACCACCACCATTCCCGTCTCCATCAGACCCGCCACCTTCCAACCCACCTCACACAATTCCACCACCCCCAAGAGAAGGATCAGTCCTAGGAGATCCCACTCCCGAGGACCTTAATATGATGCTTAAAGCATATCAGGCCAGAATTCAAGAAGGGCCAACCGTAACCGATCATGAAAAATGTTACCCTAGAGCAGAACTAGAGCTAGAACGAACCAAAATTTGCGCAAAGATGGTGGAATTGGCTCAGACCATGTTTGAAGCTAGCCGCCTATTTAACATCTCTAGTTCAGCAAAGACACAGTTGCACTTTGATGGACTGCTAGAAAGAATAGAGAAGCTGATTGCACAATCAGAAAAGGAACCCGCCTCTCAACATAAGGACAAGGCAAGTGAAGGAGCAAGTCTTCCTGCCCGGGAAGCCTATGTGCCTGAAGCCTATGTGCCTAACTCTACGGAGCCAGACACATCATCTTCTATGAATCGATTCACACCAGAATTCCTACGAGAGATTCAAGAAGACAAATGGGCTAAAGAAAGTGAAGTCCCTCCTCCCATTGAACTTGTGGATGACGCACATGACCAATTCCCACAAGACATCCCATCCATTTATGAGGAGCAGGAGAGCACCCAATCTCAGGAAAGATTAGACTTTGAGTCTAACTCTCTACAAGAATTACCCCACTTCACAGGCCCATGGGAAGCTAAGTCTACTTGTATGAGAGCACCCACAGTCATGGTACGGAATGAGGACTCAGTCATACCTAGGAACACAGAGGTAGTGAAAAACACTAAAGTACAATGCAACCTCACCTTAGAAGAGCTACTCAAAGTAAGGCATGAGCTATGGAAACATGTAGCCAAACAAGTACAAGAGATAGCAAAACCTCGTTCCCAGGTAGGATCCCAGAGAACAGTGCCAGAAATACCATTGGACAAGATAGGAGACATGAGTGAGGGCGAAGAGGGAAACACATATCTTCCTATCACCCATCAAGGATACACCACCAAGGCCATTTTAGACTCAGGCGCAGGGGTTGCAATTGCTACTACTTCCCTATGGAAGCGTTGGGGCAAGCCAGCACTCACGCCCACGAGGATGAAATTGCAAATGGCCGATGGTCACATAGAGAGACCCCTAGGGTTGTTAGAAGGAATAAATCTCACCACGTGTGGTGTCGAGTTCGAGCATACATTTGCTATATGTGATTTTAGCAAAAATCATGCCTATGAAATGATCTTGGGAAGACCATTTATGCGACAGTTGCAAGTGGTATAGGACTGGGGAACCAATTCTTTGTACCTGCAACACTTAGGTGTTACGACCAAAGTGAATCTCAAAGATTACTCTCATAGAGATGTCCCTCCTATCCAATGGAATCCCATCCATAGAGCCAAAGATGATATGGAATCTATGCATTCCAAAGGATCAGGATCCTCATGGATGCATGAAGACACCCACCTATGGATGTGCAAAGTGGCAGTAGAAGAGGAGAAAAGAGAAAAGGCTAGAGAAATAGGTGCAAACGAAACACATAGACCCATTCAAGACCCAGCCTATGCACCTGTAGTATTTCCTGATGAAGAATTTGAACCACATGGCTGGGCAGAAATCCTAGCAACAATGGATGTAGCCATCAATGAAGAACAATGGACACCTCACTGTGATGAAGATGGCTATGACATTTGAGTCTTCTCCATAGAGGCAATCATGGGAGAGGCAGTGTTAGAAGAGTGCGAACCTAGCCCTGATGCATTTGAGGATGCAAGTGACTCCGATCTAGAGTCAATCATTATGGACCCACCTTTTGCATCAGATGAAGAATACTTCTATGAAGTAGAATTTCAACCCCAGAGGCACAGAGAGCTTACAAAAGACGTAAGGCTAGCCACACATGTAACCCCTAAGGAAGAAGGAAAGAAAAGGAAGAAGAAAGAAGTCACACAAGAAGAGGAGGAATCTTTGTTTGAGGTCCCAGAAAATTTTAAGAAGTATGAGATAGATGACAGGAGAGTCATGATCAGAATGCCTAAACGGGAGACACAATGAGGAGAGGCCTATGATAACAAAGAAACGACCAAAAAAATAGTAGTGGCCCTAGAAGAAGGAGAGGAGAGATGCACGTACATAGGCCATGACCTAATAGAGGAAGAAGAGCATGCGTTAATAGCCTTGCTAAGAGAATACAGAGATGTGTTCACTTGGAGTTACAAGGATTTGAAGGGTGTTGATCCAGACATATGCTCACACACTATCCCCATGACCTCAGATGCTAGGCCCTCTAAGCAAAAGCCATACACATATAATGACAACTATGCGACCAAGATCAAGGAAGAGATAGATAGACTGGTTGAAGCTGGATTCATCTATGAAATTGAGCATACTGAGTGGGTATCCCCCATCGTAGTGGTGCCCAAGAAAAATGGAAAGCTGCGTGTATGCATTAACTTGAAGAAGGTCAATGCAGCCACAATTCGAGACAACTATCCGCTTCCTATCACAGAACATCTCTTAGAAAGAGTGGCAGGCAAGGAAGTGTACAGCTTCCTCGATGGATTTTCGGGCTACAATCAAGTAGCCATAGCTCCAGAAGATCAGCATAAGACGGCTTTTGCCACTGAATGGGGCATATTTGCCTTTAGAGTAATGCCATTTGGGCTTACCAATGCACTAGCAACCTTCCAGAGGCTGATGTGCCATGTATTTAAAGAGTTCCTGAGAAAGAACTTAGAAGTCTATGTTGATGATCTTTGTGCTCATTCCAACATTAGGCAAACCCATATTCCCGAACTCAGACAAATCTTTGACAAATGTAGAGAATATCAAGTCTGCCTGAACCCAGAAAAGTGCGTCTTTATGGTCAGGCAAGGCAAGATTCTAGGACACATAGTGTCAAAGAATGGCATATCCACTGATGAAGAGAAAGTGAGAGCCATAGCAGAGCTATGTAGGCCAAGGAATGTCAAGGAAATACAAGCTTTCATGGGGCATTGTGGTTACTACCACCGGTTCATTCACATGTATGCTGTCATTGCAAAGCCGATGTACGGACTTCTGACTAACTTTGAGTGGACTGATGAATGTGAGAATTCCTTCCAGGAGCTTAAACGAAGATTATGTTCAGCACCAATCTTGACCACACCAGATTGGAACAAGCCATTCCATGTTCATGTGGATGCATCCAATTACGCTATTGGATGTGTACTCGCACAACCTACTGGTGAAGGTAATATGGATCTCCCAATTGCCTATGCCAGTAGACAATTGAATGCAGCTGAACGAAATTACACCACTACTGAGAGAGAAGGCTTAGGCATGGTATATGCAGTTAAAAAGTTTAGACATTACTTGCTTGCAAACAAGTTTAAATTTTTTACTGATCATCAGGCACTGCTATATCTCGTGAACAAGCCATGCAATACAGGAAGGTTAGTAAGATGGTTTCTCTTGCTAATGGAATATAAATTCGAGGTTGTGGTCAGGAAAGGGAAGACTCACTTGAGAGCAGATCATCTCTCTAGGCTCACATCTGGAGAGGCCCCACAAGGGGTGTCAGATGACCTTCTTGATGCTTACTTGTTTAATTTGGAAGTTGTACCGCAGTGGGCTAAGCCATTGGTACCAGTATTGACATACGGGCCTAACCATCCAGTAATAAACACGCAGGATAGAGAGGTAGTAAAAGGCCAAAAGTATCACATCATGGCAGGAAGTATGTACAAGCACACGGATCAAGGGATCTTGGCTTGTTGTGTGGAAGAGGATGAGTACGCTAAATGGTTGCAATTAGCACATGTAGGTGCATTAGAGCAACACTACTCAAAGCAACGAACTCTACAGACACTAAGGAGACTCGGGGTGCATTGGCCTACTATGGAGGCTGATGTCCAAAAGTTGTGCAAGGAATGCCCAATTTGTTGCACTAAACCACCTGTGGAACATGCCACTCTTTATCAAGTGTCCATAGTGCCAGATTGGAGTGAACCACTAGTACCCTTCCTGAGGACGAAAACATTCCCTCCAGACATGACTCTGGCTCGGAAAAGAGGTCTAGAACAAGAAGCCCAAGAATACTCACTCATTGGGGATAATCTATACAAGCGTGGTAAGGATGGTTACCTGAGACTATGTGTCCATGAAAGTGAATATCTCAAGATCTTGGAAACTGCTCACCAAGGTGTAGTAGGAGGACACTTTGGACCAGATCGGGTGATCAAGGCAATACTATTTGCGGGCTTCTGGTGGCCGACCCTTCACATGGATGCACATACCTATGTGAAACGGTGTGATGTCTGTCAGCGAACTCAGTATCCTATACGCAAAGACGAGATGCCACTGAAACCTATGATGGGTGGACGTGCATTCTCTAAGTGGGGAATAGACTTCGTAGGTCCTATTAATCCCCGAGCTAAGGGGTCCCATGCTGAATATATCATTGTTGCCACGGACTATCTAACCAAGTGGGTAGAGGTAAAAGCCACAACGAAGAACGATGCTCAAACAACAGCTAAGTTTTTATTTGAGAATGTGTTCACTAGATACGGGCTACCTATAGAGCTAGTTAGTGATAGAGGCACTCACTTCTTGAATGAAGTTATTGAAAATCTGCTCCAAGAATTCTTGGTAGTACATAAGAAGTCTGCCCCCTATCACCCTCAAGCAAATGGCCAGGCTGAGAGCACCAATAAGATCTTGTGCAATGTACTGACGAAATTAGTGAACAATAAACGCTCTGATTGGGACAAACAGCTACACCATGTTGTTTGGGCATATCGAGTGGCCTACAAAACGGTACTCCAAGCCACCCCCTTTCAGATGGTATTTGGCCAAAATGCAGTGCTACCGTTGGATTTCTTAATACCTACATTGAAAGTAGCATAGGAGCATGAATGGACAGGTCATGAACTCTCCTCTAGGATCTTCGACCTAGAACGATTAGGAGAAACAAGACTGAGGGCGGCTGCAGGGATATATGCAGCTAAGAAATGACAGAAGGCATACTTTGATGCCCACGTTAAGGATAAAGGTTTGAAGGCAGGCGACCTAGTACTAGTCTACACTTTGAAACAACACGCGAGAAAACTAGAGAAAAGAGGCTACGGACCTATGATCATAAATAGGATCTCCACAAGTGGAGCAGTACAACTAGCCACTTTAGAGGGTGATGTTCTCCCGAGCTACATTAGCGGATGCAGAGTCAAGTTATATCAGGAACCTCTCACGGAAGAGATGCTATGTCGACTCAACATTGCTAAGAGACGCAAAGAAGAAGAAAAATGAATTCGAGAAGAAGCTCAAGTAGAAGCTTTAGAGCGCATACGGAGAATGAAATTAAGAAGACAAGGCAGAGAGCAACCTAGGCTAGGTGCATATGCAGACCAAGGATATCACGTGGCTATGTGTGAAGTTTCAGGTATCAGCTCTCATAGGATAATTGATCGACGTCCTTTTATAACCTTAGATATAGGACAAGGAAAGGGTGCAAGGACTGTAAGAGCTTTGATTGACTCAGGTGCATCCACTAGTGCAGTCAAGTTGTCTTACTGTCAAGAGTTGAAATTAACTGTCAATCCTATAGAAGCCTATCTCATAGGATTGGGAGGTGTGGAAACCCCTTGCATGGGCGAGGTGGATCTTCCCATCTCCATTCAAGACGAAGCAATGACAGTCAAAGTACTAGTGTGTCAAGATGAGGACCTCACTGAGCCTCTTGTCTTGGGTCAGGACTGGATCTATGATCATGCGGTCAACCTAAACCTAAGAGGTGGACTTCTTCAGGTATGCGTAAATCATAGTCGAATTACAGTTGAATTGGAAAATGAGGCACTCAAGGAACTAGGTAAGGCACGAACTCGTGGTCCTTCCAGGGGTGCACATGAAGTTGACAATGCTATTCTTGTCCAAAAATGTATGATGCAGAAAGAGGATTGTCTCAACAACGGAGTCAAGGATAAGAAGGCACTCCCTTCTGTTCCAAAGGCCAGAGGGATGCAACAACCAAAGGCAGATCGAATACAGAAGAAGCAGAGCACTACCTATACTGGAGGCCAAAAAAAGGAGCAAAGCAGATTGTTTCAGCCGATGGAACAAGTATGGAGGCGAAAAGGCGAACACCCTATTCCGACCAGGCCAACACCACGGCCAAAACCTCTTATTAGTAATCAACAACACGACACTAATAAGAAGTCCTTCATACATTCTTCTGCGAAAGTGAAGTCTATTTGGGTACCCAAGAAGTCAATGAAGGCCAGCCCACAATCACGACAAATCTGGGTGCCTAAGGCTTGCTTGCGGGTTCAAATAGCTACACCAAGGCCAAACCCTGTACAACATGTTTCACTCACTCGAACATCTGAGGCCCACTCTTACACATCACACACGAACACGTATTCTTCCATGAGCACAAGTAGAATCACTTGTAAATGGGTCCCTAAAAGCCCCATTTTTGAAGTAAATACCCCTATCACACTCTCCAGAGTCTCCACAAAGTCAAGATCAAAACCTATCCATTGCATTTGGCAACCTAAAACTTGGAATAAACCCCCGGACCCCAGTTGTAAATCCATGTCCACCTACTAACTACGTCACTCTCACACTACATCATTCCGCTTAGTTCTTAGGTCTACCCAATTCCTAACTACACACACAAGCACCGAGCACTTACTAACCCCCTAACCTCTCCGGAGCCTCATGTTAATGTTGTAACGGGGACACGGTGTCATTTTTGTGTCCATTGCAATGTTAACATTTATTCATGTATTCTCACAGAACCAGCTGCGAAGTTTTCAACATGGTTGAGGCGGCAGGAACTAGCTCTCAAACAGAAACGAGCCAGCAAGTGGTGGACTTAGACAGTTTACCCGTTTTGCCTGAAATAAACGAAAGACCAGAAGAATTGCAGGCCATCAAAATCATACCTATAGCAGACCCTCCCAGTGGCCATACCATGCCCGTAGGAAAAGCTTCCCACTGGTTTAGTGAAGTGGCAGGACCCTTGGGAGAGGGAACATACCTATGGGAATCAGAGTTGGACTTCAATGGGAAGCAAGGTAAATACCATTTCTTTACAAGAGAATTCGAGAAGTTACAAAATGCAGAAGGTCTACGTTCGGTATGGGAGAAGGCACGATTGAATGCATATTTCAGTGCACGGCTCCCAAAGCCTGACTTCATGCGATGCTACTATCTCATCAACACCTTGACCCCAAACAAGAACCCAAAAGGTGCAAGCTCATTTGTGATCCCATCTCTAACAAAAGGAAATGAGCTCAAGAGGTTTAGGTTATCCAACAACTTGGTGAGAGAGGCCCTAGATATGCGCGGAATGCATGTTCCTACAGAGAAGGAAACCCTAGTGCCAGATTACATGAAGAATCGAAGCCTCACCAAACTCAAGGACATGGTGTCCATGACGCCTAATGTTGCAATACACCTTCACATGTGCATGCAACACTTTGCTTTTCTTGCCCAAGATAGATTCACCATGCCGCCTAAAAAGATTTGGTTTAGTTTGTATCTGGGAGAGACACAGAGCCTAACCATCAACTTACCCCACTAGATAATTGATCAGATACACCTAGCTCACAAACGATGGCCGCGGAAACAGGTTTTATATGGATGTTGTGCTCTGACAACAATAATTTATAGGTGTTTGGCTTATGACATCCCTATTCTAATGTGGAATCATGTAGAGCAGTTTAGAGGCAGGACATCCACTGGACCCCCTTCTAAGAAGATGGGAGGCACTGTCCAAGTCCCATGTGCTCAACCACGTGGAGCCACCCTAACACCAGACGTCACCCCTCCACCCCAAAGAGTCCGACAATTCACACTCCGACTTCCAAGATGCAGCACCGATGGTTCTACCTTGATATTCCCTCCCATCCCAACCGATCTTGAATTTCCCAGTGGTGCACCTTTGGAAGAACTCACGAATGAAGATTTCGAACAATTATTACAAGATGTAGAGCTGGAGGCAGAAGAGGCACAACAAGTGGAGAATGTGCAAACGCAAGCAACAACCGCCCAAGTACCTGTCACCACAGTTGAAGTGGATGAAGAGGATGATGAAGATGAAGAACAGGAGGAAGATGAGGAGGATTATGATCAAGAGCATCATGATGAGCAACAAGAAGTGCCAGAAATTGTAGGTGCACCTGCATATACAGCTCAACTACAAAGGTTATACGACACAATCAAAGCAATGCAAGAAAGGCATCAACTCTCTCTTGTGTCAGGTCAAGCTTTGATGCAAGAAATGCTATCAGATGATGGGGTGGATCAACATTTCATTGACACCCTCAAATTAGTGTCAGAGTCTTTAGGAGTTCCGGAGGCTGTCCACACTGCAGTCCGCCAGTCCGTGAGGTATGACAAACGCAGAGTCGACACATTACCACGAGCAGGTAAGACTATCAGGATGCCTGTCACAGAACAAGAGGTAACCATTGCAGCCACAGCTAACCCCCCCACCACCATTGACCTCTCTGCCGAAACCTTCGTTCAGACATCACCCATCTCACCCCAGCATCCCCCATCACCACCTTCTCCACCCCCACCACCACCTCCCACCATGGAAGAAACGCCAGTCATCACCTCTACCTTCACTTATAACCCACCCTCAGTCACATCATTTTCCTTTCGAGAACCCACCTCACAAGACACCCTCTTCTCTTTCGTCACCAATCCCTTGTACACTTCAAACCTTCTATCCTCCGAACCCATAATGGGTCATCCCATAATCCCAAGTGTGGTTGGAAACCCGGCACCCACAGAAGGCACCCTGTGTTTCCCAGCCTATCCCCCAATACGGGTACCTCCATTCCATGACCCTCACTTCCCATCGGGCCCCTACACCTCTTTCAACCTGACCTCACCACCCCAATACCCGTCCCTTGTGGAGCAGTTCATCCGCTCTCCAATGTTTCAAAGGCACATTTCCCCGATGTTCGCAACGACATCAATTTACACGAACACCACACTCACTTCACCTACCATACCCACCTACATGGTAGCCCCTGTACACACCACTCTGTCTGACCCAATGGACATTTCACCCACCACAGCACCTATCCCCACGATTCCACCATCTCCCCCTCCACTACCCCCCACCTCACCACTCACCACATCATTGGCACACACAGCATTCACTACCTCCCTCCCCAATCCCACCTCCCCTGCATTTCAAACTTTTTCCCTTGCATCTCATAATGTAAATAGCACGTTCAACACATTACTTCAGTGTGCACATCAACTACAACAAGAATACCATCAATTGGAAGAACGCACTACAGCCCTCCAGGCAGAATCTCAGCCTCTGCAAGCTAGAGTCACCACTCTTGAAGCTGATTACCAAACGCTCCTAACCGAGCATACCACCTTACAGCAGGCTCACTCCGAATTGGAATCAAAGACATCGACAGTAGATGATCAAGCAGTCAAGGAACTAGAAACAGTGCTCCAAGCGCAAATGATATCTAATGCTACACTCAGACGCAACCTTGGGCTATTAAGGAAGCATATGGCAGCAGCACTAGAAGAGAACAAGAGGCTTCAACAACAAAACCAAGACAACTTTGAAGCGGCTATGGAAGGAACTACAGGAGCAACCATTAGCCCTACCAAGTATAGAGCAGTCCCATCGGAAGACATTCGCATCTTACTTGAGGAGCATGCAAATTTCTTGGAGTCATATGAAAAGTTAGAGACTGAATGTGCAGACCTAAAGAAATAGATAGCTAGTGCCCCCACAGCTCAACAGGAGCCGGTAATCTTGCAACACTCTACAGAAGAAGTAGAGACCCTCCGGAAACAGGTGGCAAAACTCCAAGCACGCCTCGCACCATATGAAAGGCCACCCTCACCCACTGAAGAACCAGAACTTGAAACAGTAGTGGAAATCCCCGTCGATGACAGCTATGAAGAGCCGTACGAGCCAATGCCAACACCCGGTGGTTGGACTACAAAGGAAGGACAGGACACTTTAGAAATTCAAGTTCCAGATTGGGTAAAAAGGGTCGAGAAAGTGGGTAAGACACATGATGATCACGTTGCCGTGCAAATGCAATCTCTCACAAATCTGGAAGAAACTATCCTTCGGTCTTCTTACTTTCAGAACCTATCCCACCAACGGTTAATCACAACATCAGAGTTGCAATACATGCCTTATTTTGTCTTGCTACATGATTATAATGCAGAAGTTAAAAGACATACAGGGAAGGAGCCCACATTTGCCACTCAATTTGAGTCAGAGGACTTACCGACAGATGCGCGTGCGGGCTCGATTTTCCAGCCTAATTGGCGTGCACGTCTACTAACCGATTACCCTGAGATGATGAGCACCTAGGCAACCATGCCACTGTATATCAAGTATAATCCATGTTATTGCCCAATGGTACGTCGCAGATCATGGCAAGCATTTGCAATCAAGGTACGCAACAATAAAGAATGCTCGGCTTGGGTTAACTATCCATATTTTGCTCCACCTCAAGGGACCCCAACCGTAGCCTACATGGTATCAACAATTCGGCACTGGTCTACACGTCTAAATAATGTACCCGACATAGTAGCAAAAATGTGTATGAAAATATTCGAGCTCATGACCATTGTCTTCAAAACCTTTCGGATGGTACAAGCTCCATACATCTCTGCCCCTAGATTCTCCCAAGGTAACAAGGATTTAGTCTAGGACATGAGCCAAACTCCCTCGGTCACTATAATCTTTGCCTGGCATGCACGAATAAAGTACTTACCCGCATGCTTCAAGCAGACATTTGAGGAAATGTTCTCTACAGGATTCTAGAAATATCATTCAGAAATTTTCATTCCCAGACCCACACATTTGCTACATCTATTCGCAGTAGAACAAGCGATCCATGCAGATCAGTTACGTCTGCCACATCCGGACATTCCAGGACCAATTGATTGGGATCGTATGACGACAGACTTGGCCAGAGGACTACGCATACAAGAACATCAGCTTGCCACTCAAGTTATGGAATATTACATCCAACACTCCCAGCAACAAGGGTCTGTCAGGGACGACAGACGCAAGAGAGGGGGGGTGTTGAGAGCAGTATGGGCACCCAAGGACTGACTAGACAAGGAAGCCAGCGGAGAGAGTCAGAGCGAGGTGAAGGATTAAGTAGACAAAGCAGTCGACGCAAATCTGGCAGATAGGCCCTTCAAATTTTTCCAAATCAACATCTTTATAACAGTGATTCTTATCACTAACAATCATTGTAAATACCATTTCATATTTTTGTAGCTCCATTTTGTGCAAGCCAAGGAGTCCTTGAGCTTGAGGAGCCTTAGAAGTGCCTACATATCAATTTTCGTATTTTTTAGACTCCGTTTAAGCCCTCAAATTGGCCCTGGAACCTAATTTTTAACTAGGCCGGACACTAGGTCTGGACAGGGCCAAAACCTAGTCAAAAACTATAAATAGAGCTAGAGAGCTCATTTTTGAGGTTAGATTGTAATTGAAATGAACTTGTAAGAGCTTTTGAAAGTAATCTAAGAACTCCATTGCTCCTCACTCTTTGTCTTGCCGTGTGTGCGTGTGTGTGTGTATGTGTGTGCATGTTGGTGTGCTTCTCACTCACGCACTTGTGCCTCCACTTGCTCGAGGTCTTCATACCATCCTCACGTCTTCCCGGATTGACAATAAAGGAGGTGCTACTCATCACTGAGCTACACCAACCCTCTGTATCTTGTTTGTACATGCTGCCTACCAATATTTGATATTTTTGTGATTTTACAATTTCATCTTTGTTTGTTTTTACATTCTTATTTGCGGGTCCGAAGGTTAGGATAGGTACTAACTTATTTGCCCATTTAGGAACAACTTCTAAATTGAACAAATAAGCATCAGGTAGTTCATCAGATACTCCTTGCGGTGGCTATCCTGAAGTGATGCGAGAAAGATGGTCTACCCTAAGGTGGGTCCTACCTTTCTTGACAACAACTTCAAAGTCGTATTCCATTCGTAAGAGGAACCATCTTACTAAGCAACCTGTATTGCAAGGTTTGTTGACCAAATATAATAAAGCTTGATGATCGGTGAAAATTTTGAACTTGTTGGCCAATAGATAATGTCTAAATTTTTTCACAGCATATACCATGCCTAAACCTTCCCTTTCGATTGTGGTGTATTTTTGTTCAGCAACATTCAATTGCCTGCTAGCATATGCCATAGGCAAATCTAAATTTCCTTCACCAGTTGGTTGTGCTAGCACACATCCTATTGCATGATTGGATGCATCCACATGGACATGGAATGGTTTATTCCAATCAGGAGTGGTCAGTATTGGTGCTGAGCACAAATGTTTCTTCACCTCATTGAAGAAATTTTCACATTCATTGTTCCACTCAAAATTTTTCATCAACCCATAAAGAGGTTTAGCTATGATGGCATACATGTGGATAAATCTACAGTAATATCCACAATGGCCCATAAAGGCTTGTACCTCTTTAACATTCCTTGGTCTTGGAAACTCTGCTATGGCTCTTACTTTATCCTCATCTGTGGATATCCCATTCTTAGAAACAATGTGACCTAAGATTTTACCTTGTCATACCATGAACACACACTTTTCTAGGTTCAGACACACTTGATATTCTCTACACTTGTTGAAGATCTGTCTTAGCTCAAGGATGTGGTATCTTCTTTGTTGGGAATGAGCACATAAATCATCCACATATACTTCTAAGCTCTTTCGCAAGAACTCCTTGAAGACATGACACATGAGCCTTTGGAATGTTGCAGGTGCATTGATGAGCCCAAATGTCATCACCCGAAATGCAAAGATTCCCCACTCTGTGGCAAAAGCTATTTTGTGTTGATCTTCTGGGGCAATGGCTACTTGGTTGTAACCCAAAAATCCATCAAGGAAGCTACAAACTTCCTTGCCTGCAACACGCTCCAATAAGTGTTCGGTAATTGGAAGCGGATAACTATCTCAAATCGTAGCAGCATTAACGTTTTTAAGGTTAATGCACACTCGCAATTTTCCATTCTTCTTGGGCACTACTACAATGGGGGACACCCATTCAGTATGCTCAATCTCATAGATAAATCTAGCTTCAATCATCCTATCAATTTCTTCTTTTATTTTAGCCGCATAAGTGTCATTATATGTGTTTGTTTGGTGGGTTTGGAATCAGTAGTCATGGGGATAGTAGGAGAGCAAATTTTTGGATCTACTCCCTTCAAATCTCTATAGTGCCATGCAAACATGTCCCTATATTCCCTTAATAGAGCTACAAGCTCTGCTTCTTCCTTTGCACTTAGGTCATCTCCTATGTATGTGCATCTCTCTTTGTTCTCTTCAATGGTCACTACAATCTTCTTGGACTTTTTTTTGTTATCATATTCTTCTCCTATGATGGTCTCTCTCTTAGGCATTCGTACCAAAATTTCTCGGTCTTCAACTTCATATTTCTTGAAGTTTTCTGGTACTTCAAACAATGATTCCTCCTCTTCTTGTTTCACTGCTTTTCTCTTCTTTTTCTTTTGACCTCCTTCACTTCCATCCTTTGAATTTACATTTTTGATGCTTGTGAGAGGTTCTTCTTCTTTTTGGGTAAACACTATATCTTCTAGATAGTGCTTTTCTGAGCCAAAGCAACTATCCATCATAATGGACTCTAGATCATTATCGTTTTCTTCTTGTTCTATGACATCACTAGGGTCACATTCTTCCAACAAGGGCTGACACATGAACACTGAAATATGATAACCCTCCTCATCACAATGAGGTGTCCATTGTTCTTCATTGATTGCAATGTCCATGGTAGCTAAGATTTTTGCCCAACCATGAGGCTCGAATTCCTCATCTGGAAATATCATCGGTGTATAGGCTGGGTATTTGACTGGTCTATCTCCTGGGGGAGTTCCTTCTTCTCTTGCTTTTAGGCGCTTTTCCTTTTCCTCTGCGACCTTGCACATCCACAAGTGAGTATCTTCATGTAACCATGATGGATGAGGTGAACTTCTAGAATGCACAGAGATAGAATCTTCTTTCACTTTGTGGATATGATTCCACTGTAGGGGTGGTACATCTCTGAAGGTGTAATCCTTCAAATTGACATTGGTGGTGACCCCTAAGTGTTGTAAGTACAAAGAGTTGGTTCCCCAATCCTATACTATTTGTGTTGGCATATTTAGGTAGTGATGTGTGTGAACACACTACGACCGCCGAGGCACTTTTTCCCTCTTTAGGAGGTTTTTTCCCCCAGCTTGTATATACGCCTATTGCACTAATGGGCTACTTATCTTTGTACATTCTCTAGTAATACATTCAGTATTGTGTGTTTGTGCTCCAAGCTTCTTCTTCTTCCTTGTGCTGTTCGCGTGCTTCCGCAGACATCTATCTCCAACAATTGGTATCACATCAGGTCGCTGCTTCATCTAGGGTGCCGTCGACACTCCTCCGTTTGCAGTCTCAGATTTGCACGAAATTTGGTGAGCATACTCAGGGTGTTTCAAAGATCAAAACTGCTTCGCTTTGTGGTGCCGAAATCGTGATCTGAGCTCGCTTCGGCCTCCGAACACATTATCATAGTGCTTGTGCAGGCTATTTTGTCTTTTTGTGCCAAAGGTATATACCAGTTTCTGTTCGCCAGTATAAGCGTCTCGAAGTCTGCTACAGGTCTAGCAGAATTCGTTGGGGCAGTTCTGTTCAACTTTTTGAGATACAATCAATTTTCTGCATCAAGGCATTTTAGTCACCGGCCATGGTTGAAAGCAATGATGTATTTCGTATGTTGGCTGTTGAGGATAAGTTGGATGGTACCAACTACCCATTATGGGCTTATATGATGCGACATGTATTGGTTGCAAAAGGATTGTGGAACATTGTGCAGGGTGTTGAAAGACGTCCTGTTACACCTCTGACTACAGTTACTGCAAATGCAGGTGCTGGGGCTGATGAAGATGGTGTCGAAGATGATATTCCGCAGATTCCTGTTCGTGCTATTGTTTCTGCTGCACCTACTGTAGAGTAGATTCGTTGGGATGGCAGAGATGCCCAGGCACATGCATTGATAGCTTCATCTGTCAAACATGCCATTATTCCTCATATTCGCTCTTGCAGAACAACTAAGGATGCTTGGGATACACTTACCACATTGTACCAAGCTAGGAATGAGGCTCGTGTTGCTTACCTCCGAAAACAGTTGGAGAGTGAGCACATGAATGAAGATGATTGTATGGATAGTTTCCTAACAAAGATCAAAGACTTGAAGGAACAATTGATTTCTGCTGATGAGGTTATACCAGATAGCTCACTTGTGCAGACCGTTCTGAATGGTCTTCCTCATTCATATCAGAGTTTTGCTTCTACTCTTGGGTTGATGATGAAAGGCAATCCAAATGCCTTGTCATTTGAGGAGTTAGTCTCTGTTCTGTTGCAGGAAGATCAGTCCAGGCAAAACATGTCCATTATGCGAGTTCGAGATCAAGCTTTCCTGGCTAGTCAGAAGGGCAAAGGAAAATGGAGCTCTTCAACTAGTAAGCAGAAATCTGCTAATTCTGCATATTGGAAGAAGGAAGATAAAGATGAGAAGAAATGAGAAAAGCAGAAATTGTTTTGTAAGTATTGTAAAGGGAATGATCATATTATAAAGAATTGTCCAAAATTGGCTGGTAAAGAGGCAAAGAAGAAAGAGGCTGGAATGGTTGTTGCAGAGGCCTCTACACCAAAAACAGAGTCTGCAAATCTTGTGCATGAAGAAGAATGGGCATTTACTACTGTCTGCAGTTTTGACCCATCTTCTCATGATCAATGCATGTCTGTAGTAGACTCAGATGTTTGGTACTTTGACAGTGGGGCGACCAAACATATTACCTCACAGTGCAGTTTCTTCTCTTCACTCGAGCCTGCCCCTATAGGGAATACTGTTACATGCGCCAACAGCTCCTCTTATCCTGTTATGGGAGTTGGTAAGATCATTTTGACTACTACTGATGGTAGTTCTTTCATTTTGTCAGATGCTTTATTTGTGCTAGGGATCAAGAAGAATCTGTTATCAGTTTCTGCATTAGCCAAGATCGGCTTGGTTGTGAAATTTTTTGATGACAGATGTACAATTCATGATCTACCAAATGGCGATGTTATTATTGCTTATGACATTTTATGTCGTGGGCTGTATAAGCTCATAGACTATGAAAGATCTGAAAATGATTTGGCATGTGCAGTAAATGATTCTCAGGCTATATCAGATGCAAAGCTTTGGCATGCACGCTTGGGTCATCTAAATTTTGCTAGTTTGCTATGCCTACAGAAATATGAAATGGTGTCCTCTTTGCCCAAACTTTAGGCACCTGGAAAACATGTTTGTGAAGGCTATATTTTGGGCAAAATGCAGCATTCCTCCTTTCCAAAAATGGTTCAGTTCGGGCTACACAGAAATTGCAGCTTGTACGTAGTGATGTCTGTGGCCCTATGCAGACACCCTCTTTTGGAAATTACCTTTACTTTGTGACTTTCATTAATGATTTTTCCAGGCATGCATGGGTATATCCACTCCATTCTGATCGAGGGGGGGAATATATGTCTTCTGATTTTAATGCATTTCTGGCTGAACGTGGGATAAAACACCAGTGTACAATGTCGTATACACCTCAACAGAATGGAGTTGCTGAACGAAAGAACAGGTCACTCATGGAGATGGCGAGGTGCATGGTCAAGAGTCAGGCTTTACCACATAGTTTCTGGCTTGAGGCTATCATGTGTGCAACATATATATTGAACAGGTGTCCCACTAAAGCGCTGCAATCTATCACTCCATATGAGGCTTGGCATGACCGCAAGCCATCTGTTGCTCATCTGCGTGTTTTTGGTTGTTTGGCATATGCACTAGTGCTTGAACAACATCGCAGAAAATTGGATGATAAGGCAGTAGAATGTATTTTTGTTGGGTACAGTTCTGAAAGTAACGGCTATCATCTGTACCATCCACAGACTAAACGCATTCTGGTTAGCCGTGATGTTGTCTTTGTGGAAGATGCTATTCAGCCATTGCTTTCATGTACTAAGGAGACATCTGTTAGCTCCCAAGACATGTATGATACTTTGATGCCTCTTTTTATAGGTGGACAATCTAGTGCTCGTCCTAATGAGGCAACTTCTTAGCCTTTGCACGTTTCATATGATGATGCAGATCATTCCATTTCTGATGCAGATTTACATGATGCACTTGTTGATGAGAGAGCTGATATTGAGCAAGCAAAAACTATGCCAAAATGGCTGGTGCAGACTTTGCGTGACAGCAAATTAGATGCACCTTTGTCATATCGTACTCGTTCAGACTCTCATAGTGCCTCCTTTGCATCAGATTGCTATGCTATGGCTGAGTCTAGTCTCTGTGATGAGAATGAGCCTGTTTCTTTTGATGAAGCACAGAATTCAAAAAATTGGATGGGTGCTATGCAATTTGAATGGTACATGGTCTTTATGTGACTTGCCTCCTAGCAAGAAGGCCATTGGCACTAAGTGGGTATACAAGCTGAAGCGTAAACCTGATGGTACAGTTCACAAGTATAAGGCTAGGCTTGTTGCAAAGGGTTATGTGCAGGAAAGAGGCATTGATTTTGATGAGACCTTTGCACCTACATGCCGTATGACTACTGTTCGGAGCATTTGTGCACTTGCAGCCCATCATGGTTGAAATGTACATCAATTGGACATTAAAACAGCATTTCTGAATGGTGACTTGCATGAAGAAGTGTATGTTTTTCAGCCCCATGGCTTTGTGCAGAAAGGGCATGAAAACCAGGTGTGCAGGTTAAAGAAGGCATTATATGGTTTAAAGCAAGCATCACGTGCTTGGTATGAGAAGATACATGCCTATCTGGTTGCACATGGTTTTGAGAATAGTCCAACTGAAAGCACCTTATATGTTAAGCATGATAATGATGTGCTTCTGATCATTGTTGTCTATGTTGACGACATGCTGCTCACTGGTCCTATTGAGAAGCATATTGCTGATTTCAAGGCTGATTTGCATGCCTCATTTGAGATGTCTGATTTGGGGCATTTGCATCACTATTTGGGCATTCAATTTATGCAAGTTGATGGTGAAATGGCTTTGTGTCAAACAAAATATATTGACACATTATTGCAGCGTTTTGGCCTTGAAGACTGTAAGCCTATCGCCATTCCTATGGAGACAGGTTTATGATTGAGTCTTCATGATGTTGGAGATGCATTTGATGCTGTTCTCTATCAGCAAGCTGTTGGATGCTTGATTTACTTATGCATTACTTGGCCAGATATTCAGTTTGTTGTCTCATAGATGAGCAAGTTTATGCATTGCCCAGGAGTCATGCATTGGAAGGCGGTTAAGCGCATCTTTCGCCACTTGAGTGGTACTCGGCTACTTGGGTTGTTTTATCCCAAGGGGGGATCACTACCACCAGATTTGCATGCTTTTTTTGACTCAGATTGGGCTGGTTGCTATGACACTCGTGTGTCCACCAGTGGTTTTTTCTTCATGCTTGGTAGCTCATGTATATCTTGGTTGAGCAAGAAGCAGCCTATTGTGGCCACTTCCAGTTGTGAGGCTGAGTATAGGGTAGCTTTCACAATGACTGTTGAGTGTGTGTGTGGCTCAAACGCCTTATGGCTGATTTGGGTGTTGGCCAGTCTTTAGCCACCACCATCTTCACTGATAGTTAGAGCGCATTGGCAGTTGCGAGGAACCGTGTGTTACATGCTCGCACTAAGCACATTGAGGTGCATTATCACTATGTCAGGGAGAGGTTCTCTGCTGGGGAGATCATCTTGGCATATGTGCCCACGTAGGAGAACATAGCAGACCTTTTCACGAAGGCTCTGCCTAGGGAGAAGTTTGAAGATTTCCCCAAAGCTTTGGGCTTACTTCCTTTTTTGGAGTGATTTCCACATAGCTTGGCACTTCCTTATACATGAGTGCCAGCTCCTTGTTCACCACATCACTCCCAGGGGGATTTGTTGACATATTTAGGTAGTGATGTGTGTGAACACACTAGGACCGCCGGGGCACTTTTTCCCTCTTTAGGAGGTTTTTTCCCCCGGCTTGTATATACACCTATTTCCCTAATGGGCTACTTATCTTTGTACATTCTCCAACAATTTGCAATTGTCGTAGGAAGGGTCTTCCTAGGATCATCTCATAGACATTATTTTTCTCAAAGTCACATATAGCAAATGTATGTTCAAACTCTACACCACAAGTGGTTAGAGTTATCCCTTCGAGCAATCCTAGAGGTCTTTCAAAATGACTATCGGCCATTTGAAGCTTCATTCTAGTTGGTCTTAATGTGGGTTTGCCCCATCCCATCCACAAGGAGGTGGTCGCAATAGCAACACCCGCACTTGAATCTGATAAGATAAGTATTACCTTCTTCACCTTCACTCATGTCCCCTATTTTATCGAGAGGTATCTCTGGAACTTTTTGCTTAGAGCCTACTTTTGGCATATTGGAAGCAAGTTCTGGAAGTTGATCCTTCACATGATTCCATAGCTCAAGTTTTGCTTTGAGAAGCTCTTCTACAGTGAGATGACACTGAACCTTAGTGTTCTTCATGACATCAGTGTTTCTTGGAACCACTGAGTCTTCATTTATTACCAATATTGTGGGAGCTCTGATCTGAAGAGATTCAGATTCCCATGGGCCTGTGAATTGTGGCAACTCTTGTAAAGAGTTAGATTCGAAGTCTAATCTTTCATCTTCTTGTTGCTCTGCTTGGTCTCCATAAATAGATGGAATGTCTTGGGGAAATTGATCATGAAGTTCATCAATTTCATGAATAGGAGGGGGATTACCCTTCTCCTTAGCCCATTTTTCTTCTTGTATTTCCTGCAAGAACTCTTGAGAGTACTGTTGAATTGAAAGAGGTGTCTCCTCATCCACGAAATCAGGAACATAAGCTTTCCTTGGCAGTGAGCTTTCTCTTTCAATAACTAGTTGAGCCTGTGGAGGTAAAGAAACCTGGGGTTTGTTTACCAATTACTCTAATCTTTCTAGTAAGCCTTGGAAATGCAAATTTGGTTTGATAGAGTTTGTTTGATTGAACTGTTGACTGGTTTCGAGCATAGCCTAAGCTAGCTCTACCATTTTCATGCACATTTTTGTCCGTTCAATTTCTAAATCTGCTCTAGGGTAACTCTTGTCTAGCTTTGCAGTTGTTGGCCCTTCTTGAAGTCGAGCCTGGTAGGCCTTGAACATCATGTCCAAGCCTTCTAGGGTTGGATCTACAAGAACAGACCCTGGTTGCAAGTTATTTACAATGGGTGGTGGCGTGGGATGAGGTGGAGTGGATGGAGCTTCAGCATGCGAGGGGCTTTGAGATGCGATGTCTTCTATTTTTGTTTGTGTGTCTTTCAGGCTTTCCTCTAGTTCAGATAACTTTTTATTCCACTTACGATTGGTTCTCTTCCTGGTATCTTTCCATGTTCTTGTTTTCCTCTTACTAGGTTTTCCTCATTCACTTGACTCTGATTGTTCAGCCGGCTTATCCTGTTTCAATGCTTGTGCCCTAGTGATTGCCTGTACCGAAGCCACATTACTACTACTTGAACTTGAATCAGCCACTAAGCCTACCACATTGAGGGGTGTAACCTTGGGTGCACTAGAGAGGTTCCTAGGACATTCTCTTGAGAGGTGTTCTTTGCCGAACTCAGGACAAAAGCCTTGTATTGTGATGTTTTGTCCTTGTCTCGGAGACTGTGAATGGGGACATTCATGAATGAAATGGTCACCCTGACATCTAAAACATGGTCCTCTAGGGGCTTGTGGTCTAACTTGTCTCAATTGGGGCCTAGGATTGGGATTTTTGTACATGAGATTGGAGTATTCTGGCTCCCAATTTTGTTCCATAGGTGGTGCCTCATATTGATACGAATAGGTCTCACTATGCTCAGGGGATTGTGTAATAACCATGTGGACTACCTTCATGGGAATAATCTGAATTATGAGCATGAGAGTCATTTTCTGAGACTAGCGGAGTTATTGGTACCAATGCTCTATTAAGGTTTTCCTCTACCATTGCATACTTGACTGGAATCACATTGGCAAGAGCTGGTGGTTGGTTTCCTAGGACTAGATGTGTCCTGTTTGGTGCTTGATATCGGTGCTAGTATTGAGGTTGATATTGTTGTTGTGGCCTATAATATGGTTGTTGGTATTGATTCTGATACCTACCCTGCTGGTAAGGTTGCTGATAATTTTGTCTGATAGCCTGCCTATTGTATGGACAATCTTGAGCCGTATGATTCATGTATTTCCTCTCAATGGTGCAATAGAGAACATTAGGGTTTCCTTGGGGTTGAGCCATCATTGAGAAAACATTAGCCATGTGGTCTCCTCCACAATTGTAACATCACCTCAATGAGGTGAACCTTGGTGTTTGTCTATCTTGGACTCCTAGCTTCTTAGCAACCTGCTCTGCTATCTCATCTATCTCAATGGAGGTTCTAGAGGTATGACTGGTAGAACTGTCTGAATCCTTATAGAGTTTTGACAATCCTAACTCCTCACCCAAATTGTCTTCTATGTCGATACATATCCGCACACACTCTTCTATGGATCTAGGCTCTTTCAAGTACACATATGATCTCAACTTTTACCCTTAAGAGTCAAACCAAATGCCTCGAACTAGGTGAACAAGTCCTCAACGTGTTCATATCTTAACACTTGTTTGAACTCGACCACATGATCATAAGGGTCTCCGAACCCATCAAAATAGTTCTTCATTGCCTTGACCACTTGAGAGGGTCTAAGGGTTCTTGAGTGCTCCTTGGGTCTGGGAAATGGAAAATCATGTTCATCTTTTTGATGCCTATGAGCTCTATGTCTCTCCCTTTCAGGTCTTTCACCTTCATGTCCTGATCGATCCCTACCCATGGTATGTGCAAAGCCTATCTCCGGTATCTCTCTAGTCCTTTCCCTTTGGGTTTCATGAGCCTTGGATGATCCCGCTCCTTGGAGATCGTGGGAAACACTAAATCTCGATGGAGGAAAAATTGATTCACCTTGCCAAGTGTATGCATGCCTATCTTGCTCTGTTACCAAGAACAGTTTCTCTGATGTGTGATCTAGATAGACAACTTGCCCTGGTGTTTCTCGATCCTTGAACTCGTAGATGGTGACTATTGGGCTAGGTTGATCTGGCTTGAATCTCCAAAAAGCTTCCTTTGTTTCTCTATTTAAGAACAATTCTATGCTTTTGTTGTCTTGAGGGATCCAATTTGGAGTGATCACTCTAGTCAAGACTGACTTACCTCTAGGAGTCTTGGGTTCTCTTCCTAGGTCTCCTTTCTCTAGGTCTCCTAGCTCGTTCTCAGGAATGATGTTTCCCAACTCATCTGTCCTATCTGGTAGGCTGGTAACTGTTGGTGCAAGTCATAAGCCTACACATTTGGCTTGTAATTCATACACATATGGAGAAGCATAGGAACCAATGCTAGTGGTTTATTACCACTTTACTCTTTTGTAAAAGTCCCATTTGACTTGGAATCTTTGTAAACACCTACCAAAAGAAACTCATGGAAAAGTTAGCTTTGATGATGGAATATCTCCTAGGATGTAGGAGCATGATTATAGAGAGACAAAATCTCGAATTCAAATTCAAACTTTGAGCTTAATCACTATAAAAGTGATCATAAAAAAATCACGGGTAGAAGAGTCACTTTTCGAGCTTCTCATTATCAAATCTGAGTGTGTGTGAGGTCTATACTCTAGCCCACACCTATCTTCACCATTAGGCAATGATCTTCATGCCTATGACATTGTACACAAGTGTTCATTAATACATATATCTACATTGTTCATTTCTGAGTTCTCTATCACATTATCTGAAAGTCTATCAACTTGTGGAGAGCATATCTCACTCATTTCTTCACCAAATTCAAAAATCTATAGCTTGTTGGAACTAGCTCAAAGTTTTCTAAATTCTATCAAAATTTGAAGGATTTTGATTCAGCAATTTCAGAGAAAAGCTCATCGAGGTGATCATTATTCAAAGTCTGCAAGAGTCCTAAAATATCGGGGGGGTAGAGGTTTACTTGCTAAATTGATTTCTCTGAGCATAGTTAATCTTTTCGAGTGATATCACTTGGAATAGTTAGCTTGCTAAGCTAATTAGATATCCCTAAAAGGAAGTTTTCCAATTCCTATTGTGCTGGTCATACTAAGCAAAAGATACAGCAGGTGTATTGTAAAAAATAGAAGGTTTTCTTGAAGGCTTGAAGTTCAAAGTTGTCTGTTTTGATTCTATCTTTTCATACATCGTTTCCAAAGTACATAGGCCATTTTATGGTGTCATTGGAAAGCTAAAAGGGTTCAATTATCAACTCTGAAGCATCAAAGGGCTGGTACAAGGCAGGATTTTGCAGTACCTACTCATCATCTTGAAGTGTTCGTCCATCATTCCCAACAGTGGTATCAGAGCAAAACCAAGGTAAAATGGGAGATGGTTTTCCTTCATTTATTGATAAATTGGACAGGAACAATTATCTGGCATGGTCTCTAAGTATGAAGACATACCTACAAGGAAGGAGTCTTTATGGATACATCTCTGGAGATGAGGAATTGCCCTCATTCAAAACGAGAGGACTACCAACAAAGGAAGAACATGAAAAGCTCAACACATAGTGTGCCAAGGATGCATTAGCAAGGTCTTACTTACTCAACTCCATTTCTGATTTTCTTTTGCCACATATTAGAAACTTGAAGACATCCCAAGAGACTTGGGAAACCTTGTCATCCTATTTTTCTTCCAACACAAGGGCCAGAAAAAACCAATTGTGGATTGAATTCACCACACTAAGGAAGCAACCTAAGCAGGCTATTTCGGAGTTTGTGACCAAGATTAAAGATGTAGCAGATCAGTTAGCAAGCATAGGAGAAGAGATTGAAGAAGAGCAGATAGTAAGGCAAGTGATCAATGGGATTAAAGCTGATGACAAATGGGAAAGCTTCACCACTGCAATGGACCTATACATGGACATGCAGATTCCAGACCTTACCACTCTCGTGGGACAATTGTTCACTCATGAAGCCAAGCTCAACAAGAATGGAGACTCATCCAAAGGTAATAGCTCTTCTGCCCTATACATTGATAAGAGTAAGTCTAAAGATAAATGCAAGAACAAGAAAGGAGAAGATGAAGGCACTACCTCCCAAGCCAACTATGCAGGGAGAGGTAGATCATCAAGAGGAAGGGGAAGAGGAGGTAAGCAAGGTAGGGGGAGACCCTATAACTCCTCACCATGCAACATTTGTGGTTTATCAAATCATACTACAGATGAGTGTTTCAGGAACTACAAGAATCAGAGAGGAAGAGGATATCAAAGAGGTGGATACTCATAATCAAGAGGCAGATTCAACCATCATCAAGGATACAACAACGACTACAACAACAATTACAATGGCAACTACCAAGGAGGATTCAAAACCAGAAAGAATTACAACAACTATACAAAAGAGCAAGATGATTCTCTTCTGATCATGAACATGACTTCAAAACCAGGTAAAAATGATGACCACCTATTCTACATTGAATCAGGATGCTCAAATCATGTGGCTGGCAATGTAGCTCTACTCTCTGACCTTGAAGAACCAAAAGGTAAGCATCAAGTACAAATAGGTGATGATACCAAGCACTCAGTAGTTAAAGTTGGAAATGTTAAGACTTGTGATGGAAATCAGAACTTGTTGAGTAGGGTACTACATGTACCAACCATTACCAAAAATTTGATGAGTATTGGACAGATAGTGGAAAAAGGTTTGCAGGTTAGATTCAACCAATTTGGAGCATTTGTGGAGGATCCCAAGCAAGGGTTCAAGGGAATTGCTAAAGGAGAAAAGACAGGTAGATTTTTTACTTTTGAGCTAGAAGACACAAAGAATATTGCACTCTACAGTTATAAAGATCAAACACTTTCAGAGCTTGAGATTTGGCATAAAAGATTAGGGCATGTAGGAGAAAGAACATTTAAACAGATATGCAGGGATCAATGGGTAATTGGAATACCCAATGTTTCCAAACAACACATGATGTATAAATGTGGTGCTTGTCAATTTGGGAAGTCTCACAGGTTACCCTTCTCAAGGAAAGGCTACATGCATGAGGACTACCTAGAGCTTGTCCATACAGATGTATGGGGACCAAGCAAAGACCCCTCAATATCAGGATCAAGGTACTATGTATCTTTTATTGATGATTATAGCAGGTGGACTGTATTGTACTTTATGAAACACAAAGATGAAGTGTTCAACTATTTTAAAAAGTATCTTGCACTTGCTGAGAATCAGACAGGGAAGAATCTAAAGAGGCTAAGGTCAGATGGAGGAGGTGAGTACTTCTCCAATGAGTTTGAAGCCTTCTTGCAGGACAGAGGAATCAAGGAGAAATCACCACAAGGTATACTCGTGAACAGAATGGGGTAGCTTAGAGAAGAAATAGGTTGATTGTTGAAACAGCTAGGTCAATGTTAAATGAAAAGAAATTACCTAACTACCTATGGGCAGAGGGTGTTTCTACTGCCACTTACCTCATAAATAGGTTACCATCTAAGTCCCTTGATGGGATGACTCCTTATGAAGCATGGCATGGGAAGAGAGCCTCACTTGATCATTGCAGAATCTTTGGATGTGTAGCACATGTACACATTCCTTCTCATATAAGAGGTAAGCTAGACCCTAAGGCTGAAAAATGTATCTTTATTGGATATGATCTAAATCAGAAAGGGTACAGGTTCTATAACCCTTCAAATAAGGGACTCATGGTTAGTAGAGATGTTGTCTTTGATGAAAATGATTCTTGGTATGAGAATGAATGCAAGAAGTTTAAACTACCCTATGACTTGGAGGAGGAGTTTCCAAGTCTTGCTAAGGAGGAACCTACTCAGAATGAAGACACCACTTCAGATGATGAAGACATTATCAATCTTGAAGAGTTCAAGGCATGGAAGTCCAAAGGCAAAATCAAGATGAAGAAGCTTGAAGACATACCTGAGTCTTCAAATCAATCAATCAGAAGATCACAAAGGGAGAGCAAAAAACCTATCAGATATGGGTATGACAACTCTCTTGTTACTAAACACTTTGTTTATCTTGCCAAAGACTTGTCAATTGAAGAACCAGGATCATATGAAGAAGCAAAGATCAAGACAGAATGGAAAGAAGCTATGGATGAGGAGATTGAAGCACTCAAAGAAAGTGACACATGGGAACTAGTACCAAAGAAAGAATCCATAAAGGTAATTGGATCCAGATGGATCTATAAAATAAAAAAGAAATTCTGATGGGTCAATAAGCAGGTACAAAGCTAGATTGGTGGCCAAGGGTTCTGCACAAACCCAAGGCATTGACTATGAAGAAACATTCTCACCTGTGGCCAAGATGTCAACCATCAAGGTATTGGTAAGTGTGGCTGCATCTAAGAATTGGAACATGTATCAGCTAGATGTAAAAAATGCTTTCTTGAATGAATGGATTTCAGAGGAGGTATATATGTCACAACCTCCTGGCTATGAGGATCCAAACAAGGTAACATATGTGTGCAAATTGAATAAAGCTCTTTATGGATTGAAGCAGGCACCTAGGGCAAGGAATCACAGGTTGACCACATACCTTCAAGACCAAGGTTTTGTCATGAGCAAGGAAGACACTTCTCTTTTCAGAGGTAATATACCTATGTGTATATGTTAATGATATCATACTTACAGGTAATGATGTCAATGGAATCAGACAAATCAAGAACCAGATGATGAAGGAGTTCAAGATCAATGATCTTGGTCTACTAAAGTACTTCCTTGGACTTGAGTTAGTCTATACTAACTCTGGAACCTATATTACTCAGAAAAAATACATACAGGATATGTTGAAGAAGTTTCATTTGCAAGATGCCAAAGTTGCAAGTACTCCAATGGAGGTAAACCTAAAACTAAGTGCCCATGAAGGTGATGAAATTAGTGATAATACAGGTTATCAAAGTATAGTTGGAAGCTTGAACTATGCCACCTTAACAAGGATAGATATTGCATATGGAGTTAGTGTGCTAAGTCAGTTCATGCACAAGACAAGGGTACCACACTTAGAAGCTACCAAAAGAAGCTTGTTGGAACCAGCTCAAAGTTTTCTACATGCTGTCAAAATTTTAAGGATTTATGTTCAGCAATTTCAGAGGAAAGCTCATCGAGGTGATCACTGGTCAAAGTCTACAACATTCCTAAAATATCGAGGGTAAAGTTTTACTTGCTAAATTGATTTCTCTGAGCATAGTTAATCTTTTTGAGTGATATCACTTGGAATAGTTAGCTTGCTAAGCTAATTAGATATCCCTAAAAGGAATGTTTCCAATTTGTATTGTGCTGGTCATACTGAGCAAAAGATACAGTAAGTGTATTGTCAAAAATAGAAGGTTTTCTTGAAGGCTTGAAGTTCAAAGTTGTCTGTTTTGATTCTATCTTTTCATACATCATTTCCAAATTACATAGGCCATTTTATGGTGTCATTGGAAAGATAAAAGGGTTCACTTATCAACTCTAAAGCATTGAAGAGCTGGTACAAAGCAGGATTTTGCAGTACCTACTCATCATCTTGAAGTGTCTATCCATCATTCCCAACAGTAACCACATACATGGTTCCTTCCTTATCAATGTATGCACCCTCTTCAAACTTGACCACTGGGTGTTCAAGTCCAAAGGGTTGGTCAAGATTTTTGAGTTGGACCACTGATCGTCTTAGACCATCTTTATAGATGCGAGCACCTAATTAGTTGGTCCTGATATACTCCAATTGCGTCTTATAGGGACCTTCTGGTGTTTGTAAATAAGCAGTGCCTGGACTACGTGTGGGTCTTTCCATGCTAAAAGACATTTCTGAATCACTTGTGTCAGAACTTAGTGTGTAGGGATACCCACTTAGTTGTTGTGCCCAAGACTTGGCTGTATGGTTGACACTAGCCTCAGATGATCTAATGCTTTGTCTATCCTTGCCTAAGTGTCTGCCAGATCTCAGGTTCATAAGCCTTGTCTTCTAGTACCAAGATTCTCTTGTATTGCTGAAAATCCTGTGGAACTCCTTGGTTTCCTTATATCTAATAATCCCCACGAGCTTTCCAACAAACCCAAAATCACTGCAAATGGATTTCGTCTGAGAAAGTTATGCTAGTTCAGGGTTCTGGGGATTAAAACAAGGAAACAAGGCCTCTCTTGGATTGCTTCAAAACAGACGATACACGACACTTTGTAAGTATCGGTGATACTTGGAAGCAGACGACACACGACACTTGGAATTCCACGACACACGATACTTGCTGAGATGTCGTGACACTTGATGTCCACGACACTCGACACCTGAGTCACGACACACGACACTCGACAGATGTCACGATACTTGATGCCCACGACACTCGACACTTAGCAGATGTCGCGACACTTGGCCCTGAGAATGACACCTGAGATCATGACACATGACACTTGCCAGGTATCGCGACACTTGATCACCATGATATTCGAAACTTGTTGAATGTCGCGATGCAACCATGATACTCAACACTTGTTGAATGTCACGATGCAACGGCGTACGATACTCGACACTTGTTGAATGTCGTGATGCAATCATGATACTCGACACTTGTCAAATGTCGCGATGCAACCACGATACTCGACACTTGTTGAATGTCGCGATGCAACCCCGATACTCGACACTTGTTGAATGTCGCGATGCAATCACGATACTCGACACTTGTCAAATGTCACGAGACAAACACGATATTCGACACTTGTTAAATGTCACGAGACAAACACGATATTCGACAAGGGTAAATATTGCGACACTCAACAACAAAAATCATGACACCTAAATATCGCGACACTAAACCGCGGGAAATCACGACACTTGGATTTTTTGGAGTTCAAATTCAAATTTTTTTTGCAAATATGAGTACCTTGTGTTGTCCTTCTCACTCCTATGTGTCTGTAGATGCGAAATCTCTCTTCAAACCCGCGATATCACACTCACGACACTTGGCGCAAGTCTTGTCACATCCGAGATTGATCACTCAAATTTTTGGGTATTTTGGTAGTATTTCTCTAGCGTTTCAACTCTACACCCCCTCTAAGCTTCTTGCTCGTAGCCACAAATGAAAAATGAGGTGAATGTACTCTAAAAAATGGAAAAAACTAAGAAGATGAAGGTGGGTGGGGATGGTGATGATGATGAAGATGAAGGAGAAGAAAAACTTAAAAACTGAACTGAAAATGGTGTTTTTTTTACCTTCCAACGTCGCTACTCTACGTCTTACCGTCACACGCTCGTCCTCCAAGCTCTCTCCCCGGCAACGGCACCAAATTTGGTGTCACTTTAGCACAATGGCAAGTACCAACGTGAAGAGATACAACTCATTAATGTCAATCCATGGAGACGTGAGGACCGCTATGAAGACCCTGAGCAAGTGATGGCACAAGTGCATGAGTGAAAGCACACAAGCATGCACACACATACACATACACGCACACAAAGTAAGGGCAAAGAGAGGAACAATGGAAGAACTTTGATTACAAAAGAAATCTCTCACAAAGCTCAAAACTACAACAAGCTAACCCCCAAAATGAGCTCTCCAGCCCTTTTTATAGTTTTTTGAGTGGTTTTGGCCCTGTCCAGACCTAGCGTCTGGCCTAGTTAAAAAGTAGGTTCTAGGGCTTATTTGGGGGCTCAAACGGAGTCTAAAAGTTATGAAAATTGGTAGGGTGATAGTTCTAATGCTCCTCAAGCTCGAGGACTCTTTGGCTTGCACAAAATGGAGTTGCAAAAAAGGAAAATGGTATTTAGAATGGCTTTTAGTGATGAAAATCACTTTTTTTATAGGGATTTCTTCTGAAAATTTGACATGTGCTTCTTGGAGCTCCCTACTTGCTCCTTCTTCTTGTGTGTCCACTTGCTTGGTGCGCTTCCATGCTTTGTCCGTAACCTTGAGTGTCACAACAGAGGACCAAGAGGATAAGGAAGGGGAGGGGTTCTTTTCTCAATGTTTGTGTTTTTCACGGAGTGTAAAGAGTATACACATGCTAAGAACATAGCAAAAGAAGATATTACGAGTGCAATTGTTATAAATGTTAATGTGTTGATGATGCGACTTAGCCGAGGAGCAAGACAGAAAGGAGTCTTCTTCGTTTTGGCCACTCTGTTCTTTTCTCCTGTCATAGTAAAGGAGGGTTGATACATCAACAGATGAAGAAGTTTGACTGTTGCATTCTAAGTGCAGTTGCTCCATGGACTCCCTGATGCCTAATATTGATGGAGGAAAGAAACTTATGGCTACTCCATTCATATCTGCATGTGTAGAAAGGTATGGGCTTCACTTCTTCATTGATGAAGGCAAAGCACTGAACTAAGCATATAAAGCAATAATACTACAAAAGGAACTTCAAAGAGGGGTGGACTTGCTTAGGGGCATGGTGCATAATATGAAGAGGGGAAGCACAACAGAGAAGAGCGGGTTATTTTTCTTTGGTCTATGTAGGTATTGAAGGAAGGAGAGAAGGATCAAGGGGAGGTTTTTGAGTATGCTGGCTATCAGGGAGGAGGAAGACATCAACGGGGGGAAGGGGCAACATCATATGGATGTCCCTGCATAGAGCGTTGGGGAAGTCTACCCATTCAGAGGTTTGAGGAAGGGGTGAGGGAGGAAAAGTAGACGGATAGTAGCAGATCGATGGGGGAGTCGTATCCATGTAATTGACATGCTCCAAACCTCTGTCAGCGGAGGACTATGGTTGACTAGTAGAAGGGGTGTTTCGTAGGATTGCATAGCTTTGCTTGCATATGAGCATCCAAAAGAATCACCGGTTGGTCATCTATTGATGTTGGGACAAAAAGAAGCAATAGTAGATGCAATAAATTTAGCAATACTTGCCAAGTTCAAGGAGTTCACCATAGTCAACTTGGGGGAAATTGCTGAGGCAACTAGCACCATGCCACATACTGAGAATTGGAAACTAAATTGTGTGCAAGGGGAAAGATTGGAAGCATATTAGGGAAGAGAAGCAGATTGGAATCTGAAGGTAACAGGGCTGAGAAGAAGAGAAACAATCTAAACAAATGCAATATGGAAGTTCTCATTATTCTGTGTGAAGTGGTGTTGAAGCAAACATGCATGCGGAATTAAAGAATGGGGAAGCATCACGAAAAGTGTGGCATTTGCAGCTTCTTAAGGGGGAGGAGGAGAGGATCGTCAAAGGCAATAGGGAGGAGTGTTTTTTTGCTTTTTTGTTTGTGCAAGTACAAAGAAGGAAGGGAGGGCATTTTGATTCTTGATCATGCAAAAAGGTTGATAATGGCACTTATGGAGCACTTGATCTTTAGATGGTACTTCTACTTACATGGTAAGAATGTGCAGACTAACATCTAGCTGTGTGTATCATTATGGGTGTGTCAAGTCTCTGTTAGATGAAGGTATGAACTCTTCGGGAGAAGGGAAATTCTTCTTTATCTTTGTGTCTCTTGTGTGCATTGTGAAGGGTGAAGGAGAAGGCATGTGTGTCGATGCATCTAAATGGGGGTGTGATAAATCCTTCTATGGTAGGTATATGTAGGACGGTGAAGCTTGCTCATGTCTGTTAGGTTGATGCATCACCTATGTATGGTTGCATTCATGTGTGTGTGCTTAAATGATTTCAGTGTGTATACTATATGGGTGAGTAGGAATAGGTGAGCCCCTATGTTATCTATGCAAGTACGAGATGGGATCAATCGAGAGAAAGAGCTGAACAAAAATAGAGAAAAGAAAGTAGAAGGAGAAGGAGATAAAGAGAAGTTTGAGAGAAGGAGAGAGATCAGGCCAACCGAGAGAGGAGTATAGGGGAGAAGGGAAATTGAATGAGGGCTTAAGTGGGAGAGAGAGAGAGAGAGTGGAATAAAAAGTGAGAATAGAGTGAGAAGGTGTGCGAAGCAAGAGAGAGAGTAGTTGAGAGAGTGGATTTGAAAGAGGGAAAGAGAGATAGAAAGACAGATAGAAAGAGAAAGAAAAGAGGAAGTGAGAGAGAAAGAGAGAGATTTTGTAGAACTAAGTGTTGATATGTACATGTACGTGTGAATATCAAGGGAGATTTGGAATAGATGGATGGTTTGTGGTTCTTGAGCATTCTAGTTTATGTGGAAAGGCGACGGAGAAATAGAAACGAGAGATGTGAGGAATAGCTGATTACTTTGCATTTTCAAGTGGTGAATGTGTTTGTGGGTGGTTGAAAGGGAAGGAACATAAATCTTTGATCCTAGGGACGAGGGCAATCGGGGATCGAAAAAATAGTACTTGCACATATTTGTGAGTTGAGGGTGAGTAAAGATTTCACAAAAAAAAGAAATCTAAGCAATTTAGTTGTGGGAAAACACCTTCTCTACGGCTTCATAAAAGCCCATCATTTGGCAAACCTCATGGGACTTGATTTAGCATATCTCAAAGAGATTGCTACGAGTTCGCTTGGTGCCCCAATTGTGTGGCACAAGCATTTGGCCCTGCAATTGCCTTGGTGGTTCTTGTTTAAGAAATGGCACAACGAAGGAAAGTCTAGAGTTCTGAGAAGACTGATGCAAGGGAAATGAATTTTGGACAGGCTAATAGATGAACTGAAGTTAGTCAAACAATGAGGAATCATGTGAATAGAGGTTGATGGATTGGACCAATCTCAAACTATTTGAGATGTTGGTGTTGCGATCAGATTGGGCACATTGCCAAATTCTATCCTCGAGTATCTACTCCTTTGTACTTTTCTCCTCTGTGCACAGACTGTCGAAAGAAGAGCTTGTGTGAGCATGCATGCGAGGTAAAAGAAATCTGTGTCGAGAAGGAAAGAAGCTAATTCTTCTCTCTCTTCTCTCTATGTGGACGTAAAAAATAGTGAAGCTTATCAATCAAGTGGGACCTCAAGAGAAATACGGATTTCCCCGAAGATGATAATGCCGATCAACATGATCAAGAGCTTTGAGCATCTGAGGATAGATGAGGACATTGACTTTGGCCATGACAAAAGGGTTAGTAAATCTAAAGAGAAATTCTTAGAAGCACTGACAAGTGTACAACATCAATTGGATCGGCTTTGTGAAGAGTGAGATAGCAAAAGGGCCTAGGTGGAGAGATTGGAGAAAAATGGAACTCAAATAAAGGAGGTCTTAGAGAAATGGGAGGAGCAATTTAGATTTATGGAAAACAAAAACTTGAAAAAGAAGATTTCCAAACTCGAGAGTGGGAAGATTTTTAGAAAAGATAAGGAAATAGAAAGAGAGGTCCTTGAGATCATTTCTGATTTAGTGATAGTAGATTGCTATGGGACAATTTGATGAAAAGGATTGAGCGAGGAGAGCAAGAAATCAAGAGAGTGTAGGAGGTAATTTGCAAGTATAGTGATCAAGCAGATAGAGTCAGTAAGGACTGTCAATTAGAATTAGGGAAGATTAAGTTTATCAAGGTCCAGAGTTACGAGAAAATGGGAGAACTTGGAAGTGAGAATGCAAGGCTAAGAGGGGAGCTCGATAGATGGATGAGTGAGAGAGAACACGAAAGAGGAAGATGTGTAGAGAGAGATGAAAGAGTAGATAGAATTGAATATGAGTTGGAGACGATAATAGATAAGCTTAACACATTCAGAGGAGAGATAGAAAAGACAAACACTTTGAAGCAGACTCTAGAAGCCCTAGCTAGTCATTCGAAGAAGAGTTTTCAAGAGGTTAGTAGAAGAGTCAGAGAAGTAGGATCAAAGGGGGATGAGCTAGAATACAAGATGGACAATCTAGGGAGAGGAATATAAGAAGAGATAGATCTTTTGGTGAAGAAGGTTGATAAAAATGAGCAAGAAAATAAAGATGGAATCAGGGTGTTGGAAGGGAGACACATGACGCTAGGAGAGAAAATCAAGAGGCTATATGACTTATTTGGGGGAACAGAGAATGCTCTTCAAGAAAATGAAAAGGAAATGTAGGAGATGGAACTAGAGAATGTGAAGTTGCAGAAATAGATGATGTATGTGGATTACAAAATGGCACAATATCAAAATGATGTGGACTTAAATATGCAAAGATTAAGCGAACTAGCTATGGAGGTGGACGAATTGAGGAACGTAGGAAATGAGAGTGCACCGCACCTTGCAAAGCGCCTTATTTCGATAGAGGACTATTTACAAAAAATGAAAAATCATGTTGAATCTTCACAAAGAAGAGTTTTGGAGATAGAAGGGAAATGATGAGGAGGTGTTGAAGAGATGGGTTGCATAGTGATGATGAGGCTCCTAAGGTGGATCCTGACTCACCTGTTGGAGAGCATTGATCACCGATGGTGAATGAGAGTAGGTGGTAATTTTTGAGGTTGCTCGTGCTGAATTACGGTTGAGGAGGGAACTTAAAGGTAAGATAGGGAAATCTGGTTTGATGATCCTATTTGCAATTAGTCGGGTATGTTATATAATCCTTATTCCCTATAAAGTGATGGTAGAGAGAAGATCAATCTATCAGCTTCCATGGATGTGTTTTTGTGTTTTTGTATGCATGATATGTGGGATGGGTAGGGCACATGCTCCTTTCTGCCTCTCCCTGTGAAGAGATGGATAGGTATGTGCTTGAAGATGAAGAGGTGTTGCAAAATCCTTGATCTACACCAGCCAAATGAACTTCAGGAGTATATGGTGGGCCCTTTTAGCTTGCCAATGGATGTATTAGACACGCTATGTACCTTGGAAGATCACTCTCAAAAAGATAGACCAAAACAGATAATTTGGAGTTAGCTCAGAGGTGAAGAACTTGCTATTTTGGTTCATACACCTATCCAGTGTTTTGCATATTTCTCTGAGCACAGCAGCAATTAGCTTAATTCCTCTGGGGAAGGTCTAGTTAACTTAAAGAGCTAACTTTCAAGAGTAATCGCATAAAAAATAATGAACCACAGACTGAGAATGATGTTTAACAACTGATGACATCATCCCGATTTTCACAGGCTGCTACAGTAATGAGACCAGTGAGCAGAAAAATGAACATAACTCAAGATTTAAGAATCCAAAGATTATGCAAATTTGTATGCTTATGCTAGACAGTATGATAAATCCAACAAGATTTAAATCATTGACTTTGGGTAAGTACACACTGAGAAACAGCTCTGCCAAGATGAGTAAAAAAGTCGGGTACCTGACAGAGAAGTGAAAATGACCAGAGAGGGTTGACTTCAACTGAACATAACTGAATATTGAAACACCCAAATGAAATGAAACTTGGTCACTATATAGTAGACTTATAGAGCTAACTTAACCAAGTTAAATCACTGAAAATGATGCACCAAGCTCAGAGAAACCATCTCTTCAATCTGACTAAAAAAACTGAGAGATATGGAAGTGAGTAGTACACTTCACAAGAACATGGAAATATGAACTCAAATGATCATGAAAATGAAAGTATATTGCTTGTAAAATACAATGGACATACTGATACATATGTGTGCCTTGGAACCACACCTTGATATGGCATAAAGCTCAGCTCTTGGAGGTCTTCACATAGGTCTCTCTAACCATGACTAAAGTTGCCATCTATTTATAGTTGAGTTTGGGAGGCTAAATTCCCTCAATCACCTTCCAATCAATTAGTGATTGATTTGATTCTCTATCTACCACAAATAAAAAATTCGTGGCTCCTCTTTCCCTTTTTGATCAAGTGGACTCAACCACTTAAGATTCTTTTACTTTTACATTAAGTAAACTCTTCAAAAGTTACAAGAGGTAGTTCACAAGTGAACGTTACATTGATTTCATTTTAAGGATTCTTTTATGACTTTGTGGGACTCAAGCCAATACTTAGGCTTGTCATACATTTGCTCTAACAGCTCCCCCTCAAGCCAAGTATGCTTGAGGTCTTCAATCTTCCAAGATTACCTATAAACCAATCATAGCCTTGAATTTGCAAAGCTTTGTACCATCGAATGCTTTGGTTAGAATATCTGCACATTGTTGATGAGTGGACACATATGATATTTGAATCTCTTTGCTTAGAACCTTCTCTCTCACATAGTGATAATGAACTTAAATATATTTAGTCCTTGCATGAAAAATAGGATTAGCAGCTAAGTGAATAGAACTCATATTGTCACCAAAAATAGTTGGAGTTCCAAACTCCAATCCAAGATCTTTGAATAATGTCTTCATCCACATAGCTTCCTGAGTAGCTATGGCAAGACCTCTGTATTCAGCTTCAGTAGAAGAGAGAGAAACTGTGGGTTGCTTCTTGGATGACCATGAAATAAGCTTTGAACCTGCAAAGGTAAGATAACCTGAAGTGCTCCTTCTATCTTCCTTGGAGCCAGCCCAATCTGCATCAGAAAATAGCTTCAAACCTAAATCAGATACATAAGGATAATAAAGTCCTTCATTTATGGTTCCTTTGAGATACTTGAGAATCCTTTTGGCAGCATCCATATGTGGTTTCCTTGGTGTGTGCATAAATTGACTTAGCACACTCACACTATAACATATATCTAATCTTGTCAATGTGGCATAGTTGAGACTACCCACTAGACTTTGATATGATGTGATGTCCTCTATGAGTTCACCTTCATGTGTGCTCAATTTGTGATTGACCTCCATTGGAGTACCTGCAATCTTATAATCTTCCATCTGGAATTTTGTCAACATGTCCTTAATGTACTTTCTTTGAGTGAGAAACAAATCATGATCTTTGTAGACAACTTCCAAGCCTAGGAAGTAGGTAAGTGAACCCAAATCACTTATCTTGAACTCTTCTCTCATCTCATCTTTGATCTTCTTCATACCATCTGCATCATTTCCTGTCAATATAATATCATCTACATATACACATAAGTAGATGACCTCAGAATTACTCTTTTTAATAAAGAGTGAAGGATCTTCCTTGCTTGGTTGAAAGCCTTTGTCCTGCAAGAATGAAACAAGCCTGAAATTCCAAGCTCTTGGAGCTTGCTTGAGATCATACAATGCTTTGTTAAGTTTACACACATAATCGGGATAAACTTGATTCTCAAAACCAGGTGGTTGTGCCATATATACCTCTTCTGTTATCCAACCATTCAAGAATGCATTCTTTACATTTAGTTGAAGTATCTTCCAATTTTTGGAAGAGGCAATACTAAGCAAAGCCCTAATAGTAGGCATATTTGCCATAGGAGAGAAGGTCTCCTCATAATCAATTCCCTGAGTTTGTGCAAAGCCTTTTGCTACAAGCCTTGCCTTATACCTGTTAATGGAACCATCAGAATTCTTCTTGAGTTTATAGACCCATCTTGAGCCTATTACCTTCATGGATGAAGTCTTGGGCACCAAATCCCAAGTGTTGTTTTCCTCAAGTGCTTCAATCTCTTCCTTCATTGCATGCTTCCATTCTGATTTTGCTTTGGCTTCTTCAAAGGATGATGGCTCCTCTTGGTTTATGTCTTGTGCTATGTAGATAGAATGTTTAGTTACTAATGAGGTGTCAAACCCATACCTTTCTGGTTTTTTCTTTTCCCGCAGAGATCTTCTTAGGCCATGATGTGATGATTCTGCCTCATGTCCAAGTTCCTGCAATTTTGCTTTACCTTTATACTTCCATGATTTGATCTTTTCCATCTGAGATTCTTCATCATCCTCTGAGCTGTCTTGTTCTTCAATCTTCGGTTGTTCTCTCCCAAGCTTTGGAAAATCTTCTTCAAGATCATATGGTAAATTGACCTTCCTGCATGAATCTTCATACCATGAATTGTTCTCATCAAAAACTACATCTCTGCTTACCAAGAATCCTTTGTTGGTAGGGTTGTATAACCTATAGCCCTTTTGATTGTTGTCATATCAAATAAATACACACCTTCCTGCCTTTGGATCCATCTTGCCTCTAACATGTGAAGGAACATGAGCAAAAGCAATACATCCAAAAAATTTACAATGATCTAAGCTTGGTATTCTTCCATTACATGCCTCATATGGAGTCATCCCATCAAGGGATTTTGAAGGCAACCTGTTAATCAAGTAAGTGGTTGTAGATACAACCTCAACCCATAAGTAATGAGGTAAATGCTTTTCATTTAACATAGACCTTGCAGCTTCAACAATTGTCCTATTCCTCCTTTCTGCCACTCCATTTTGCTCAGGAGTGTACCTTGTAGTTACCTCTCTTTTGATTCCTCTTTCTTGAAGAAAAGAATCAAACTCATGGGAGAAGTATTCTCCCCCTCCATCTGACCTTAGCCTTTTTAGTGATTTACCTGTTTGATTCTCCACAAGAGCCAAATATCTTTTGAAAAATGAAAAAACTTCATCTTTGTGTTTCATAAACAATAGGATAGTCCATCTGCTACAATCATCAATAAAGGAAACATAATACCTTGATCCACATATTGAAGCTTCCTTGATAGGTCCCCATACATCTGTATGAACCAACTCCAAGAGATCTCCATGGATATAACCTTTCTTCATGAATGGTAACCTGTGAGACTTTCCAAATTGACATGCACTACACTTATAAATCATATGTTGTTTTGACAAATTAGGGAGTCCAAGTACACTTTGGTCCCTGCAAATTCGCTTTAATGACCTTTCACCAATATGTGCTAACCTTTTGTGCCATACTTCCAGTTCTGTGAGTGTCTGACTACCATAATCAAAGAGAGCAATGTTTCTAGTGTCTTGTAATTCAAATGTGAACAATCTACCTGTCTTTTCACCTTTTGCAATTCTTCTCAATCCTTGACTTGGATCTTCAACAAATGCTCCTGTTTTTGTGAACCTGACTTGCAACCCTTTCTCTACTATCTGCCCAACACTTATCAAATTCTTTGTAATGGTAGGAACATAGAGTACCTTACTAAGTAGGTTGATGTTTCCATCATGTGCTTTGACATTGCCTATTTTCTCCACAAGATGTCTTGTATCATCTCCTATTTGTACCTCATGCTTATTCCTTGGATCCTCTAAATCTGATAGGAGTGCCACATTTCCTGCCACATGATTTGAACAACCTGAATCTATGTAGAAAACATGCTCATCAGATTTACCTTGTGGCATAGCCATGTTCATGATCAATAATGAATCCTCTTTGTTTGTGTCTTCTGTGTAGTTATTGAAGTCTCTCCTTCCTTTGTAGCCTCCTTGATAGTTTGAACGATTGTAGTTGTTGTAGCTACCATGATAATTGTTGAACCTTCCTCTTGAGTAGCCATAACTACCTCTATTGTATCCTCTGCCTCTTTGATTCCTGGAATTCCTAAAGCAATTTTCAGTTGTATGATTAGTTAATCCACAAATAGAACATGAGCTTGAGTCTTGGGATCTCCCCCTGCCTTGTCTACCTCCTCTTCCTCTACCTCTGCCATGTCTTCCTCTACCTGCATAGTTAGCTTGATATGTACCTGCTTCATCATCCACTTTCTTTGCCTTTCCTTTGTTATCTTTCGACTTGCTTTTATCAGTGTATAAGGCTGAAGATTGATTACCTTTATAGCTTTCTCCATTTTTGATAAGCTTTGCATCTTGAGTAAGTAGTTGTCCAATGAGTGTATTGAAATCAGGTACATGCATGTCCATGTACAAATCCATAGCTGTGGTGAATGCTTCCCACTTGTCATCTGCCTTCAAGCCATTGAAGACCTGCCTTACAATTTTCTCTTCATCTATTACCTCTCCAATGATTCCCAACTGGTCTGCTATGTCCTTGAGCTTTGTGAAAAAATCAGTCACATTTTGTTTGGGAGCCTTCTTGAGGGTTGTGAAATCCAGCAATAGTTGATGCTTCCTAGCTTTAGTACTTAAAGAGAAGAAAGCTTCAAGTGCATCCCACACTTCTTGAGATGTCTTACAACTTCTAGTGTGAGGCAACAAAAAATCTGAGATAGAGTTGAGGAGATAAGACCTTGCAAGTGCATCCTTGGAGCACCATGTGCTCAATCTTTCTTGCTCTTCTTGTTTTGGTTGACTTTTGTTCCTGAAACTTGGCATAACTTCATCTCCAGCCACATAACCATATAAACTTCTACCTTGGAGATAAGCTTCCATCCTTAATGACCAAGCTGATTAATTACCTCTATCCAATTTGTCAATTGATGAAGGAAATCCATCTGCCATGTTGTCCAACCTTGCTCTCATACCGCTGTGAAGAGATGGATAGGTATGTGCTTGAAGATGAAGAGGTGTTGCAAAATCCTTGATCTACACCAGCCAAATGAACTCCAGGAGTATATGGTGGGCCCTTTTATCTTGCCAATGGATGTATTAGACACCCTATGTACCTTGGAAGATCACTCTCAAAAAGATAGATCAAAACAGATAAGTTGGAGTTAGCTCAGAGGTGAAGAACTTGCTATTTTGGTTCATACACCTGTCCAGTGTTTTGGATATTTCTCTGAGCACAGCAGCAATTAGCTTAATTCCTCTTGGTGAAGTCTAGTTAAATTAAAGAGCTAACTTTCAAGAATAATCTCATAAAAAATAATGAACCTCACACTGAGAATGATGCTTAACAACTGATGACATCATCCCGATTTTCACGTGTTGCTACCGTAATGAGACTAGTGAGCAGAAAAATGAACATAAATCCAGATTTAAGAATCCAATGATTATGAACATTTGTATGCTTATACTAGACATTATGATGAATCAACATGATTTAAATAATTGAATTTGGGTAAGTACACACTTCGAAACAGCTCTGCCAAGATGAGTAAAAAAGTCGGGTACCTAATAGAGAAGTGAAAATGACGAGACAGGGTTGACTTCAACTGAACATAACTGAATATTGAAACTTCCAAATGAAATGAAACTTGGTGAGTATATAGTAGACTTATACAACTAACTTTACCAAGTTAAATCACTGAAAATGATGCACCAAGCTCAGAGAAACCATCTCTTTAATCTGACTGAAAAAACTAAGAGATATGGCAGTGAGTAGTACACTTCACAAGAACATGGAAATATGAACTCAAATGATCATGAAAATGAAAGTATATTGCTTGTGCAATGCAATGGACTTACTAATACATATGTGTGCCTTGGAATCACACCTTGATATGGCATAAAGATCAGCTCTTGGACGTCTTCACATAGGTCTCTCTAACCACGACTAAAGCCGCAATCTATTTATAGTTGAGTTTGGGAGGCTAACTTCCCTCAATCACTCTCCAATAAATTAGTGATTGATTTGATTCTCTATCTACCACAAATCACGAATTCGTGGCTCCTCTTTCCCTTTCTGATCAAGTGGACTCAACCACTTAAGATTCTTTCACTTTTACATTAAGTAAACTCTTCAAAAGTTACAAGAGGTAGCTCACATGTGAACTTTACATTGATTTCATTTTAAGGCTTCTTTTATGACTTTGTGGGACTCAAGCCAATACTTAGGCTTGTCATAGAGTTGCTCCAACACTCCCTAACTCTCAAGACACGCGAAATGAAGAAAATGAAAAAAAAAAAGAAAAAAGAGAAAAAAGAAAACAACAAAAACAAAAACAAAAATCGTGTATATATGTGTGCTAGTGTGCTATGACAAGTAAGTAGGCAAGTGGAGTTATCCTCGCTAGGTGGTCAGGATCACGAGCTGACCCTGGCTTCATCATAGGCCTAGATAGTTATGTGTCTTTATCTGTTTGGTACTATGCACCATAGCGGGTTGCTTGGAGATTTAGAATGATGAACTTCCTGATGGGAAAAGACTATTGGAAGTACATCGACGGAGAGAATGAAAATGTTCCGTAGTTACCAGAAGGGAATCCGACTGTAGATCAGGTAAGAGCATATGAGGAATGGAATCAAGGAGCACGAAAGGTAATATATTAGCTATCTGTTAGCATACAGAATAGCATGATTAGACACATGCAGGATGCCAAGACTCCAAAAGAGGCTTGGAACAGTTTGGTCACATTGTATGAGACCAATACAAAGGCACGAAAATCGCAACTCAAGAACGAGCTGCATACATTGGAGAAGAAGAGCATGTCGGAAAGTGACTACACCTTGAAAATCAAAAGCATATGTGAGTCACTTGCATCTATTGGTGTGAATGTAGATTATGATGATAAGGTGGAAGTGTGTCTTCGTGGTTTAGGAGCTGTATATAAGCAATTCAAAACTTCTATACAGACTAGGGAAAATATTCTGAATTTTGATGATCTAGTATATAAGTTGATTATTGAAGAAAAGAATCTTGGTGAGGATTCAAACTCCCAAGGAAAATCTAGTTCAGAGCAGGTATTCTACTCAGGTAGAGGAAGAGGCAGAGGCAGAGGTTTGGGAAGTGGAAGAGGAAATAGTAACCAAGACCAAAGTCAACAACAGAATCATGTAGGAGGAAGAGGACAGTTTCGAGGCAGGGGGAGCCAAAGAGGCCACAAAAATTTCCAAAGAAAGGATTCAAGTAATGACAGTAAAGGATGTTGGAATTGTGGTAAACCTAGACACTTTGAATGTGATTGCAGGTTGAAGAATCAAAATAATATAGGCAGCAGAATAACTATGCATCCACAAGTGCAGATGATTCTGAGAAGCTATTCATGGTTCAACATCACATGATGAATACGATGTGTGCCGGTGTTTCAAAATCAAATGATAATGTTTGGTATGTTGATTCAAGTGCTTCAAATCACATGACCAGTCATGCAGAATGGTTTAGTACTTTGCAGAAATTTCCAATTCCTGGATATGTTGAAACAGGTGATGACACATCACATCCTATTGAGCATACAACAAACATAGCACTATCGATGGAGGATGGAAAGGTAAAACATCTTGCTGATGTGCTGCATGTTCCAAATATAACAAAGAATCTGGTTTTTGTTGGACAAATGATTGACTAGGGATTACAAGTCAAGTTCAATGTTGATGGATTATATGTAGAAGAGTACAAGCAAAGTGGATGATTGGTTGCCAAAGGAAACAAAGTGGGTAGGATGTTCACCTTAAATGTGAAGATTCTTGACATGAATGCAGCCGTGTTTGCAAAAGGTGCAGGAGTCATTGCAGATATAGAGATGTGGAACAAATGGATTGGACATGCAAACTTGCAAAGGCTGAAATTGATGCACTCAAAGGAGATTGTCCTTGGCCTACCAAATTTCAAAGTTGTAGAAATGCAAAAGGTATGTGCAGCATGTCAATTTGGTAAATAGTCAAGAGCATCATTTCCACATGACAAGCATGTTAGTGAGAATGTACTAGAAGTAGTACATACAGATGTTTGGGGTCCAGGAAAGACCACATCTATGGGCGGTTGCAAGTTTTATGTTACTATCATTGATGACCATACATGCAAAGTATGGGTATATTTCATGAAAGATAAGAGTGAGGTGTTCACTCACTTCCAAAATTTTAAAGTTATGGTGGAAAAGAAGATAGGGAAGTACATTCAGACATTAAGATCTGATGGAGGAGGTGAATACATGTCAAATGAGTTCAACAGTTTTCTAAAAAATCATGGAGTTCGACGTCGGTTTTCATGCAGGTACACACCACAATAGAATGGTGTTGCTCAACACAAAAATAGACATATTGCAAAAATAGTAAGAGCCTTGATGGCTGAGAAGAATATGCCTCATTGTTATTGGGCAGAAGCTGTGCATATTGCTGTATACATCATGAACAGAACTCCGACTACTGTTGTACATCAAGTTACACTTGAAGAGAAGTTTACAGGTAAAAATCCAAACTTATCACATCTGAAAGTTTTTGGCTGTATTGCATATGTACATGTCCCAGATGAATTGAGGACAAATCTTGATCCAAAAGTAGAAAAGTGTGTCTTCATTGGATACTCCCTTGAGCAAAAGGGATATAAATGTTATAACCGACTCACACGATAGGTAAAGGTGAGCAGAGATGTGGTATTTGATGAAATGTCAAGCTTCTATGCAGATGCCAAAGAAGGATTGAATCTTGAACCGAATGACAAAGAAAATGCTGAAAAATCAAGTGCAGAATCTCAAGTTTTGAGTGGACCGAATGCGTCACTAAGCAATAGTTCCAACTCAAATCCATGGAGTGGAAGATTGTCTGGAAATTTTGATCCAGCAAATTCATCAAATACATCCGAGAAAGGTAAAGAAAAGCTTTGTGTAGATCATAAAGCATGTGCAAGTTTTGAAGACGTTGATGGAGATTCAAGCGGTTCAAAAAAGAGTCTTGATGAGGAACTTGGATTGCCCTCTGTGAAGACTCCAAGAGTAAAAAGGGCACATGCAGATGATACAAGGAGAAGTGACCCAGGACCAAGAAGATCTAGGAGGATGCGGAATTCAATGCAACGTTGACGTATGACAGTTATATGGCTCGTCATTGTGCCTACATGACAAAGGTAATACAAGATGTTGAACCTTCTTGCTTTGAAGATGCAATTAGAAATGCAGATTGGGAAAAAGCTATGGATTAGGAGATGGCTATACTTTATGGAAATGATACATGGAAGTTGGTTCCATTGCCACAAGGAAAGAAACCCATAGGCTGCAAATGGGTTTACAAGGTAAAGCATAATGCTGATGGTAGCATAAGCAGGTATAAAGCACGATTGGTAGCTAAAGGATATGCACAGACATATGGCATTGATTATGAGGAAACATTCAACCCTGTAGCTAAAATGTCTACTGTCAGAGCACTTGTTGCATTAGCTACAGCAAAAGGATGGACTTTGCATCAGATGGATGTGAAGAATGCTTTCCTACATGGTGAGTTACAGGAAGAAGTATAAATGGACCAGCCACAAGGATATGAAGATTCAAAGCATCCAGAAGATGTTTGCAGGTTGCAAAAGGCTTTGTATGGGCTGAAGCAAGCCGCTTATGCATGGCATGCAAGGATTGTTGGTTACTTAACCAGCATTGGGTTTTCTATGTATGATGCAGATCACTCACTATATGCAAGGAAGTTTGATGATGGCATCACTATTGTGGCTATTTATGTTGATGACCTGATTGTAGGTGGTGATAGTGAAGGAAGCATCAAAGAAGTAAAACAACTTCTTATGCAGCAATTTGAAATGAAAGATCTTGGTGTGCTACGCTATTTCTTGGGTATTGAGTTTATACATACAGAAACAGGTATATGGATGTCGCAAAGGCAATATGCCTTGAATATGCTGCAAAGGTATGGTGTGGCTGATTGGAAGCCAATTTCTATGCCATTAGATCAGAATTTGAAGATGGATACTACATCAGGTGAAGCATTGGAAAATGCTACTATGTACAGGAAAATTGTGGGAAGTCTTATATATCTCATAGTTATAAGGCCTAATCTAAGTTATACTCTTGGACTTGAAAGTCAATTTATGCAGGTTCCTAGGAAGCCACATTTGGATGCTCTAAGGCACACTCTATGTTATGTGAGTGCTACTTTGGATTATGCATTGTTTTATGAGGCTGGTGTAGATTTGTAGGTTTATGGATACACCGATGCAGATTGGGATGGTAGCATTCCAGATAGAAGATCTACTAGTGGTTTTCTATTCTCACTTGGGAGCGCAGCTGTTACATGGAGCAGCAAAACGCAACCCACTATTGCTTTGTCGAGTAGGGAGGCTGAGTATAGTGGTGCTTCAATGGCAGCATATGAGGCATCATGGCTAGAAATTCTACTTGCAGATTAAGGTGTGGAAGTGGGAAAGCCTATCACTATTTATTGTGATAATCTTAGTAGCATACAATTAGCACCAAATCCTATTTTCCATGCTAGAACAAAGCATATCAAGGTACATTATCACTTCATCAGAGAGAAGGTATTAGCAAGTGATATTGATCTTGTTTATGTGAGAGAAGATGAGCATCTTGATGATATTTTCACCAAAGCACTTGGAGCTGAGAAGTTGAAGAAGTTTTGGGAGATGCTTGGATTTGATATGGCATTGAGCTTGAGGGGGAGTGTTGAGATATCAAGCTCAACTTGTGATGATCCAGGATGACACATACTAGTTTTTTGTTTCTCTGACATGTATAGTGGTCACACCGGTATATGTGAGGGATACTTCATTGAGCTTTATTAGATTTATCTATCGAGAGTGATGGCACATTTGTTCCTTGCCAGCTCACTCATTCGTGGACATTAGGTTTTTCCTTATGTACTGATCTTTATATATTGCACTTGCTGTATTCTTGGTTTTATGTTATTCGTGTACATTCCTTTTTATGTAATAGAAGAAGAAGAAGAAGAAGAAGAAGAAGAAGAAGAAGAAGAAGAAGAAGAAGATTATTCTTCCTTGCGTCAATCTGTGTGTGTGTGTGTGTGTGCTTCTCCTTGAGAGTGAGAGTGTGTGTGTGAGCTCTATTTTTTATCTCCTTCCTCAAGATATGGGGCAGGGTGGTGGTCACCCAACTTGACATGTCAGAGGAGAAGGGGGGTTATGCCCCCTAAATGCACATGAGTGGGGAGCGGCTGAGGAGACATGCATGAAAGGGGGGCTCTTGAAGGAATGAGTAGCAAGAAGCGGACAGTGCAAAGAGAAGGGGGATATAGCACCGCAATCATGTCTTCTTTCGGGGGTAGATGTTATAGAGGGCCTATGCAGATATTCCAAAATGAGGATGGAGACTCAACACAATACAAGGGGGAGGAATACTTTAGCTTGTTGAATGGAAAAGCAATATGCTAGGGAGGAAGCACATTGAGAGCAAAGGGTTCTTGTCTCCTTCACCTCAACAACAAGAATGATGAATTAGAGTAGTTAGTATTGAAGGAAAGGGCGGTGCATCAGTGTAATCAAGGAGAAGAATGCCAAAGAGATAATTTTATTTGGGTTGCTCCTCAAAAGGCAGATTTGGGCATACTAATAGAGAGAAAAGGGTTCTACCATGCAGTGAAGGAGAAGGAGCCTCTCTTCTTGAGATGGGGAAGGTTTAAAATAGCCACTATGTAGATAGAAGGGGGAGAATATTGGAAGCGGGTGGTGTGGAGTTTTTTTTATTGGTCTTTGGAAGCTAAACTAGGAGAAGAGAAGGAGGAATTCCATCAATAGGGAAGCGAAGGTGAAGTGGTATGCAGGAGGGATAAAAAATGATCTTTTCATTTTGGAAAGCGAGCACATGAAGGAGACACATCCAGTAGAAGGCAAATGCTCGTAGTCCTTTTTACTAGAGAGGGAACTATGGAGAGTGTTGGAACTCCAAGATTGACCTTTCCAAGATTTTGGAAGGGACTATTTTGCTGAATGAACGAGCTCCCATAGAGGAACATCATTTGAAGAAGATAGAGCAAGAGTAGGTCTTATTGCCGATGGAGGCCTACTATGTAATATTCTAAAGGACCAGAAGGAGAAGGAAGGGGGGGTCTTCTCTTAGTGTGTGTGTTTCTTAGGGAGTGTAAAGAGTATACACATGCTCGGACCATAGCAAAAGAAGATATTAAGAGTGCAATCGCTATAAATGTTAGCGTGTTGATGATGCGACTAAGCCGAGGAGCAAGACAAAAAGGGGCCTTCTTTGTTTTGGACACTCTATTCTTTCTCCTATCACAGTAAAGGAGGTCTAATACATCAATAGATCAAGAAGTTTGACTATGACATTCTAAGATCAGTTGCTCCACTGACTTCCTAACACCTAATATTGATAGAGGAAAGAAACTAATGGCTACTCCATTCATATCTACGTGTAGAAAGGTATGGGCTTCACTTCTTCATTGATGGATGAAATTAGAGATTGTAGATTGGAGTTGCATGGATTCCATGAAGAGAAAGTGTTGAATTGAGCATATAAAGCAATACTATTACAAAAGGAACTTCAAAGAGGGGTGGACTTGCTTAGGAGCACGATGCATATCAAGGGGGGGAAGAACAACAGGGAAGAGTGGGCTGATTTTCTTTGGTTTGTGTAGGTACTGAAGGAAGGAGAGAAGGATCCAGGGGAGTTTTTTGAGTATGTTGGATATCAGGGATGAGAAAGACATCGATGGGGGAAGGGGCAACATCATATGGATGTCCCTGCATAGAGCATCAGGGAAGTCTACCCATTCAGAGGTTTGAGGAAGGGGTGTGCGAGCGTGCTATTGTGGTGTATTTTGGGGGTGGCTTTTTGTGCAAGTGTCGGTAGAGGGAGGAAAAGTAGATGAAGAGTAGCAGATCAATGGGGGGAGTCGTATCCTTGTAATTGACCTGGTCCAAACCTCTGTTAGGGGAGGACTATGGTTGACCAACATAAGGGGGGTTTCTCAAGATTTCATTGCATCGCTTGCATATGAGCATCCAAAAGAATCATCGGTTGGTCATTTATTGATGTTTCGACAAAGAGAAGCAATAGTAGATGCAATAAATTCAGCAATACTTATAACAGACCCAAGTCTGCCAAGTTCAAGGAGTTCACCATAGTCAACGTGGGGGAAATTGCGGAGGCAGCCAATAGCGTGACGTATTGAGAATTGGAAACTGAATTGTGTTCAAGGGGAAAGATTGGAAGCATAGTAGGGAAGAGAATTCGATTGGAATATGAAGGTAATAGGTCTGAACAGAAGAGAAAAAATCTAAAAAAATACAATATGGAAGTTCTCTATATTCTGTGGGAAGTTGTTCTAAAGCAAACATGCACACGGAATTGAAGATTGGGGAAGCATCATGAAAAGTGTGGCATTTATAGCTTGTTAAGGTGGAGGAGGAGAGGATCATCAGAGGCAATAGGGAGGAGTTTTTTCTGTGTTTTTGTATGTAAGGTTAGAGAAGGAATGGAGGGCATCTTCATTCTTGACCCTGCAGAAAGGTTAATCATCTGAAGGTTTTTGAAAATAAGATATAGAGAAGGGCAGCATAAATCCCATGAGTCATGCATCTAGCAGAAAGATATGCTTGGACGTGTGATTGGAGGAGTAGCAGCCACCATCATGGTGTTGGAAATATTGATAGCTATTTTGGTGAATCTAGCTGAGCCTCATCAGTTTCAAAAATCAAAGGTAAACTAGATGAAAGGGCAATGAACAGAGTATTCATTGGATATGATTCAACTCAAATGTGTACAGGTTCTATAATCCATCCACAAAGAAATTTACCACAAGCAAGGACGTGTTATTTGAAGAACATAGGCCATGGTATGATGAGGACAAATAAAAGGTAAACTTACCTTATGATCTTGTTTCTAATTTGCATCCATTAGGTAACAAGCATGATACACAGGTGCAAGACTCAAGAGGTGAATTTAATGATGAACAAGATGAAAAGGAAAAAGACTATAAGCTCTGGAAGTCAAGAGGAAAAGCCAAAATGCAAGAATGTGGAGAACACTACAATCACACTCCTAGCAGGTCAACAAGAGAGAGAAAGCAACCTGAAAGGTATGTATATGACTCTACATTTGTAACAGAGCATTCAAATTATTTGTTCAAAGACATAGTTTCAGAGGAACCTTCAACATATGAAGAAGCTAAGGGTAACCCTAATTGGGAGAAGCTAGGAAAGAGGAAACAAAAGCTTTAAAGGAAATGGACATAAGGGAACCATTTCCAATGCAAGCCAATCAAAAGTTAATAGGTTGCAGATGGGTCTATAAGTTCAAAAGAAATTCAGATGTATCAATTTGTAGGTACAAATCCATATTGGTTGCTAAAGAATATGTTGAAACTGAGGGCATAGACTATGAGGAGACCATCTCAGTAGTGGCCAAGATGACCACCATTAAGACATTTCATAGTGTAGCAGTTGCAAGAAATTGGAAGCTACTTCAGCCTGGCATAAAAAATGATTTTCTCCAAGGGTGAATCATTGAAGAGGTATACATGTGACAACCTCTAGGGTTTAAAAACCATAATTATACTTCCTATGTATGTAGGCTCAAAAAGGAATTGTATGGACTAAAGAAGCTCCTAGAGCTTGGAATTTCAAATTGTTAACTATCTACGAGATTAAGGTTTTAGGTCAAGCGATACATACCCTTCTTTGTTCATAAAAAATTATCACAATGAGGTTATTTATTTATGTCTATATGTAGATGACATAATTGTGATAGGAGATGACTTGAATGGTATACAAAGGATCAAAAGGCATATGCAAGAGGAATTCAAAATCACTTATCTAGGACAACTCACATTTTTCTTAGGTGTGTAGGTCATACACATAGATCAAGGGATGTATTTGAGTCAAAGGAGACACATTCAAAATCTACTCCTAAAGTTCAAGATGGAGAATACTAAAACTACAGGTACACCTTTAGAAATGAATCATAAACTTAGTGTTTATGAAGGTGAAAATATTGAAGAAAGTAAAGAATATCAAAGCTTGATAGGTAGCTTGATATATGCTATGCATACAAGGGCAGATATCTCATATAGTGTAGGTGTGCTATGTCAATTCATGCACTCTCCAACAAGACCACATATGGACATAGCTAAGAGAGCACTCAAATACCTCAAGGGCACAATCAATGAAGTTATATTCTATCATTATTCATCAGATTTGGATCTCAAGCTATACTCAGATGTAGATTGGTTAGGATTCAAGGATGATAGGAGAAGTACTTCAAGATTCTTAGCATTTGTAGGTTCAAAGCTTGTGTCATGGATTTCCAAGAAGCATCCAACAATTTCTTTATCCTCAACTAAAGAAAAGTATAGAGGTTTGACCATAGCAACTCAAGAGGCAACATGGTTGAGAGAATTGTATACACATTTGGGACTTGTGAGTTCCAAACCTCACATACTTGGAGATAATATTAGTTGTATGCACTTAGCATCAAACCCTTTCTTCCATGCAAGAACAAAAAACATAGAGGTTCAATATCATTTCACCAGAGAGAATCTCATGGAGAAGGATATTGACATCTCTTTTGTTCCAACTAAAAAGTATGTAGTACATATAATGGCAAAGGCACTTGATGGAATCAAACTTTGCAGGTTTAAAGCAATAGCAGGTATTCAACTTATCAAAGAATGAAGAGTAAAGCATGCATCAAATCGAGTGGGAGCTATAAGATCAACAAGCTTGCATTATGCTTGAGGAGGATTTTCTCTATTCCAAAATCCATCATTTGGAATGTGTCATAGTAAAAGATATCCCTTGAATAACCTTCATCAATACTCATTTATGGTATTTCATAAGGATCTCCTATTCATATAAAAGTTTGGAGCTTTATTCTTGTAAAATAATAAAAGTAAAAGATCAAGAATCCAAGAGTTTGAAAATTTGTTAAGATTGGTGATCAATTAGTCACCAAATCAAGATCTAAATTAAGACTTCTACTTTTCCTAGATTAAAGGGAGATGATTCATTCATCAAAACTAACAAGCCTCACAAGATTATTCAAATTCAAATCAATGTAAAAGAAGTTTTGGGCTTCACATAAAGTCTATATCAGGGCTCACAATCTTTTGTACTATAATTTAGATCAATACACATATAAATTTTGATCTTCAACTTTGCTCTTCTTCTATCTTTGCATCATCTTCTCCAATTACCATCAACTTGCAAATAGTGATACTCTTCCTAAAATGATCGATTATATAAAATTGAGCATTCATTGGAAAGATAGTTTCTAATTTATGTGTACACATTTGTATAATATGATGTTCCATAGATTGTGAGAAACTACATTTGGAAGGTCTCAGGGTCTATTTTTGCACATCCCTAAAAAGTCGGGGATACATTTGTTCAATGTTAAGCTTATAGCTGAAGCATACCTTGGTTATAAAATGTATTCTTGTGCATTATAGCATCTTAACCATATAAGCCACTATCCTAGGAGAAGATTTTACCCGAATTTGATCAAGTTGGGAGCAGTGAGTGTGACAAGTTGAATGATTCATCCAAGGATAGAAAGTTCGTTGAGCTAGTCAATGTGCAAGTCTATTTGATTTGTATTAACATTTTCTCATTGATCTTCCAAATAACATAGGGTGTTTTATTGCATCCAACTAAAATTTGTAAGGTATATTAGACTCTCAGAAAGCTAGAAGGTTAGTCATGTGCTGGTTGGCTGGACCAATCTTCATCACTTCAAACCTCAAATTTCTTCTTGTCATCAAGCTTCTCCAAGTTCTCTCATTTCTTAGTAGCCTCTTCTGCTCTCTGTGAGGAGATTGTTGGATACACTTCAAAGATGAAGTGGTGTTGCAAAAATCCTGCTCTACACCAACCACTATGACTTCATAGTACCTTAATAGAAACTGTTAGCCCCCAAATATGCATTTAGACCCGCTATGTACCTAGGCGCTCATTGTAAACAGTTGTGCCAAAATAGATATCTTTCAAGATAGATGAACTTCTCAAAAACTTGCAATTGACCCAAGAGCTTTTAGACACATCTTATTGATGACCTTAGATAACTATCCCAAGTTATTTTACTAATTTAGAGTGATTATAGGATGAGAGATGATATTAAGAATTTAGGTTTGTAGTCCCCACTTTTCAGGAGGATGACAATATGCAAACATAGGTTGCTTGGAGAGTGCATATCTCAAGATCTAATGATCCAAATGAAGTGGAAATTGATATGTAGCAACTAGACTAATCATGCTATCTATCAAAAGTTAAAGCAAGTCAAAAGATTCAGTACACATAGAGAACTTGATTCATCCGATTCACTGTGATCATGAGATAGCAGCAAACAACAATAGATAGAGATTAACTTGCTCTAATGACTTAAAATGTATATGACTATGAATCTATGATACAAGAGAGATGAAGTGGACTTACACATACATGTATGATGTAAGTGTAAGGTCGACCATGATGCTCAATGGCTCATTCTTCTTTGTCATTCCATGCAACTAAGAATCACTCCTATTTATACTCATTAAGTGATTTTGAAAATTGAATTTCTTCTTTTGATCATCATTAGAGTCACTTGAATCTTCATGTAGGTGATCATTTCCCTTTCATAATATTGGGAAGTCCTCCTCTAGGTCATAAGGTAGCTTGACTTTCCTACAATCATCTTCAAACCAAGAGTTGTTCTCATCAAAGACAACATCTCTACTAAAACTAAAACCTTTATTACTTGGAATACATAACCTTAACCGTTTTTAATTTAGTTCATATCCAATAAACACACATTTCTCTACCTTAGAATCCATTTTACCTCTGATTTGTGATGGAATATGTGCATAGGCTAGGCATCCAAATATCTTGCAATGATCTAGGCTAGGTCTTCTTCCATTCCATGCTTCATAGGGATCATCCCATCTAATGACAATGATGGAAGTCTATTGATAAGATATGTGGCTCTAGATACAACGTCTACCCACAAATAATTGGATATTTTTTTCTCATTGAGCATGGACCTTCCAGCTTCAACTATGGTCCTATTTCTTCTCTTTACCACTCCATTCTATTTTGATCTCTCTCTTAATGCCTCTATCTTGGAGATAGGTATCAAATTCATAAGATATTCTCCCTCTCCATCTGACCTTAGCCTCTTTAATGTTTTCAATATTTGGTTTTCTACAAGAGCAAGATACTTCTTGAAACAATTGAATACTTCATCTTTGTGCTTCATAAAATATAGGATGTTCCATCTACTACAATCATCAATAAAATTTCCAACACTTATGAGATTCTTTGCTATGGTAAGTACATACAATACCTTGCTGAGTAGATTCATATTTCCATCCAGAGTCTTCACATTTTCAATCTTTATCACTGAGTGCCTAGTGCCATGTCCTATTTGAACCTCATGTCTATTTCTTGGATCCTCCAAGTCTAATAGTAGAGCCACATTTTCCGCTACATGATTTGAATAACCAGCATCTTGATGGAGAGTGTTAATCTCCAAAAGAACAACCTACTCTTGAAATTAGAGCACCTCTATATCAAGAGTAAGTTAAAACCTTCATCAACTTAGAGGATCAATGACCAATTATCAAAAGTTTAAAAATTCTGTGAAGAGGATGACTACACAGAAAGTCTGCTGCACATATCTCTCACATTGACTTATCAAATGTGTAAAGCTTTTAATAAAACTTTGCACGAGTTGTCGCCTAAAGATTGCGCACCTCCTCCAAGTCGAATTACTCCAAAAGATTTAGTATAGCTTGAGAAATCAACTCAACAAGTTACCTATGTCTAAAACTGTCACTCTGTAGAATCGATTTTGACACCTGCAACTTCTAAGACATGGTTCTCCAAGAATAGAACCCGTTTAAGCCAATGCTTTTAGCCACAAGTAGCTTACCTTTCAACTTAAAGATTGAGTGCTTGCTTGCTCAAAAATTTAAACTGTGGAGTGAGAAATGATCAAATCATTGACCATCGGAAATGCGCCTTCTGCAGTTTCTCTTCTTTCATTAACACATGTAAATGTTCCTACACTCAATTCTCTCAGCCTGATTACAATTAGAAGCTGAAAACTTATACAAAAGTCTATCACCTATAGAATTAGACTTGTACAAAAGCATTTCATAAAAGATCTAACACAGAAGGAGAAAACTCAGAAACTTCGGGCGCAAAATTTCTGTCATCTCTAAAGGAAGTTACAATTGAATGATGAGAGAGAATTCAACTAACTTCTCATGTGTCTAATGACTCTTACAACAACTCATTTCTCTATTCTCATACTCTCTCATACTTGCCCCGACATTTTCCATAGTATTTATAGGAAAATATTTACAAACTTATGACTAATTAAAAGTATAAGTGATCTATATCTAAACTAATGTACATATGTGTACACATCTTCCAAATTCTGAATGTATCCTTCCTTCATGCTTCACAACTTGTTCTCTTCTCAAATCCTTGACTTGATTTTCATGTCAAAACATCAATTGGTGATTGTCATGCACCAACAGCTCCCCCTCAATCATCAATTGAGGTTTCTCTTATCTTCTTTATGCCTGCCATGTCTTTGAACTTCTGTAGCTTTGGTCCATCCAAGCTTTTTGTAAGCATATCAGCTATCTGATCTTTAGTTGAAGTATGTATGACTTCAATCTCTTTGTCCATCACCTTCTCTCCTAGAAAGTGATACTGAATCTCAATGTGTTTGGTCCTGGCATGAAAAACAGGGCTAGCAGCTAGATACAATGAACTGATGTTATCACCATATATGATAGGTGTACTCTGAATAGTGTCAAAACTCTTCATGAGAGTCTTAAGCCATATCACTTCCTTTACAGCTTCAACCATGCCTTTGTACTCAGCTTCTGTAGATGATAAAGCAACTGTGTGTTGCTTCTTTGAACACCAAGAGATTAACTTATCTCCCACATAACACATATATCCATAGGTTGACCTTCTATCATCAGGATTACCTGCCCAATCTGCATCACTATATATTTTGATATTTGTATCTGATGTAAAACCATAATACAAACCTTCTTTGAGTGTACCCTTAATGTATCTCAACACTCTTTGTCCTGCAATCCAATGTTCTTTTCTAGGACAATGCATGAATTGAGACAAAACCCCAACTACATATGATAAATCAGGCCTAGTTAATGTAGCATAGATAAGACTACCAACCAAACTCTGATATTGTTTCATGTCCTTGAACTCTTCACCTCCATATCTACTCAATTTGTGATTCACCTCCATTGGAGTAGGTGCTACCCTACAATCATTCATTTTAAACTTGATTAACAAGTTCTTCAAATACCTTTCTTGAGTCACATACACTCCATGTTGAGTGTATGAAATCTCCATGCCCAAGAAGTATGACAAGTCTCCCAAATCACTGATTTTAAAATCCTTCTCCATTTGCTTCTTTAGGTTTTGTATGCCTTTCTCATCTGTACCTGTAAGAATTATATCATCAACATATATGCACATGTATATGAACCCATCATCACTTGCTTTGACAAGCAAGCTACTATCTGCCTTAGATGCTTGAAATCCAAGCTCTTTCAAGAACTTTACAAGTCTATAGTTCCATGCCCTTGGGGCCTGCTTCCAGCCATACAAAGCTCTCTTGAGCTTACACACATGATCTGGATACCTTTTATCTTTGAATCCTTGAGGTTGCTCCATGAAAACATCATCTGAAATATAACCATTCAAGAAAGCATTCTTCACATCTAATTGACATAATTTCCAACCTTTACATGCTGCAATAGCTATGAGTGTTCTGATAGTTGTCATCTTTGCCACAAGACTATAAGTCTCATCATAATCAATACCATATGTTTGAGCAAATCCTTTGACAACAAGTCTAGCTTTGTACCTAGACACACTTCCATCTGCAAACCTCTTAGTCTTGTAGACCCACTTGCATCCAATAATCTTCTGACTATTTGGTTTTGGAACCAAATCCCATATCTGATTCTCCATTAATGCATCATATTCTTCCTGCATAGCTTTCTCCCAATTTTCCTTACCTTTTGCCTCTTCATATGTAGAAGGATCTTCATCTGCTTTTATCATATAAGCATAATCTTTGGTAGCCAAAAAAGAAGTATCATAGCTATACCTTGTAGGTTACCACTTGTGTCTTGATGACCTTCTGAGTTCTCCACTCCTTGAGGTTTCTGGTTCTTCACACTCAGGATCAAATCTTGGCATTTCTTCAACTTCAACCTGCACTTAATTCTTCTCTTCTTCATCAAGTATTTGAATCTTTGATTTACCTTTCTTTTGACTCACTACTTCTTCATCACCTGTATTAATATTGATTGTACCTGCATATCAAGTACCTTGCTCATCAAATGTAACATCCTTAGACACAATGAATTGCTTTGTGGATGGACTCCACAATCTATAACCCATCTGCTTATCATAACCAATGAACACATACTTTTCAGCTTTAGGTTCCAATTTGTGCCTTAATTGTGATGGCACATATGCATATGCCAAACATCCAAATACTTTGCAATGGTCTAATGTAGGTCTCTTACCCCACCAAGCTTCATAAGGTGTCATACCCTGCAAGGCTTTACATGGTAACCTATTGACCAAATAAGTAGTTGTATTTACAGCCTCAACCCACAAATAATTTGGGCAATTTTTCTCCTTCATCATGGATCTTGCAAACTCAACAAGAGTTCTATTCCTTCTTTTTGCTACACCATTTTGTTGAGGGGAGTACCTGCAAGTGATTTCCCTTTTTATACCTGCATTCCATAAGTAATCACTGAACTCATTAGAGAAATACTCTCCCCCTCCATCTGACCTTAGTCTCTTCAATTTATGACCTGTAATTCTCTCTGCATACACATGATAATGTTTGAATGTATTGAATACCTCTGACTTATCTTTGATCACATAGATAGTGATCCATCTGGTAGCATCATCAACATAAATCACATAGTACCTTGATCCATTTATACTGAAATCCTTTGATGGTCCCCACACATCTGTGTGTACCAACTCAAGCTTCTCTGAATACATAAAACCATGCTTAGAATAAGATTGCTTCTGAGCCTTACCTAATTGACATGCCTCACATCTGTATGTCATATGTTGACCTACAACATTAGGCAATCCAAGCACTGAACCATTGTTAATCATGTCTTTGATACCTCTTTCATTGAAATGTCCAAGCCTCTTGTGCCAAAGATCTAACTCAAAGATCTTATGTCCTCCATATGTGAACAAGGCATGACCAACATTGCCTTGAATCTTCAATGTGAACAACCTTCCTTCTTTTTTCCCTGAAACAATCTGTTTATACCCATTACTAGGGTCTTCCACAAACACTCCTTCATTAGTGAATCTCACTTCATAACCTTTTTCAACAATTTGTCATACACTTATCAGATTCTTAGGAATTGTAGGAACATACAAGACCTTACTCAATAAGGTGCTACCATCCTTAGCCTTCACAAATCCAATTGACTTCACATTATGCTTTGTATTGTCACCTATTTGAACAACATGATTAGATACCTTATTTTCTAAATTAGTCATCAATGCTATGTTACCACTCAGATGATTGCTACATCCTGAGTCAATATAGAAGCCTCTTTGGTCTTCACTTTGCCTTTCACAAGTTGCATTCATTATCAATGTTGAATCCTCCTTCTGATCTGAAGCATAATTGTAGTAGGTATTGTTGTAATGTTGACTTTGGAATCCTCTACCTGCATTTCTTCCAAAGTAACCCCTACTACCTCTACCTCTGAAATTACCTCTTTGATTTCTGCCACCTCTTCCTCTTGAATTAAAATTCTGATTATATCCACCATTACTCTGATTGTTATGCCAACAATCATTAGCTAAATGATTTGTCTTACCACAAATCCAGCAAGCTTTGACTCCATCTTTGTTGTTCCTGCCTCTTCCTCTACCTTTGCCACCTCCTCTTCCTCTTAGGAAGTTGGCTTGACTAGTTGTGCCTTCATCTTCATTTGCTTGTTGTTTCCCTTTACTATTTTTCTTCTTATCCTTTGAGTACATTGCATGACCTGTACTCTTGTCACCTTCTCCATTAACATCCTGCTCAAATGTTAGCATATGACCTAGCAACTGATTTAAATCAGGAGTGAAATGATCAAGAGATAATTCTGTAGACAAAATGAATGGCTTCCATTTGTCATCACCTCTCAAACTTGTGAGTATTTGCCTTACCAATTTATCCTCCTCAATGTCTTCATCAACAGCTCCTAATGCATCTGCAATGTTTTTCATCCTTGTTACATAATCTGAGATGGATTGAGAGGCCTTCTTCTTGAAAGTGGTAAATTCTGCCCACAAGGATGCCTTCCTTGACTTTGTAGTATTTTGGAAATGCTCCTCCAAAGCATTCCATATATCACTTGCACTTTCAAGACCTCTAATATGAGGTAGCAAATAATCATTGACTGCCATATAGATAATGCTCCTAGCTTGAGCATCCTTTTTCATCCAATTCTTCAAATCTGATAATTCCTCCCTAGTTGGAACACTAGGATCTCTGAATTGTGGCTTTTCTTCTTCACCTGTAATGTAAGCTATCAAGTCCTTGCTCATAAGATGATCTTCCATCCTCATTGACCATGCAGGATAGTTTTCTCTATCCAATTTCTCTATCTGAAGAGAATCTCCCATCTTTTCTTCACCTGTGTATTGAATTCTTCAAACTTTATGAGTAATAGATGTACCTTTACTTCGAATAATACTCCTTCTGTCTTTCTTGATGTCGTATGATCTCCTCCTCAAGCTTTGCCTTCAAGCTTTCATCTTTTAATCCTTCAGATGTTGAATTCTTTACAACTGCAATAGTCGAGATCCTCCTTTTCTCAATTTTGATGTTTCCTGCTCTGATACCACTGATGGAGAGTGTTAATCTCCAAAAGAACAACCTACTCTTGAAATTAGAGCACCTCTATATCAAGAGTAAGTTAAAACCTTCATCAACTTAGAGGATCAATGACCAATTATCAAAAGTTTAAAAATTCTGTGAAGAAGATGACTACACAGAAAGTCTGCTGCACATATCTCTCACATTGACTTATCAAATGTGTAAAGTTTTTTATAAAACTTTGCACGAGGTGTCGCCTAAAGATTGCGCACCTCCTCCAAGTTGAATTACTCTAAAAGATTTAGTATAACTTGAGAAATCAACTCAACAAGTTACCTATGTCTAAAACTCTCACTCTGTAGAATCGATTTTGACACCTGCAACTTCTAAGACATGGTTCTCCAAGAATAGAATCCGTTTAAGCCAATGCTTTTAGCCACAAGTAGCTTACCTTTCAACTTAAAGATTGAGTGCTTGCTTGCTCAAAACTTTAAACTGTGGAGTGAGAAATGATCAAATCATTGACCATCGGAAATGCGCCTTCTGTAGTTTCTCTTCTTTCATTAACACATGTAAATGTTCCTACACTCAATTCTCTCAGCCTGATTACAATTAGAAGCTGAAAACTTATACAAAAGTCTATCACCTATAGACTTAGACTTGTACAAAAGCATTTCAAAAAAGATCTAACACAGAAGGAGAAAACTCAGAAACTTCGGGCGCAAAATTTCTGTCATTTCTAAAGGAAGTTACAATTGAATGATGAGAGAGAATTCAACTAACTTCTCATGTGTCTAATGACTCTTACAACAACTCATTTCTCTATTCTCATACTCTCTCATACTTGCCTCGACATTTTCCATAGTATTTATAGGCAAATATTTACAAACTTATGACTAATCAAAAGTATAAGTGATCTATATCTGAACTAATGTACATATGTGTACACATCTTCCAAATTCTGAATGTATCCTTCCTTCATGCTTCACAACTTGTTCTCTTCTCAAATCCTTGACTTCATTTTCATGTCAAAACATCAATTGGTGATTGTCCTGCACCAACACATCTATATAAAATACATGTTCATCTGCTTTACCTTGCTTCATAGTCATGTTCATCAATAGAAGTGAGTCCCTTTGTGCTTTCTCTTCAATGTAATTGTTGTACTCTCTTCTTCCTCTATATCCTCCTTGATGATTTGCATTGTTGAAATTATTGTTGTTGCAATCATTGAAGTTATTTGATCTGCTTCTTACACTTCCATAGTCTTCTCTATTGAAGCCTCTTCCTCTATGATTTGTTGGAGTTAGACGTCTATGGAAGCACGCGAACAACACAAGGAAGAAGAAGAAGAAGCTTGGAGCACAACACACAATACTGAATGTATTACTAGAGAATGTACAAAGATAAGTAGCCCATTAGGGCAATAGGCGTATATACAAGCCAAGGAAAAAAAACCTCTGAAAGAGGCAAAAAAGTGCCCCAACGGTCCTAGTGTGTTCACACACATCACTACCTAAATATATCAACAAATCCCCCCTAGGAGTGATGTGGTGAACAAGGAGGTAGCACTCATGTATAAGGAAGTGCCAAGCTATGTGGAATCAATCCACAAAAGGAAGTAAGCCCAAAGCTTTGCGGAAAGCTTCAAAATTCTCCCTAGGCAGAGCTTTCGTGAGAAGGTCTGCAACGTTCTCCTACATTGGCACATATGCTAAGCTAATCTCCCCAGTAGAGAACCTCTCCCTGACATAATGATAATGCACCTCAATGTGCTTAGTGCGAGCATGGAACACATGGTTCCTCACAACTGCCAATGCGCTATGACTGTCAGTGAAGATGGTGGTGGCAGAAGACTGACCAACACCCAAATCAACCATAAGGTGTCTGAGCCACACACACTCAAGAGTCACTGTGAAAGCTACCCTATACTCAGCCTCACAACTGGAAGTGGCCACAATAGGCTGCTTCTTGCTTAACCAAGATATACATGAGCTACCAAGCATGAAGCAAAAGCCACTAGTGGACACACGAGTGTCATAGCAACCAACCCAATCAAAGTGAGAAAAAGCATGCAAATCTAGTGGTAGTGATCTCCCCTTGGGATAAAACAACCCAAGTAGCTGAGTACCACTCAAGTAGCAAAAGATGCGCTAAATTGCCTGCCAATGCTTGACTCCTAGGCAATGCATAAATCTGCTCATCTGTGAGACAACAAACTGAATATCTCATCGAGTAATGCATAAGTAGATCAAGAATCCAATAGCCTACTGATAGAGAATACCATCAAATGCATCTCCAACATCATGAAGACTCAATCGTAAATCTGTCTCTATAGGAACGCAATAGATTTATAGTCTTCAACGCCAAAATGCTGCAATAATGTGTGAATATATTTCGTTTGACACAAAGACATTCCACCATGAATGTGCATAAACTCAATGCATAAATAATGATGCAAATGCCCCAAATCAGACATCTCAAATGAGGCATGTAAATCAGCCTTGAAATCAGCAATATGCTTGTCATGAGGACCAATGAGCACCATGTCATCAACATACACCACAATGATCAGAAGTACATCATTAGCACGCTTAACATATAAGTGGCTTTCAGTTGGACTGTTCTCAAAACCATGTGCAATTAGATAGGCATGTATCTTTCCATACCAAGCATGTGGTGCTTGTTTCAAACCATATAAAGCATTTCTTAACCTGCATACCTAGTTTTCATGCCCTTTTTGCACAAAGCCACAAGGCTGAAAAACATACACTTCTTCATGCAAGTCACCATTCAAAAATGTTGTTTTAATGTCCAACTGATGTACATTCCAACCATGATGAGCTGCAAGTGCACATATGCTACAAACAATAGTCATTCGGCATGTAGGTGCAAAGGTTTCATCAAAATCAATGCCTCTTTCCTACACATAACCCTTTGCAACAAGCCTAGCCTTATACCTATCAACTGTTCCATCAAGCTTACGCTTCAGCTTGTAAACCCACTTAGTGCCAATGGCCTTCTTGCCAGGATGCAAGTCACATAAAGACCAAATACCATTCTTCATTATAGCATCATATTCAGATTGCATAGCAACCATCCAATTTTCTGAATTTTGTGCTTCATCAAATGAAACACGCTCATTTTCATCATAGAGACTAGATGGAGCCATAGCATAGCAATTTGATGCAAAAGAGGCACTATGAGAGCCTGATCGAGTACAATATGACAGAGGTGCATCTAATTTGATGTCACACAAAGTCTGCACCAACCATTTTGGCATAGTTTTTGCCTCTATATCAGCTCTCTCATCAACAAGTGCATCATGTAAAACTACATCAGAAATGGGATTATCTGCATCATCACATGAAACCTGCAAAGGTTGAGAAGTTTCCTCATTAGGAGGAGCACTAGACTTTCCACTTATAAAAAGAGGCAGCAAAGTATCATACATGTCTTTGGAGCTAACAAATGTCTCCTTAGTACATGAAGGCAATGGTTGAATAGCATCTTCCACAAAAACAACATCATGGCTAACCAAAATGCATTTAGGCTATGGATGATACAGAGGATATCCTTTACTTTCGAAGTTGTACCCAACAAAAATACATTTTACTGCTCTATCATCCAATTTTCTAGGATGTTGTTCAGGCACTAATGCATATGCAAGACAACCAAAAACACTCAAGATGAGCAACAGATGGCTGGCGATCATGCGAAGCCTCATATGGAGTGATAGACTACAATGCTTTAGTGGGACACATGTTAAGTACATATGCTGCACACATGACAGCCTCAAGCCAGAAACTATGTGGTCAAGCCTAACTCTTGACCATACACTTCACCATCTCCATGAGTGACTTGTTCTTTCGTTCAACAACTCCATTCTCCTGAGGTGTATATGGCATTTTACACTGGTGTTTTATCCCACGTTTAGCCAAAAATGCATTAAAATCAGAAGACATATATTCCCCCCCTCGATCAGAATGAAGGGTGCCCATTTTACATGCTGATAGATTTTCAGCCAAAACCAAAAAAATTTTGAAGCACATGAACACTTCCGGCTTTGTTTTCAATTGATATACCCATGCATGCTTGGAAAAATCATCAATGAAAGTCACAAAGTAAAGATAATTTCCAAAAGAAGGCGTCTGCATAGGACCACAGACATCACTATGTACAAGCTGAAATTTCTGAGTAGCCCGAACTGAACCATCTTTTGGAAATGAGGAATGCTGGATTTTGCCAAAAATATAGCCTTCACAAACATGTTTTTCAGATGCCTGAAGTTTGGGCAAAGAGGACACCATTTCATATTTCTGTAGGTGTAGCAAACTAGCAAAATTTAGATGACCAAAGCGTGCATGCTAGAGCTTTGCATCTGACATAGCTTGAGAATCATGTACTACACATGTCGAATCATTCACAAATCTTTCATAGTCTTTGAGCTTATAGAGCCCACGACATAAATTGCCCGAAGCAATAATCACATCGCCATTTGAAAGATCATGAACTATACACCTGACATCAATAAATTTCACAACCAAGACAATCTTGGCTAAAGCAAAAATTGATAATAGATTCTTCTTGATCCCTAGCACAAATAAAGCATCTGACAAAGTGAAAGAACTACCATCAACAGTAGTCGAAATGATCTTACCAACTCCCATAACATGATAAGAGGAGTTGTTGGTGCATGTAATAGTATTCACTCTAGGGGCAGGCTCGAGTGAAGAGAAGAAACTACGCTGTGAGGTTATATGTTTGGTCGCCCCACTGTCAAAGTACCAAACATCTGAGTCTACTGGAGACATGCACTGCTCATGAGAAGATGGGTCGAAACTGCAAACAATAGTAAACGCCCATTCTTCTTCCTCGCACAAGATTAACATACTCTGTTTTTGGTGTAGAGGCCTCTGCAACAACCATTCCAGCCTCTTTCTTCTTTGCCTCTTTAGCAGCCAGTTTTGGATAGTTCTTTATGATATGATCATTTCCTTTACATTACTTGCAAAACAATTTCTACTTTTTTTATTTCTTTTCATCTTTGTCTTCCCTCTTTGATTGTGCAGAGTTAGCAGATTTCTGCTTACTAGTTGAAGAGCTCCATTTTCCTTTGCCCTTCTGACTAGCTAAGAAAGCTTGATGTGCAACATGCAAAATGGACCTGTTCTGCCTGGAATGATCCTCTGCAATAAAACAGAGACTAACTCCTCAAATGACAAGGCATTTGGATTGCCTTTCATCATCAACCGTAGAGTAGAAGCAAAACTCTGATATGAATCACGAAGACCAATCAGAATAGTCTGCACAAGTGAGCTATCTGGTATAACCTCAACAACAAAAATCAATTGTTCCTTCAAGTCTTTGATCTTTGTTAGAAAACTGTCCATAGAATCGCCTTCATTCATGTGCTCACTTTCCAACTGTGAGGTAAGCAACACGAGCCCCATTCCTAGCTTGGCACAATGTGGTAAGCGTATCCCAAGCATCCTTAGCTATTTTGCAAGAGCGAATGTGAGGAATAATGGCATGTTTGACAAACAAAGCTATCAATGCATATGCCTGGGCATTTCTGCCATCCCAACAAATTTTCTCTGTAGTAGATGCAACAGAAATCAAAGCACGAAGAGGAATATGCAGAATATCATCATCTTTGACACCTTCTACATCAGCTTTAGTACCTGCAGTTCTAACAGTTGCAGGTGTGATAGGACGTTTTTCAACACCTTGCCCAATGTTCCACAATCCATTTGCAACCAATACATGTCGCATCATATAAGCCCATAACAGGTAGTTGGTACCATCCAACTTATCCTCAACAGCCAACATACGGAATACATCACTGCTTTCAGCCATGGCTGGTGACTAAAATACCGTGATACAAAAAATTGAATGTATCTCAAAAAGTTGAACAAAACTGCCCATACAAATTCTGCTAAACATGTGTCAGACTTTGAGGATACTGGCGAACCGAAACTGGTATATACCTTTGGCACAAAAAGAAAAAATAGCCTGCACAAACACTATGATAGTGCGTTCGGAGAGGTGTAGACAACGCCTAGATGAAGCGATAACCTGCTCTGATACCAATTGTTGGAGTTAGACGTCTGTGGAAGCACGCGAATAACACAAGGAAGAAGAAGAAGCTTGGAGCACAACACACAATACTGAATGTATTACTAGAGAATGTACAAAGATAAGTAGCCCGTTAGGGCAATAGGCATATATACAAGGGGGGGGGGGGGGGGGGGAACCTCCTAAAGAGGGAAAAAAGTGCCCCGGTGGTCCTAATATGTTCACACACATCACAACCTAAATATATCAACATGATTTCTGGTGTTCTTGAAATAATTCTCAGTTGTATGATTAGTTAGGCCACATATGGCACATGAAGAAGAGCTTTGAAATCTTCCCTTGCCTTGTCTACCTCCTCTTCCTCTTCTATCTCTACCTCTACCTACAAAATTTGTTTGGGAGGTACTACCTTCATCATCACATCTTCTGCCTTTGCATTTTCTATCCTTATTCTTATTCTTATCTGTGTATGGGGTAGAGGATTGGTTGCCTTTTGAGTTGTCACCATTCTTGACAAGCTTTGCTTCATAAATGAACATTCGTCCCACAAAAGTGTTGAAGTTAGGTACTTGCATGTCCATGTATAAGTCAATTTTTGTGGTGAAAGCTTCCCATTTATCATCTACCTTGATTCCATCAATTACTTGTGTCACTATCTGCTCCTCTTCAATGACTGCTCCAATGCTTCCAAGTTGATCTGCTAAGTCCTTCATTTTTGTGACAAAGTCAGTCACACTTTGCTTGGGCATCTTCTTGAGTGTGGTGAATTCCATCCAGAGTTGATTCTTCCTAGCTCTAGTGCTTAATGAGAAGAATGCTTCAAGGGTATTCCATGTCACTTGTGAGGTCTTGTTGTTCCTAATGTATGGAAGTAAAAAATCAGATATAGAGTTGAGAATATAAGACTTAGATAGAGCATCCTTTGAGCACCATGTAGTTAACCTTTCTAGTTCCTCTTGAGTTGGTTGTCCTTTGCTTCTGAGAATTAGCATCATCTCATCTCCAAAAATGTAGCCATAGAGATTTCTACCTTGAAAATATGCTTTCATTCTGAGTGACCATGCTGAATAACTACCTCGATCCAATTTGTTAATGGATGAAGGAAATCCATCTCCCATGTTGACTTGATGTAGCTCTCATAGCACTGTGAGGAGATGGTTGGATACACTCCAAAGATGAGGTGGTGTTGCAATAATCCTGATCTACACCTACCATTTTGACTTTAGATTACCTTAGTAGACACTTTTAGCCTCCCAAATATTCATTTAGACCCACTATGTGCCTTGAAGCATCATTTCCAAATAGTTATGCCAAAACAGATAGCTTTCAAGATAGAAGAACTTTTGAAAAACTTGCTATTTTTGGACTTGAACCTCTCAAAGAATTGCTCAATTCTCACTCTGTGATAGTAATTGAACGAAGATCTTTAAGAAACATCTAAGTGATGACCTTAGCTAACTATCCAAATTTATTTCACTAATTTATAGTGAGTATATGATGAGAAATGATATTAAGAAGTTAGGGGTGTAATCTCAACTTTTCAAGAGGATGATAGTATGCAAACATAGGTTGCTTGTAGATCACATATCTCAAGATCTAATGATCCAAATGAAATGAACACTGATATGTAGCAACTAGAGTGATCATGCTATCTAACCAAAGCTGAAGAAAATTAAAAGATTTATTACTTGTAGAGAACTAGATTCATCAAGTTCACTGTGATGATGAGATAGAAGCATACAATAGTAGACAAAGATTAACTTGCACTAATGACTCAAAATGTATATGATTATGAATGTCTGATACGAGAGAGATGAAGTCTACTTACTCGTACATGTGTAAGCTAAGTGTAAGCTCAGCCATGAGGCTCAATTGCTCATTCTTCTATGTCATCCCCCGTGACTAAGAGACTCCTATTTATACTCATAAAGTGAGTTTGAAGTTTGAATTTCTTCCACCTAAAAGTGTTCCTACTCTTTTTCTAGTGATTGATTTCATTCCAACCCATAAGTAGTTGTCGTTCATGGCTCACAAATTCACGAGGTTCTTTCAGCCATTTCCTTTTACTTTTATCTCAAGAGATAAAGCCTATGACTTTTACAAGGGGTGTTCATGTTAAGAGTGATAAAAAATGGATATGTGATAAGTCCTTGCTATTTGGTCAAGCACCAAGGCTTGCCAAATGTGCCAAAACTCTTTTCTCTTGCATTTGTTTGATTACTCGTGTGGCGGGAGTCATGATTCCAATCACATCCATTTCTTCTTGTTCCTCACTAACTCTTCATCTATGAATAGCTAGGTGCATTGACTACCTATGGTGAAGAATTTGTCGACACATCTACTTGGACCTACACGAGTTCCTCCTTTAATGAGATTTTATTTTGAGTGTCCATTTTCCTTTGTTTCTCTATTATACTTGTACCTTCAAGTGAAGTGACTTTAGATTTTGAATTGGAGCCTTTCAGTGCAACCTCCAATTCTCTAGTTTGGAACTACCCATAAGGCTCTCCCATACATAATACACCATACCCACATGTTTCTTATTTTCTAAATTGTATTGCATGCTATGTAGAACTTCTATGTTTGGTATTATATGTCTTTCATGCCTCTAATAGTGAGACTATTGTTCCCATAATGCAAATGAGGTTCTCATCATCTAAATCTTTCTCCGTCTCCTTCCAAGTGGCTAATTTTTTGCTTCCTTTTACTCCTAGTGTAGATAAACCAATCAGATGTCAAAATACTTGACTCAAAATAGAGTGCTTTTTGATAGTTTGTATGGTCGACTTTAAGCTCAATCAATTCTCCTTCTAGATCCTTTACTCTTGCATAAGTTCTTCCTCTATGAACTATATGCATCTCTTGATGACTCGATCTTTCTATCCATAAATTGTTTGCATCTCTAGAGATAAGGTTTGACTAAGAGAAGCTTGAGGAATTGCGTGCATCCAAGAGGATCCCATATCTTTAAGATAGCCTTAACATTATTTTATAGGGCTTTGAATTCCTTTCTCATAAACAACATTTGATTTTTTCATTCTTCCCAAGTATAGAAGAATATTTACTCTCCATCTTTCCATAGGTCTATTGAGTGATGTTGAACATAGTGGGCCTTTGTTGGCCTCACAAAGTTTTTTGGTAAGGGAGGTGGGATGAAAACCACCAAGATAGATAATCCTTCCATATCCACTACCCTAGCTTGGAATGATAGGTGAAAAGTTCTTGAGCCGTTCGATTTAATTTTTAGTGTTGTAGTAGTAAGAAGACATTCTAGATAATGAAGATTTCTGTTCTTAGTTCGTGCTTTTGACTTTCATCTACTTATTGGTCCACAAAAATATATCATTATTATAGAAGGATCCAAAAAGTGGGTTTTCACTTAGCGACTACCAAAAGGTAGAGCTTTATTAGATTAGGTTGACTAAGCAACAATATCTCAATGATCAACAAATCATATTACAATATAATACATAGATCACAAGATTGAGTTTGTATATCACTTACATATCCATTTTTAAATAGGAAAATTGGGTGATGGGGTGGTATAATTCTTAGGTTGATACTTAGGAATAATAGCTTCTATGGAGCCTTCTTCCTTCAAACTAGCTTTGTATTTCATGGTGGTGGACCTGATTGCATCACTCCCTTCTTAGTCCCCTTAGATGGGTTAATATGCTTGTATTTCTTTCCTTTCAAGAATCCAATGACTAAAACATCTTGTTTCCATAGAATGGTGTAGCTTGTACTATTTTGATGGCAACCCCCAACTTGTGGATGGGAGATATACAAATCACATTGCTAACAGCTCTTGTGTCTACTAGAATCTTTTAGGATGCATTAGAAATTAGTTGTAATGCAGCCCATATGTGTGGTCTTTAATCAATGATTATTTTGGCAGAGTCCTAGGTCTTGCATATTCCCAAAGGGATGTTTTGTTGCCTACCCAAGTACTCCTATGTTTCTTGTTGATCAATTTTTGCTTCTTGATTAATTCAAATGCCTCTTGTTGAGCTTCATAGTGTATTCAAAACTCTTATGCATTTGCATCTTTAGCCTTGTGCAACTATAGCAACATTTCAGCTATGAGAGGCTCGTGATAGAATTTGACTCTCCATTCACTAATGTAAATTGGGATGACCTCTCATTCTAACAAAGCATGTTGTACAACAACGTTTGGTGAGATCCTATGGATTAGCAATGGGCCATAAACCCTGTTTTGTAGTTTCCTTGCATGTTGTTTTAAGGTGTAGACTAAGAATAAGTCTCATTCTTACAACTACTTATCTTTGATGTGAGTATCAATGTATGCTTTTTGTCACTTCTTTGCAGCATAAATGCTTGCTACTACTCTTGAGTGTATCTCTCGGAGCTTTTTGAGACTATCTACTAGCTCAAAAAGTTCATTCCCCTTTTGTTTGCATCCTTGTGCCATTCATAGAGTAGGCACAAGGAAATCTATTTGTAAAATAGCTTGTTGACCAAAGATTAGGTTGAATGGACTTGCACCCAAGGATTTTTATAAGCCTCTATATGATTAAATTGCAATTGCTTATGTCAAATCTTCCATTGTTTACCAAGTTAGTCAACACTATGCAAATGACTTGTTTGACCTCTTGACTTTAGGATTTCTTTCTGTGTCATAAGAAATGTGTTTAACATATTTTCAATCACTTCATTGAAGAAGTGAGTCCCTCTATCACTCACAATCTCTATCAGTAGTCCAAAGTGAGTGAAAAAGTGCTCAAATAAGAATTTGACAGTGAGTAGCTCAATCTTGGTAGTAGCTTTGGCGTCTATCCATTTAGTGAGATAGTGAGTAGCTACAATGGTATAATCTGCATGCGAGGGTCTTGTTAGTGGATGGATATGTCCAATAAAGTAAATGCCCCACGTGGGAAAAGCTCTTCCTCTCATCATAGGTCCTAATGGCATTTCATCTCATCTAAAGGGATATTTTTCACTTTGGAATACATTACATCTCTTCACAAAGAACTTAGCATCCATTCTTATAGCTGACAACCATAAGCCTACAAACATCAATGTTTTCATGGTTCTTTCAAGACAAAAGTGTCCATCTATCACTCTTGAGTGGGCAGCTTTTAGTAGGGGTAAATACTCAGATTCATGGACACAAAAGTGAAGGAAATTAATCTTATTGGACCTATACAATTGATTGCCTATCATACCATATTCCCTTTCAATATCCTCAAAAGAACATTGACGTGTCTAAGACATGTCTGTAGGTAACTTGTGTGTTTTGAGGAAGTCCACCATGGGAAGACCCCACTCCAAGTTGATAGCTATTCTAAAGAGAGTATCATTCTCAATTGCTCACTTGGTTTCTCACTCTTTACATTCTCATGTATATCTTGCTACGTCCTTCTCCATTGTTTCCCAATGTACTCTATCTTTCTTCAAGTTTAGTAACATGTAGGAACTAAGGAAATTATCACCCAAGTTTCTCTTATGAACTCTCTCAATGAGGAATTTTTGTTGTGTTTCTTCCACAAAAGAATACAAGATCCCTTATTTTTTCCTATGGTAGAGACAACCTACATTGATATGGAGTTCACATGCTTCAGGTATTCTCTTTGGAGAAGTCTTCATCTTTGGATGACTATGACCAAAGGTGAGAACAAACACTAAAAGCTCAAACCAATTTAGTTCTACTTTTGGATATAATAGATATCTATATTAGTCATCATCCTTAATTGCACTTTGTGCTTTTACATTGTTCAATATAGAAAGATGGTCACCTCTAATATATGTCTTTCCTTTCTTTATTACTACCTCAATGTCACCATACGACAAGAGTAGTAGGAACCATCTAGTTAGGCATCCTATAGCACATGGCTTGTCTAGCAAGTACAAGAGGGCTTGGTGGTCTAGAAATATTTTAAAATCATTGAAAATTAAGTAATGTCTATACTTTTTCATCACATAGGCCATTACTTGTCCTACCTAGTTTTGGTATACTTTTTTTTAGCACTATTTAATTAAAAACTAGCAAATGCAATATAGAAAATTCATTTTCCCATCATTTGAAAGTTGGGCTAAGATGCATCCTATTGCATGGTTTAAAGAATCCATGTGAATTTGGAATGGTGTATTCCTATCTCGAACTTTAAGTATCGATGTTGACATCAAAAAATTTTTCAGCTCTTGAAAGGACTTCTAATAGTCTTTCATCCATGCAAAGTGATTGATCAAAGCATATAGATGTCTTGTAATTACCACACACATGTGAATGAAATGCCAATAAAGCTTGTAATGTCCCATGAAGGCTTTTACCTCTTTGGTGTTCATAGTCTAGATAGATCAACAATCACTTTGGCTTTATCATCCTTGGTTTGGGTGCCATGCTTTGAGATTATGTGCTCAAGGATTTAACCTTGGTGCACCATGAGCACACTTTTTTATTGATTGAGATAGACTTTTTAGATTCTTTATTTGTCAAATATCTATCAGAGATTAGGTTTGTGTTCTCCATGCACCTTAAAATGTGCACATAGGTCATCAATATAGACTTATAAGCATTCCCAAAGGAATTATTTGAAGACATGACACATAAGGCACTGAAAGGATGTTGGCACATTGGTCAAAACAAAAGGCATGACTTTAAATGTGAATATATCCCATTCTATTGCAAAAATAGCTTTGTGATGGTCTTGTAGAGCAATGGATACTCGATTGTATCCTAAGAATCGATCTAAGAAGATGTAGACTTCTTTACTTTTCACCTACTCTAAAGATGATCATATATTGACAAGGGGATAAATATCCCTCATAGTTGCTTTGTTGTCACATGAGTGCCCATGTATAACCTCTCACTTGAGTCCTACCTCTGATAATTTTGTACGGGTACATTCCTCTTTACAACCTAGTTTTAGTTGGCACATACACATACATGTACACACACATGAATATAAACGTGCACATACATACATGAATATTGCACACATATGTACAGAGATACATGCAAAAAATTTCACATGTTCATATGTACTATGCATAACTGAATAGTCCTATTCTATGGAGGACAAATCTATGATAAGAAATCCCCCTAATTGAAACCCATGCAAGTGAAAACTATAGCTATTGAATTTGGACCATTTGTAAGATCCTTCCTCCCAAGATGATCAAGGATAGTTTTAGTTGGAAATCTAAGTGGAATATATAGACATATAGATATATAAATAGATAGATAGGTAGATAGATACATAAATAGATAAAATATAAAACGCACACATATATGTATGCATGTATGTATGTATGTATGTATGTATGTATGTATGTGTGTATGCATGTATGCATGTATGTATGTATGGATGCATATATGTATATGTATACACATATGTAATGTATGTGTGTATGTATATTCATATTTAGTTATATATTCATTTTTATTTTTATATGTTTGAGAAATAAAAAAACACATGAAATTTCTATTTTTTATTGAAAACCTTTCATTTGAAAAATATATTGGACCAAGAGGGTTTTTATTCAGCATCCTTTCCATTAAAATACCCTGAAAAAATCATTTGAACTTCATATAACTGATATGTAATTGAATGATTCAATCGAATTATATGAGGTCTTAGTATAATTCTGTAAATGTTCACAAAGAAATGAGTTCTTGAATAACAAAGAATGCAACATGGAGTTGGAATAAGTAAATATATATTTTAGTTGTAAATATATTAAAATAAGTAGATGAAACCATCAAGAAAAATCATTGAAAGATCCATACACCATGCCAACATGAGCTAACTAGGATGACTCATCATCTAGTTCATTCATTTTTTGAGCTTGAAAATTTTAACATTTCTCTAAATTTGCAACTCCATATCATGTTTATGAACTTTTGTAACTTCATTTCATTTAATTTACTTTGTGAAAATATCAATACCTTGCTCATGTGTACTAACATAAACAAAGTTGATCCCATTTGCAATAACATCTTCATGAATGTTATGACAATCAATTTCAATAAATTAATTTCGTTCATGAAGCACAAGATTTTTCCAACTTCATATGTCTCATGTTATTGAAAAAAGTGTCTACTTATGCATTTGAAAGATCGGTATTAGTTGCTTCTTATTTCTTCAATTTATTGCACCATTAGAAAGAATAAAAAAATAACAATTTGAGATGATTCATTGTATGATAATCATGCCAAATATATATACCTATACGAAATATTTTAACTCAATTCTGTAACTTTCAAGTATCATCATCCAACAATGATCTTTTTAGTACCTAAATAAACTAATTCAACACACCAACTACATAATCAATGAACTTTTAGCCTAACATATGCCAGAATAGCATGCAGTGTTTGCATATAATTTCATTTTTTAGGATGTTTAAAACACCAAGCCTCATCATTTCACTTTTTCTAATAGTTACTACACTATTTGCAAGCTATCATACTTCATCGTTCTTGCACATCTATCGAGTATTTGCACTACAATAAGATACTAACTTTTATTGTTCTTAAAAACTCAATACAAATAAAGCACAAGAGCAATGATGTTCCTACCACAATACACATGTTTATGATTGATGTAGGACAAAATGTTGGATGTTGCAAGTATTGGGGATGACACTGTTACTAGACATAGCTACGATTGGACAATCATTGGTACAAATTAAAATATGAAGAATGATATGTGTTCGAAGCTAGTCTAATCTTGGAAAGACATGCTACAATTGCTGCCCATAATATTAGCACAATATGTGTGCATCACCGTCCTGTGTGGTGGATTTTGTGGGTGCACTCCACCTCCCCATGGATCTTGGATTTGGGTTGAGAGTTAGGTTTCATGGAGTGATAGCTTCTTATGTTTTCCATGATACCCAAAGAACACCCTTCATGCTCAAGGCATGATACCTAGGTTGATTCGGTATACCTATGATACTCAAGATATGATACCTTGGCATGATGGCTTCCATCGATACCCAAAGAACACCCTTCATGCTGCTTGTTTTAATTTATTATCCTATGATACATGGGAATTGATACCTGGTCATGGGCTTTTGGCATTTTGTTTGAGGTGCACGACTTATGGCTGAAGCAAGAGCCTTTGTTCTCATTTCTTTGTTGCTTACAAGTGCCTCTTCCCAACTTTCTAGCTTAGAAATCAGCCCTAGTTTGTGTTTTCTTTTTACATATAATTTTTTTCTTCCTTTTCCTTTTCTTTGGTGTACTAGGTGATAAGAGTTCAAGTAAATTCTTTTGTTATCACTACTGGAAGTTAGCTTCCCTCAATTAGGCCACACATAGTGATATATGCTCACTATTCTCGATTTTTCTTTGAAACTATGCACAAGCTCAAAGTGAAATTTTACGCACTTAAACTAGACCCTATGATGTAGGAGATGTCATTTGAATCAATGAAATTATGTATTATTTTTGTGAGTACGATCCACTTCACCTAAGGGTATAAGTTTGTTAGTGCCACTGAATATTTTTGTAAATATTAAAATCATGTATGCCAAAGAGTCTCGTCGAAATGGCAGACACGAATGATTGTAAATTTTCACTTTGATGAAAATGTTGATGCATGAAGCGGAGAGAGAAGAACATAGGCATGCTGCCAATATGAGGCTGTGAAGCTAGTGTCGGGTGACTATGTGGTTGATCTCTAGCACGTAGAGTGGAGACTTGAATTCAGTCTATTACTTTGTCGCTATTCTCTTCTCTTCTGTTCTCTTGATTATATTTATTGAATCTATGTTAAGTAATCGACTGTGTATTAATCTTCTTGATGTGGAAGTGATCATTGTGTATACTGCAAGTATCCAGAATAGCACTATGTGGATAAATGCGGATAGTTGATTCCATTTATTCTGATTAATTGGAGTGGGAAAATACCAAGGGACTCTATTTATAGAGTCCTACCATCCCAAGAACCCTGCTAAACCTATCTTGTTCACTGTAGCCTTACGGGACATAGTTGGATTAGGAAGAGAGGTTAACACTAGCGTTTTCTATGGGCAATGGAATTTGGTTTCTGAAAGAAACTTAGTATATACTTTTTGAGTAGAGATTATTTTCTACATGCTGATAACGCACTGCGGAGAGAGTTACCCCAAATATCAATGTGATAAACAACCCTTGAGAGTGAATACTACACTGGAGATGCCACCGTGGAGTAATACTCAAGGTGTTATGTATGAAGGGAAGAGTGTAGCGAGTAGTAGAGGATCAACACCACAACATTTCCTCATTTTTTGTATGAAAAGTATATCATAATTTAATCTAGTATCATCCGGTGTTGGTTTAGTGTCCGATGCCAATACGGAACTAAGTGATAGTTCGATACCTTCCATTAGCGGTTTGGCATCCCGTGTCAATACCAAACCCAATGATAGTTCAGTGCCAGCCAAAACAACAGAAGAAGTTGTTGTAGATATTAATAAGATTGTTGAACCTGTTTTGAAGACAATAGATCATAGTTCAAGATGGAGTACCCCCACTGAATGACGCATTAAAGAGGAATTCCCAAAGTTATGGAGGAATTCCCAAAGTTCTAGAGTGATAAAAAGGCTCTCTTGTCCGATTTCCTATATGAAGAGTGGAACCCAACTCAAAAATTAAACCTTAAACTTCTAGAAAACCTATTTCCTAACCGCAAATCATAAGCAACACATACTTGTGAATCAGAACACCTAGTAGGCCCAAGTGCAAAACCCATGGTTGATACACAAAATGATATGCAAGGACAACAATCCGGAAGTCACCGAAGAAAACAAACTACAGGAGCAACTTATGCCAAATTTGGTGGATTTCCAGGTGACAACCCGGATGTGCATGTGTGCACCTTCAAAATCAATTATAGAGTGCTCAATAATCCAAAGGCCCCAAAATATAAAGTTGTAATATTCCAGAAAACCTTAGTCAATGAAGTGGCAAGATGGCTCACTGAGTTCGACCTCAATCATTTTCAACAATACGAGGATGTGAAGAACGCATTTTTGCACCATTTTCGGTTAAAGAAGAATGCTACAGAAATATTTGATTTCTTACAAACTAACAAGCAAAAAATGAACCAGAGTGTGTAAGATTATGCCACGTTTTCTGCACACTTCTACAAAAGTTGCCACAAGCAAATGCAAATCTCCCAAACGACATGATCACTTAATGGTTTATTAATAACCTTAACCCATAATTAAGACAAGTCATGATTAGTCGTTGTATTGGTGGCATGACCTTGGATAATGTTATTGCAATGGCATTACAACTGGAGCATCAATTCAGAGGATTTATAGAAGATTTGGAATGGATGAATTCAGGTAAAAGCAAAAGTGATGACCCCTTGAAATAGATATATTATACTAAATGCAAAAATCCCAGCCGTGTGGCAACCAATTATGCACTTAATCTATTACACCATTTGGGACATAGCCAGCCACTCTACAAAGTCCTATCCCTATAATGTCAAACCACAAAATCGATTGGCTGTTAATGTAGTACTTCAAGAATAGGGAGAACCAACTACAAGATATGTACCACCTCATTTATGAAAGACATCATATTCTACCTATACCAATTAGCTTGGCACTTCCTTATACATGAGTGCCAACTCCTTGTCTGCCTCATCACTTCTAGGGGGGATTTGTTGATATATTTAGGTAGTGATGTTTATGAACACACTAGGACTGCTGGGGCACTTTTTTCCCTCTTTAGGAGGTTTTTTCCCATGGCTTGTATATATGCCTATAGCCCTAATGGGTTACTTATCTGTGTACATTCTAGTGGTAATACACTCAATATTGAGTATTGTGCTCCAAGCTTCTTCTTCTTCCTTGTGCTATTTGCGTGCATTCATAGACCTCAAACTGCAACAAAAATAGTGGTTAGAATGAAGTGGCTTCAAAAAGAAAGTGAGAAGTAAAATTTTCTCTATTTTGTGGAGAGACTTTTCTTTTATTAACAAAAATCATGGTCTATTGTGATCCTTATCCTAACCATTACTTTTACTAACTATTTCTAAAAATAGAACCCTCTATGTGGGTTTATTTACAAACTTTATAAAACAAAATCCGATCACTAGTTTTTGGAAATATTCAAAATGTCCATGTCCTTTTATGCCTTTCACACCCTCATGATCCTTTAACTGCTATTATCAAACCATAGGGTAGCCATTGCATAGAAATTTGATACAAAAGAGGCATTATGAGAGCTTGAACTAGTATGATATGATAGAGTTGAATCTAATTTGCTATCTCAAAGCTACACCAACCATTTAGGCGTAATTTTTGCTTCCTCTATATCATTGCTCTCATCCAAAAGTGCATAAAAAATGGAATGATATGCATCATCATGAGGAACGTATAAAGGATGGGAAATTACCTCATTTGGATCAGCACTTGACTGCCCACTTGTAAAAAGAGGTAGCAAAGTGTCATACACATCTCTAGAGCTAACTAAAATCTCCTTAGTACATGAAAGTAATGGTTGAATTGCATCTTCCAAACAAAACATCATTGATAACTAAAACACATTTAGTCTGTGGATGATACAAATCATATCCATTGCTTTGATACATTTCATTGCTTTATCATGTGATTTCTTGAGCTGTTGCTCAGAAACTAATGCATATGCCAGAAAAACTAAGACATGCACATGAGCAACATGTGGCTTGTAGCCATGGAAGTCCTTATTTGGAGTGATAGGTTGTAGTGCTTTGGTGGGATACTTGTTAAGGATATATGTTGCACACATAACAACCTCAAGCTATAAGCTATGTGGTAAAGCCTCACTTTTGATCATACACCTTGCCATCTTCATGAGAGACCTATTCTTCCTTTCAATGAATCCATTTTGTTGAGGTGTATACAATATTGTACACTAATGTTATATCCCATGTTTAGCCACAAATGCATTAAAATCAGAAGACATGTATTCCCCCCCTGATTAAAATGGAGGGTGCCCTATCTACATGCTAAGAGATTTTCAAGCATACCCAAAAACTTTTTGAATCACATAAACACTTACTTTTCTTTTAATGGATACATCCATGCGTACCTAGAAAAATCATCAATGGAAGTCACAAAGTAAAGGTAGCTCCCGAAAGAAGGTGTCTCCATAGGACCACAAACATCACTAAGAACAAGCCATTATTTATGAGAAGCTCAAATTGAACCATCTTTTGGTAAGCAAGGATGCTGCATTTTGCCCAAAATATAACCTTCACAAACATGTTTACAAGGTGCCTCAAGTTTTGGTAGAAAGGAAACCATTTCAATTTTCTACATGCATAGTAAACTAGCATAATTCAGATGACCAAAGCATGCATGTCAAAGATTTGCATCTGAGATAGTGTGAGAATATTGAATTACACATGCTAAATCATTCACAGATTTTGCAGTCCATGAGCTTGTATAGCCATTCAAAAGATCATGAATTGTACATTTGTCATCAACAGATTTGACAACCAAGCCAATCTTTGGTAATGATGAAACTCACAATAGATTTTTCTTGATCCCGGATACATACAAAGCATCTAAAAATGTGAAAGAACTACCATCAATAGTATTTAGAATGATCTTACCAACTCGCAATAGGATAAGAGGAGTTGTTAGCGCATGTGATAGTATTCTGTGTAGGGAGGGGCTTAAGTGAACCAAAGAAATTTCATTGTGAGACAATATGTTTGGTTGCTTCATTATCAAAGTACCAAACATGTGAGAGTATTATAGACTTACACTACTCATACATAGTTTCATACAATAGTAAATGTCCATTCTTCATTCTAAATAAGATTAGCAGAATCTATTTTAGGCATAGAGGCCTATGCAACAACTATTCCAACGTCTTTCTTCTTTGCCTCTTTTGAAACTAGTTTTGGACAAATCTTTATGAAATGATCATTTCCCTCGCAATATGTGCAAAACTTTTTCTGCTTTTCTGTTTTCTTCTCATCTTTGTCTTCCTTCTTTATTTGTGCTCCATTAACAAATTTCTGCTTACTAGTAGATGAGCTCCATTAACCTTTGCCCTTTTGACTAACTAGAAGTTGATTTTTAACATGCATAATGGACCTATTCTACCTGATTGATCTTCTTGCCACAAAACAAAGACTAGCTCCTCAAATTTAAAGGCATTTGAATTGCCTTTCATCATCAATTGAAGAGTAGAAGCAAAAATCTGATATGAATCACGAAGACCATTAACATTAGTTTGTACAAATGAGAAATCTGGCAAGACTTTGTTGCTAGAAATCAACATCTCCTTCAGATCTTTGATCTTTGTCAAAAGATTGTCCATGTAATCTCCTTCATTCATGTGCTCACTCTCCAACTGCTTTTGAATGTAAGCAACACAAGCCTCATTTCTTGCTTGGTATAAGGTTGTAAGTGTATCCCAGGCATTATTTTTTGTCTTGCACGAGAGAATGTGTGAGATAATTGCATGTTTGACATACAAGGCTACCAACACATGTGTGTGAGAAAATCTATCATCGGAAGAAAGTTTCTTTGCAATAGGTGTGATAGGAACCACAACACGAACAAGAATTTGAAGATCATCATCTTCAAATGTTGTTGGTACAACCTCTTGGTTAGGAGTATGGTGGGCTAACCACTAGTCCTAAAATACATGGATGAGGATTACTTCCTAATCCTACTTCTTAAGGTATGATTTAACCATGTCTTGCTAAGGTTATGTAATATTCCTTCTCCCTTAGATTGAACATTTTCCTCAATGCTCACTTATGGACGCTTCAATCTAGCTAGGGCCCCTTCCCATGTTTGAGTGCTTCCACCAACCCCAAATTCTAGTGCCTAAACCTATTTGAGACCTATCCAACCCTCTATTGGTGCCCAAATGCCCAGCCATCTTCATCTGTGGCCAATTTTAGACTCATCCATAGTCAAGTGCTTCCTAAGCATGCATGTAAGAGGCTTTTAACCTCCATGTTGGCCAAATTCCTCAACTAGGCTCTAATACCAATGTTGGGAATTGAAATCACAACCTCTTGGTATGGATTATTATGGGTTAACCACTAGCCCCAAAAGCGATGGATGAGGATTACTTCCTAATAGTCTCGCTTAAGGTATGATTCAACCATCATCTGCTAAGGTATGTGAAAAACACCATCTATATCACCTTCAATAACTGTACTTGCACGTGTAGTAGGGAATTTTTCAATACCGTTCACAATATTCCACAATCCTTTTGGTACCAACACATGACACATTATATATGCCCACAATGGGTAATTAGTACCATCCAATCTATCATCAACAACCAACATGTTGAATACATTATTGCTTTTAGCCATGGTCACTAACTAATATACCCTGATGAAGAAAAACAACTGTATCTCAAAACGTTGAGTAGAACTACCATGTCAAGCTCTACTAAACTTGTAGCAGACTTTGAGGGGCTTGTATTGAAGAATGAGAACTTTTTTATACATTTGGCACAAAAGGAAAAAATTCCTTGCATAGTCACTCCAATAATAAATTTGGAGGCCAAAACAAGTATGCTCACTAATTTTTGTGCAATTATGAGCTTGTGAATGGAGGGGTATTGATGATGCCCTAGATGGAGTAGTGACCTTCTCTAATACCAATTGTTCAAGTTTGAGGTCTACAAAAGCACAAGAATAGCACAAGTAAGAAGAAGAATCATGGAGCACAACAAAACACTTAATGGATTACCAAGTGAATATACAAAGATGAGTAACCCATTAGGGTTATAGGCATATATACAAGCGAAGGGAAAAGAGGGAAAAAGTGCCCCGACGGTCCTAAGTGTGTTCACACACATCACTACCTAAATATATAAAAAACTCATTTGATTAGGAAAAAGTACCATCTTAAATGATAGCATTAAGCTCTACTTGAATAGAAATCATCAAATGTTTTTTTGTGCTTCATCAAATGCAACATGCTCATTTATCATAGATACGAGATTGAATGATCACATAAGAATAGGGTGAAAAAGAGACATCACGTAATTTGAAGCAATTAGAATAAGGGAGAAATGCATCTAATTTTATATAGTATAGTGTATGCATCAACTATTTTGGCATACTTTTCTCCTATTCAATGGTTTTTGTCTCATTAACAAGTGCACCGGATAAATTGTCATAAAAATGGAATACTAGATATTCTCAATGAAAATCTACAAAGGTTGAGAGAGCACCTCAATAAGAAGTGAATTTTACTAGCTACCCAAAAAAGAGGTTGTGAAGTGTGATAAACATCCTTTGCGTTGATAAAGATCTCATTAGAACGTGAAAGTACATGCTAGTTAACATCGTCAATGATTTTTAGATTTTGGAAAATTTTTATTATTATAATAAAAACGATAGAAACTAAATATGCGTGTATGTGTGTATGCATGCATGTATGTAAGCATGCATGTATGTAAGCATGTATATATGTATGTATGCATCTATGTGCATATATATGTATGTATGTGCATATTTATGTGTGTAGATATGTATGTATGTATGTACGCATCTATGTGCATATATATGTATGTATGTGCATATATATGTATGCATCTATATATAGCTCTCTCCAAGGGACTACCCTTTTTGATAGGTGGATTCTAACCATCCAAGTGTTGGGCATGTAACCACATGTGTGCCAAGTGCCTTAGTTAACTATAGTTAACTAAAATGTATGATTCTAGAAGGTGCAAGCGCTCTCGCCAAATAATATTCTCCCAAAAACTCTCAAAGGACTTGAACCCAAGATCTCCTCCTTCCCATCCTTATGACTTAAGCACTAGACCAAACAAACTTGCTTGTTTATAGACCACATGAACTTATGTGTAAGTCTACTCCATATTTTGGCCCTACATGAGAATGACCAGATGATGTTTGATTTATGATGTGTCTAAACTAATTGGACACTCATGTCATAATCTTACTTAATAACATTCTTCCCCACTTGGAGAACATTTTTGTCCTCTAAAATAGAGCTTTATGAAAACTATAGTTTTATCCCCAAGCCTCATGTTCTTTTCTAGAAAAACTTGTTTCATCCCTGTGCTCATGGGATTCGCCTCATATTCTAAATGAACAGAGGGGGATCTATTGTCTAATCCATGCCCAAATAATTCAGAACACCATGTGACTTTGCACTTGTCTAGTGCAAAGTAGAAAATGAATGCTAAGGGTGGATTAGAAAACATCCCTAACCAATTAACTTGTTGTTTTCTTTGTGAAATCTGCATTAACACTTGAAATGGGTGGATTCAATATAGTAGTCTATTCATGGGAATCACTAGTTTATGGAACTAGCAACTGGGATGGCATTCGGGCCCTTCCCCATTCTATTGCCGAACACTTTAATTATATGAATTTCTATGCTTCTAGATGGGAGTTACTCTCAGTTCCTTCTATGATAAGAAGATGCTAAGTTGGGGCTGCCTATAGATCAAAATAGTTTGACCCAAACAACGTTTATGGAAATTTTTAGTAACCCTTTCTATAGATATATCATTGTATTATACAAGAGTAGACACGTGTAAAAGATTATATATGTTTAGAGTTATACAAGATTATAGACATATAAATGTATGATAAACTATATTCAAGACTTTATCTACAATGTGGATGTAATTTATTCTAGATAAGGCTAATGCTTTCGCTAATGTTTTGTTGAAAATGGAATAAAATGTGTTAAGATTGTTGAGAATGAAATAAAATGTGTTAAGAATTAAAAAAATATTTTAACAAGCATGGAAGCAAAAGGAAAGTCACCAATGCTCACAAATTTCAACAAAGTAATGTTATTGATGATTGAGATCCTATCAAGCAAAAGGATCATGATATGCCAAATTCACTTTTAATAGAAGCCATCAAAATAGGTTTATGTATTGTAAATAGGAGCCACACAAATGCACAACAAGATATTGGATGTCAAGAAGCATAGCCTAGTAAAAGGCTCTAGTTATGCCTTTTATAATCTTTGAATGCCTCTAAACATGTGATTGGTTCAACAAGAGATATGTTAGGATCAAAAGGGAAAAAAAAGTTAATGTTAGGATACAATGAGGATTCTAAGGCATATAGAAACTAGCATCCAAAGGGACATAATATTATTGTTGATTTTTATGTGGTCACGAGCAATGACATCTAGTGAAAAAAAAAACTAAATCTACTATCTCATCAATTTAAGAATAAATCACCTTTTTCCATTCCGTAGATTGATAAAGCTGTGAGAAGAGGGGGAGACATCAAATACTAACATTACTCTACCAAAAATAAACCATGTTGTTTCCATACAATATAAGCCACTAGAAACGTGGTCAAAAGAGCTATTTGATGATTCTAATCCTCAAGTACATGTTCTAGTCATGCTAAGATGATTTATGACAATCAAAGATGATTCAGACCTAGACAAGAGCCTCACATCACATTGATAAAAATTGTAGCTCGACAATGATGGCATAGTAAAAAATGACACTTCAAAGCTTTTGATTGTCCAACAAAGAAAAAGGAAATTGCTACTAAATGTACCATGAGATCCAAATATAAAGTAGATGGTACCTTAGATAAGTATGTTGGGAAAGATGGATGGATGCTCCAAGAGATTGAGTAGGTACTGCCAAACTTGCTTTGTACCAGCCCCCTAATGCTTCAGACTTGACAAGTAGACCTCCTTAGCTTTCCAATGACACCATAAAATGGCCTATGTACTTTGGAAGTGATGTGTGTAATGATTGAATCAAAACAGATAACTTTGAATCTCAAAAACTCATGAAAACCTTCTATTTATGTCTTGACACCTGCTCAATCTTTTGCTCAGTATGCCTAGCAAAGTAGGAATTGGAAAACTTCCTTTTAGGGGTATCTAATTAGCTTAGCAAGCTAACTATTCCAATTGGAATGATGTAAAAAGATAAACTATGCTAAGAGAAATCAATTTAGCAAGTAAAGCTATACCCCCGATTTTTTAGGACCAGTGATCACCTCTACGTGAATTTATCTGAATTGGCTGAATAAAATCTCCTCAAATTTTGATAGCATGTAGATAACTTCAAGCTGAATCCAACAAGCTTTAGATCATTGTATTTGGTGAAGAATTGACTGAGATATGCACTTCACAAGTTGACAGACTTTCAAGGAGTATAACAGAGAACTCAGAAATGAACAATGTGAATTTATGTATTAATGAACACTTGTATACAGATCCATTGGCATGAAAATCATTGCCTAATGGTGTAGATAGGTGTGGGATAGAGTGTAGGCCTCAGAATCAGTAATGAGAAGCTCGGGAGTGATGAGTTCTAACCGCGACTTTTTCATGACCTCTTTTATAGAGAGTGAGTAAGAATTTGAATTCAAATTCAAACTTTTGGCTCCCTATGATCAAGCTCCTATATCCTAGGAGATATTCCTTCAATCAAAGAGCTAATTTTTTCCACAAATCCTTTTGGTAGGTGTTTACAAAGACTCCAAGTCAATTTGACTTTTACAAAGAGATAAAGTGGTAATAAATTACTAGCAATAGTTCCTATGCTTCTCTATACGTGTATGGACTTCAATGCATCCATCAAGCCAAATGTGTAGGCTTGTGAATTACACCAACAGCTCCCCCTCAAGCCAAACATTTTGGCTTGGTCTTCATCTTCAGTCTTCATGTATATCCTGCAATCCAATCATTGATTTGAACCTACAAAGTTTGGTTCCATCCAAAGCTTTAGTCAACAAATCTGCACATTGCATGTTGGTTGATACATAGGTTAGTTGAATGTCTTTGCTTAGCAACTTCTCTCTCACATAATGGTAATGGACCTCTATATGTTTGGTCCTAGCATGATAGATAGGATTAGGTACAAGGTGAAGTGAGCTTTTATTATCTCCAAAGATTATTGGTGACCTAGTATATAAACCTAATTCTGTATATAAAAGCTTAATCCAAATGGCTTCTTGTGTGGCATTAGCCAGTCCTTTATACTTTGCCTCTGTAGAAGACAAAGCAACAGTAGGTTGCTTCTTTGAAGACCATGATATTGGCTTATCACCTGCAAAAGAAATGTATCCAGAAGTGCTCCTCCTATCATCCTTGCATCTTGCCCAATCTGCATCTGAATAGATCTTGATATCAAGGTCTGAAGTGTAAGGAAAATAAAAACCATGATGTTGTGTACCCTTGAGATACTTCAAGATTCTCTTGGCAGCCTCTAAGTGAGGTATCCTTGGCTTGTGCATAAACTGACTTAGCACACTAACTCCATATGCAATATCTATCCTTGTTAAGGTAGCATTGTTCAAACTACCCCCATACTTTGATAACTTGTAATGTCATTAACTTCATCACCTTCATGGGCACTTAGTTTTAGGTTTACCTCCATTGGAGTACTTGCTACTTTGGCATCCTGCAAGTGAAACTTCTTCAACATATCCTGTATATATTTTTTCTGAGTAATGTATATTCCTGAGTTAGTATAGACTAACTCAAGCCCAAGAAAATACTTCAATAGACCAAGATCATTGATCTTGAACTCCTTCATCATCTGGCTCTTGATTTGTCTAATTCCATTGACATCATTACTGTAAGTATGATGTCATCAACAAAACACAAAGGTATATTACCTCTGAATTACTTCTCTTGATGAATAGAGAAGTATCTGCCTTGCTCATGACAAACCCTTGGTCTTGAAGATAAGTGGTTAATCTGTGATTCCATGCCTTAGGTGCCTGCTTCAATCCATATAAAGCCTTTTTCAATTTGCAAACATATGTTACCTTCTTAGAGTCCTCATAGCCAGGAGGTTGTGACATATATACCTCCTCTGAAATCCATCCGTTCAAGAAAGCATTCTTGACATCCAATTGGTACATATTCCAATTTTTTGATGCAGCCACACTAACCAACACTCTGATAGTTGGCATCTTGGCCACAGGAGAGAATGTCTCTTCATAGTCAATGCCTTGGGTTTGTGCAAAGCCTTTGGCTACCAATCTGGCTTTGTACCTATTAATTGACCCATCAGAATTTCTTTTAAGTTTATAGATCCATTTGGATTCTATTACCTTCATGGATTCCTTCTTGGGTACTAACTCCCATGTATCACTCTCCTTGAGTGCTTCAATCTCCTCATCCATAACTTCTTTCCATTCTGTCTTGGTTATGGCTTCTTTGTATGATCCTGGTTCTTCAATTGACAAATCTTTGGCAAGATAAATAGAGTGTTTAGTAACAATAGATGTATCATACCCATATCTGATAGGGTTCTTGCTCTCTCTTTGTGATCTTCTGATTGACTGATTTGAAGATTCAAGTATGCCTTCAAGCTTGTTCATCTTCATTTTGCCCTCCATGCCTTGAACTCTTCAAGGTTGATAGTGTCTTCATCTTCTGAACTTGAGTCTTCATTTTGAGTAGGTTCCTCCTTTGCAAGACTTGGAAACGCCTCTTCCAAATCATAGGGTAATTTAACCTTCTTGCATTCATTCTCATACCAAGAATCATTTTCATCAAAGACAACATCTCTACTCACCATGAATCCCTTAGTGGAAGGGTTATAAAACCTGTATCCTTTGTTATTTAGATCATATCCAATAAAGATGCACTTCTCAGCTTTTGGGTCTAACTTACCTCTTAACTGAGAAGGAATGTGTACATATGCTATACATCCAAATATTCTGCAATGGTCTAGTGAGGGTCTCTTACCATGCCATGCTTCATAGGGTGTCATCCCATCAAGGGACTTAGATGGTAACCAGTTTATAAGGTAAGTGGCAGTAGAAACACTCTCTACCCATAGGTAATTAGGTAACCTTTTTCATTCAACATAGATATAGCTGTCTCAACAATCAACCTATTTTTTCTCTCAGCTATCCCATTCTGTTCAAGAGGATACCTTGTGGTGATTTCTCTTTTGATGCCTCTCTCCTGCAAGAAGTTTTCAAACTCATTGGAGAAGTACTCACCTCCTCCATCTGACCTTAGCCTCTTCAAATTTTTTCCTGTCTGATTTTCAACAAGTGCAAGATATTTTTTAAAGCAATTAAGCACCTCATCTTTATGCTTCATGAAGTACAATACAGTCCACCTCCTATAATCATCAATAAAAGATACATAGTACCTTGATCCTGAGACTGAGGGGTCTTTGCTTGGTCCCCATACATCTGTATGAACAAGCTCTAGGTAGTCTTCATGCATGTAACCTTTCCTTGAGAACGGTAACCTGTGAGACTTCCCAAATTGAAAAGCCCCACACTTATAAATCATATGTTTCTTGGATACATTAGGTATTCCAAGCACACATTGGTACCTGCATATTTGCTTCAAGGTTCTTTCTCCTATATGCCCTAATCTGTTGTGCCAAATCTCAAGCTCTGAAAGTGTTTGATCTTTATAACTGTATAGTGCAATACTCTTTGTGTCTTCTAGCTCAAAAGTGAAAAGTCTACCTGATTTTTCTCCTTTAGCAATCCTCTTGAACCCATAACTTGGATCCTCCACAAATGCTCCATATTGGTTGAATCTAACCTGCAAACCTTTCTCCACAATCTATCCAACACTCATCAAATTTTTGGTAATGGTTGGTACATAAAGTACCCTGCTCAACAAGTTCTGATGTCCATCACAAGTCTTAACATTTCCAACTTTAATAACCGAGTGCTTGGTTTCATCACCTGTTTGTACTTGGTGCTTACCTTTTGGTTCCTCAAGATCAGAGAGTAGTGCTACATTGCCAGCCACATGATTTGAGCATCCTAAGTCAATGTAGAATAGGTGGTCATCATTTGTACCTGGTTTTGAAGTCATGTTCATGAGTAGAAGAGAATCATCTTGCTCTTATGTATAGTTGTTGTAGTCCTTTCTGGATTTGAAACCTCCTTGGTAGTTGCCATTGTAGTTGTTGTTGTAATTGTTTTTGTAACCTTGGTGATGGTTGAATCTACCTCTTGATTGTGAGTATCCACCTCTTTGGTATCCTCTTCCTCTCTGATTTTTGTAATTCTTGAAACACTCATTTGTAGTATGATTTGATAAACCACAAATGTTGCATGGTGAGGAGTCATAGGATCTCCCCCTACCTTGCTTACCTCCTCTGCCCCTTCCTCTTGATGACCTCCCTCTCCTTGCATAGTTGGCTTGGGAGGTAGAGCCTTCATCTTCCACCTTCTTGGTCTTGCCTTTATCATTAGACTTTTTATCTGTATATAGGGCAGAAGAGTTATTACCTTTGGATGTATCTCCATTCTTGTTGATCTTTGCTTCATGAGTGAACAATTGTCCCATGAGAGTTGTAAGATCTGGAATTTGCATGTCCATGTAAAGGTCCATGGTAGTGGTGAAGCTTTCCCATTTGTCATCAGCCTTGATCCCATTGATCACTTGCCTTACAATCTACTCTTCTTCAATCCCTTCTCCTATGATTGCTAACTGATCTGCTATATCTTTAATCTTGGTCATAAATTCTGAAACAGCTTGCTTAGGTTGCTTCCTTAATGTTGTGAATTCAATCCACAACTGATTTTTTCTAGCCCTTGTGTTGGAAGAAAAATATGATGACAAGGTTTCCCAAGTCTCTTGGGATGTCTTACAATTCCTAATATGTGGCAAAAGAAAATCAGAGATAGAGTTGAGTAAATAAGACCTTGCCAATGCATCCTTAGCACACCATGTGTTGAGCTTTTCATGTTCCTCCTTTGTTGGTAATCCTCTTGTTTTGAATGAGGGCAATTCCTCATCTCCTGAGATCTATCCAAAGAGACTCCTTCCTTGTAGGTAGGTCTTCATCCTTAGAGACCATGCCTGATAGTTGTTCCTGTCTAATTTATCAATAAATTAAGGAAAACCATCTCCCATTTTACCTTAGTTTGCTCTGATACCACTGTTGGGAAAGATGGATGGATGCTCCAAGAGATTGAGTAGGTACTGCCAAACCTGCTTTGTACCAACCCCCTAATGCTTCAGACTTGATACGTAGACCTCCTTAGCTTTCCAATGACACCATAAAATGGCCTATGTACTTTGGAAGTGATGTGTGTAATGATTGAATCAAAACAGATAACTTTGAATCTCAAAAACTCATGAAAACCTTCTATTTATGGCTTGACACATGTTGGATCTTTTGCTCAGTATGACCAGCACAGTAGGAATTGGAAAAATTCCTTTTAGGGGTATCTAATTATCTTAGCAAGCTAACTATTCCAAGTGGAATGATGTAAAAAGATAAACTATGCTAAGAGAAATCAATTTAGCAAGTAAAGCTATACCCCTGATTTTTTAGGATTGTAGCAGACATTGACCAGTGATCACCTCGACACAAATTTCTCTGAATTGGCTGAATACAATCTCCTCAAATTTTGATAGCATGTAGATAACTTCAAGCTGAATCCAAGAAGCTTTAGATCATTGTATTTGGTGAAGAATTGACCGAGTTATGCACTTCACAAGTTGACAGACTTTCAAGGAGTATAACAGAGAACTCAGAAATGAACAATGTGAATGTACGTATTAATGAACACTTGTATACAGATCCATTGGCATGAAAATCATTGCCTAATGGTGCATATAGGTATGGGCTAGAGTGTAGGCCTCACACACACTCAGAATCATTAATGAGAAGCTTGGGAGTGATGAGTTCTAACCGCGACTTTTTCATGACCTCTTTTATAGAGAGTGAGTAAGAATTTGAATTCAAATTCAAACTTTTGGCTCCCTATGATCAAGCTCCTATATCCTAGGAGATATTCCTTCAATCAAAGAGCTAATTTTTTCCACGAATCCTTTTGGTAGGTGTTTACAAAGATTCCAAGTCAATTTGACTTTTACAAAGAGATAAAGTGGTAATAAATTACTAGCAATAGTTCCTATGCTTCTCTATATGTGTATGGACTTCAATGCATCCATCAAGCCAAATGTGTAGGCTTGTGAATTACACCAACAAAGTAAGCATCTAGGGATTCTGTGCAAGGTTGTCACAAGCATAATGATTTGATATCTAATGGACATTTTCACCAATGGATAGGATGTGTATTATTCTCATTTTAATGGGTTTCATATGTCTCAAATGCTTCATTCCTCATGTGGAAGTACGGGATAACACTTAAAAAGGATTTCATGGCCAAGTGGCACATGCAATAGGGGACATAAAACTATAAACAAATTGTTTGAATGGATATCCAACAATGACATAATACTCCCCTTAGAGATGAGTAATCGAATGGATCACTTCATTTATAGGAAAGGTTCCAAAAAGGATCAATTCATATTGCATTATATTATTCTTTCTAACTAAAAGTTTTTTAAATTGTGGATTTTTTATTATGATGATCTTAAGTTTTACTTGAGTCAATATTAGTAACTTTTCAGATTTATCTCAATGATCAATTAAAATCTACCAAATTATGAACTTAAAGCCATATTTTTTTTGTATTAATTTAAATACGAATTTGATATAATTGAAAGTGGTGTATTTTTTTAATGAAACAATTATTAATCAAAATAGATGTTTTATTGGCAACATTTTGATATGAAGGCTATCAAGAAAATAAATATGGATCGAAAATACTAGTGTTCTCAGTAAGAGTCTATTTGATAAAAGAAATAATCCATATAAACCTTATGAGTGATTGTATGGTGTTCTTTCCTCATTCATTGTAAGTTTCTAATTTTTTTCGTGCAATTTTTTGTTTATGTTTGGTGGTGTGTATTTTCAATATTTAAAATTTTTATCAATATTCATACTATATATGTTCTAGTTCACAAAAGTATTTCCTCTATCTCTCTCTCTTTATATTAAAAACACGACATGTGGAATTTTCTCCAAATAGTAGATGTAACGAAAACAAAAATTCTCAAAATGAATGACATTTTGTTGATCTTTAGGTGGATAGTACATTATATTCCCTTGATTTGGTTTCTAATTTTCATCTTACATTCCATAGTATCTCAATTTCCTCCATATTTTTCGGTGGTGGTGAAGCCAAATTACTAGGTCATTGTAAGAGTTTTTCGACCTATTCATCATCTAAAACCAATTGTTAGATTTTGTGTATAAAAATATATAGAAATGTGATTAGGAAGAAGACAAAGCTTAGGATCACGACACAAAGGGCATTATTAAGTTTCTATATTATAAATACAATGAGTCCTTTAGTATTATTGGCTATATACAAGCCATAGGGAAAAAGGAACTTAAAGATGAAAAAAGTACCTTGATGATTGTAACTATGTTGAGACACATAACTATCAAAATATACTAATATTAATGCTTAATAGTATTAAGGTATTACCAAGAATTTCCTATATGTTAACTAAGATGATGGATTTGGCAAAGAACACTATTGGTAGTGATGGCAGGAGCCATAGGCACCGATGCAAAGGCAACATGTAAAGATGGGAATGCAATATGTTGTGGGGGGGCAAACATTTTCATTTTTTCACATGTTCAATTTTTAAAGAAACATGTTTTACAATACACCAATTAAGACCTCAAAAAGTGATCGATATCACTCTTGTAATATATGTGCCATAGAATCCCTAGTTTTATATCAAGCAATTCCCTTTTCTACAAGTCCAGGAGTCCTCGAGTCTGAGGAACTTAGTTTGAATGCTCACACCAATTTTTGTAATTTTTTTAGATCTCATTTGGCCCTCCAAATGACTCATAGAATCTAATTTTAACTATGCTAGACACTAGGTTCGAAACTGGCCAAAACTAGTCTAGAAACTATAAAAAGAGCTAGAGAGCTCATTTTTGAGGTTGGCTTATGAGAGACTAGAGCTTGTTTTAAACTTGTAAGAGTGGTCTTGAGTAATGGAGCTTGTTCTTGATCTTCCATTATTTCTCTCTTGTATCTACTGTTGGTGCAAGAGCCAAGCTTACACACTTGGCTAGGCATGAGAAGATTTCATGTGAATGATTGAAGGCCCATGAGAACTATTGCTTGTCAATAGTTACCTTTTATCCTTTATAAAAGGCATCTACATGTAAAGGAATATTTGTAAAAGCTACTAAAATCATGGAGTTAGATGGCTAGGAAAGATATGAGTTTCTTAAGAGAGAATATCTCCTAGATTAGTGGATCACTTTTAGTGAGAGCCAAAATTGAATTCAAATTCAAATTTTGAATGAAGCATCTATAAAAGATGGATGTAAAATATTGCGATAGATATCACTAAAAATCCAAGTCTTTCGTTGATCATATTGTAAGAGAGTGAGGGTCACTTCATAGCCTACACTTCTCACCATCATTGGGAATTCCTTATCATGCCAATGATCATGTACAACTTTTTCATATAATACAATAGATCATTGCTTACATCTGTTGATCTCTCTGTCATTGTCACTCAGAACCGTCATTTTGTATTACTCATATCTCAGTCATTTCTCCACCATTTTCAATGTTCTATGGCTTTTTGGAATAATCTATAAGGTCTACTAGATGCTGCCAAATTTTGAAGACATTCCATTTAGTGGATTGGGAGAAAATCTCATCGAAGTGATCACTGGTCAATCTCTGCAGAGGTCTTAAAAAATCCCGGGTAATGCTACACTTGCTAAATTGATTTCTCTGTGTATAGTCAATCATTTTAAGTGATTGAACTTGGAATCATTAGCTCTTTAAGCTAATTTAATATCTCCAAAAGGAATTTTTCTAATTCCTATTGTACTAGAGGCAGTGAGCTTAACAAGCAGTAGGTGTGTGAACCAAAATAGAAGGTTTTCATTGGATTGTGAAGTGGGAAGTAGTCTGTCTTGAATTAATCATTACTTGCATCATTTACAAAGTACATAGGCACTTGTTTAGTGTCATTGAAAAGCTAAGAGGGCAACAACACAACCCTGAAGTGGAAGAGGGCTGGTACAAAGCAGGAATTTTCTGTACCTACTCTTTTCTTGGAGTGTCCATCCATGTTACCGAACATTGGTATCATAGCAAAGTTAAGGTAAAATGGGAGATGGTTTTCCTTGTTTCATTGATAAATTGGACAGGAACAACTACCAAGCATGGTCCTTGAGGATGAAGACATACTTGCAAGGAAGGAGTCTCTATGGATACATCTCAGGAGATGAGGAGATGCCCATTTTCAGAAGCAAAGGACAACCTACAAGAGAGGAGCATGAAAGAGTCAATTCATGGTGTGCCAAAGATGCATTAGCAAGGTCATACTTACTTAACTCAATCTCTGATTTTCTTCTTCCACACATTAGGAACTGTAAGACATCCCAGGAAACTTGGGAAACATTATCTTCATATTTTTCTTCCAACACAAGGGCTAGAAAGAACCAATTGTGGATTGAGATTACCACTCAAAGGAAGCAACCCAAGCAAGGCATCTCAGAGTATGTGATCAAAGTCAAGGATGTGGCTGATCAATCGGCAAGCATAGAAGAGGAAATTGAAGAAGAGCAAATTGTGAGACAAGTGATCAATGGTATTAAGGCAGATGACAAATGGGAGAGCTTCACAACTGCCATGGACTTATACATGGACATGCAAATTCCAGATCTTACCACACTCATGGGGCAACTCTTTACCCATGAAGCCAAGCTCAACAAGAATGGAGATTCATCAAGAGGTAATAGCTCTTCTGCCCTATACATAGATAAAGACAAATCTTAAGACAAAGGGAAAAACAAAAAGATTGAGGATGAAGGTACAACCTCTCAAGCCAATTATGCAGGGAGAGGTAGAAACTCAAGAGGTAGTGACAGAGGAGGTAAGCAAGGTAGGGGGATACCTTTCAACTCTTCCCCATGTAATATTTTTGGTTTATCAAATCATATTATAGATGAGTGTTACAGGAACTTCAAGAGTCAGAGAGGTAGAGGTTTCCAAAGAGGTGGATATACATAATCAAGAGGAAGATTCAACCATAATCAAGGCTACAATAACAACTACAACAACAATTACAATAACAACTACCAAGAAGGCTACAAGTCAAGGAAAGACTGCAACAATTATACAGAGGAACAAGAGCATTCCCTTCTGATTATGAATATGACTTCAAAGCAGGGTATGAATGATGACCATCTCTTCTACATTGACTCAGAATGTTCAAACCATGTGGCCGGCAATGTAGCTCTTCTCTCTGACCTTGAGGAACCTAAGGGAAAACATCAGGTACAAATAGGTGATGATACCAAGCACTCAGTGATCAAGGTAGGAAATGTTAAAACCTTTGATGGGAATAGAAACCTATTGAGCAGGGTTCTATATGTACCTACAATTACCAAAAATTTGATGAGTGTTGGACACATTGTGGAAAAGGGTTTGCAGGTCACGTTTAACAAATATGGAGCATTTGTGGAAGATCCCCAACATGGATTCTAGAGAATTGCCAAAGGAGAAAAGACAGGTAGATTATTCACTTTTGAACTTGAAGATACAAGGAATATTGCACTTTATAGTTACAAAGACCAAACATTATCAGAGCTTGAAATTTGGCATAAGAGATTAGGACATATTGGTGAGAGAACCTTAAAGCAAATATGTAGAGATCAATGTGTGCTTGGGATGCCTAATGTATCCAAGCAACACATGATCTATAAATGTGGTGTTTGTTAGTTTGGAGAATCTTACAGGTTACCCTTCTCAAAGAAAGGCTACATGCATGAGGACTACTTAGAGCTTGTCCATATAGATGTATGGGGACCAAGTAAGGATCCCTCAATTTTTGGATCAAGGTATTATGTATCTTTCATTGATGATTTTAGTAGGTGGACTATCTTATATTTTATGAAGCACAAAGATGAAGTATTCAGTTGTTTTAAGAAGTATCTTGCACTTGTTGAGAACCAAACAGGAAGAAGCCTCAAGAGACTAAGGTCAAATGGAGAAGGTGAGTACTTCTCAAATGAGTTTGATGCATTCTTGCAAGATAGAGGAATCAAGAGAGAAATTACAACAAGGTATACCCTTGAGCAAAATGGGGTGGCAGAGAGGAGAAATAGACTAATTGTTGAAATAGCTAGCTCAATGCTAAATGAGAGAAAACTACCTAATTATTTGTGGGTAGAAAGTGTATCTACTGCTACTTATCTTGTTAATAGGTTGCCATCAAAATCTCTTGATGGGATGACCCCATATGAAGCATGGCATGGTAGAAGACCTTCAGTTGATAATTGTAGGATCTTTGGATGTGTTGCTTATGTGCATACACCATCTCAAATCAGAGGTAAACTAGACCCTAAGGTAGAGAAGTGCATCTTCATAGGGTATGATTTGAATAAAAAAGGATACACATTTTATAATCTTTCCAACAAAGGATTTATGGTCATTAGAGATGTTGTCTTTGATGAGAATGATTCTTGGTTTGAAAGTGAATGCAGGAAAGTAAAATTTCCTTATGACTTGGAAGAGGAGTTTCCAAGTCTTGGCAAGGAGGAACCAAACCAAATTGAAGACATCCAATCAGATGATGAGGACATCATCAACCTAGAAGAATTCAAGGCATGAAAATCCAAAGGCAAAGTCAAGATGAAGAAGTTGGTGGGTATACCGGAATCATCTAACCAAGCAATCAAAATATCACAAAGGGATAGCAAGAAGCCAACCAGATATGGGTATGACACTTCTTTAGTTAAGCCAACCAGATATGGGTATGACACTTCTTTAGTTACTAAGCATTCTATTTATCTTGGCAAGGATTTTTCACTTGAAGAGCCATTATCATATGAATAGGCAAAGACCAAGATAGAATGGAAGGAAGCTATGGATTAAGAAATTGAAGCACTCAAAGAAAATGATACTTGGGAGCTAGTGCCAAAAAAAGAGTCTACAAAGGTAATAGGTTCTAGATGGATTTACAAGATCAAGAGAAATTCTAATGGATCAATAAGTAGGTACAAGGCTATACTTGTGGCTAAGGGTTTTGCACAAACCCAAGGAGTTGATTATGAAGAAACCTTCTCACCTGTGGCCAAAATGTGAACCATCAGGCTATTGGTAAGTGTGGCTGCATCAAAGAATTGGAACATTTACCAATTGGATGTAAAAGATGCATTTCTTAATGGCTGGATTTCAGAGGAGGTGTACATGTCTCAACCTCCTGGCTACAAGGACCCAAGAAAGGTAACATATGTGTGTAAACTAAACAAAGCTCTTTATGGATTAAAGCAGGAACCTAGGGCATGGAACCATAGGTTGACTACATACCTTCAAGATCAAGGTCTCATTATGAGTAAATCATTTGTTAAGAGAAGTAATTCAGAGGTAATATACATATGTGTGTATACTGATGATATCATACTTACAAGTAATGATGCTAATGGCATCAAGCAAATCAAGAATCAAATGATGCAGGAATTCAAAATCAGTGATCTAGGGTCACTAAAATATTTTCTTAGACTTGATTTAGTCTATACTAACTTTGGCATCTATATTACTCAAAGAAAGTATGTACAGGATATGTTGAAGAAATTTCAATTGCAAGATGCCAAGGTAGCAAGCACTCCTATGGAGGTGAACCAAAAATTAAGTGTCCATGAAGGTGATGTGCTTGAAAATATTGCAGGATATCAAAGCATAGTGGGAAGCTTGAATTATGCTACATTGACAAGGATTGATATTGCTTATGGAGTAAGTGTTTTAAGTCAATTTATGCACAAACCTAGAGTACCTCATTTGGAAGCTGCCAAGAGGATTTTGAAGTACCTTAAGGGCACTCAAAATCTTATACTTCATATTTGGACATCAAGATATACTCAGATGCAGATTGGGTAGGTTGCAAAGATGATAGAAGGAGTACCTCAGGTTATTTATCTTTTGCAAGAGACAAGCCGATATCATGGTCTTCCAAGAAGCAACCTACTATTGCTTTGTCTTCAAGAGAGGCAGAATATAGAGGATTGGCCAATGCTACTCAAGAGGCCATATGGATCAGATTGCTATATGCAAACTTGGGATTGCATACTATATCTCCAATGATTTTTGGAGATAATACAAGCTCTTTACATCTTGTAGCAAATCCTATTTATCATGCTAGGACCAAACATATAGATGTCCACTACCATTATGTGAGAGAGAAGCTATTGAGCAAGGAAATTCAGTTGGCATATGTATCAACTAATATGCAATGTGCAGACTTATTAACTAAAGCACTTGATGGTACTAAACTTTGCAGGTTTAAGGCTATGATTGGATTGCAAGACATACAAGAAGATTGATGAAGAATATCAAGCCAAGATGTTTGGCTTGAGGGGGATCTATTGGTGCAAGAGCCAAGCCTACACACTTGGCTAGGCATGAGAATATTTCATGTGGATAATTGAAGACCCATGAGAACTATTGCTCGTCAATAGTTACCTTTTATCCTTTGTAAAAAGGCATCTCATCTAAAGGAATATTTGTAAAAGCCACTAAGCTCGTGGAGTTAGATGTCTAGGAAAGATACGATTTTCTTAAGAGAGAATATCTCCTAGATTAGTGGATCACTTTTAGTGAGAGCCAAAGTTGAATTCAAATTCAAATTTTGAATGAAACATCTATAAAAGATGGATGTAAAATCACGTGATAGAGATCACTAAAAATCCAAGTCTACAGTTGATCATATTGTAAGAGAGTGAGGCTCACTTCATAGCCTACACTTCTCACCATCATTGGGCATTGATTATCATTCCAAGGATCATGTACAACTTTGTCATATAATACAATAGATCATTGCTTACATCTGTTGATCTCTCTATTATTGTCACTTAGAATAGTCATTTTGTATTGCTCATATCTCAGGCACTTCTCCACCATTTTCAATTTTCTGTGGCTTATTGGAATCATATCTAAGTCGACTACATGCTAAAAAATTTTGAAGACATTCCATTTAGTGGATTGGGAGAAACGCTCGTCGAAGTGATCACTAATCAATCTCTGTAGAGGTCCTAAAAAAGCGGGGGCAATGCTACACTTGCTAAATTGATTGCTCTATGTATAGTCAATCCTTTTAAGTGATTCCACTTGGAATCATTAGCTCTTTAATCTAATGTAATATCTCCAAAAGGAATTTTTCTAGTTCCTATTGTACTGGAAGCACTAAGCTTAACAAGAAACAAGTGTGAATCAAAATAGAAGGTTTCATTGGATTGTGAAGTGGGAAGTAGTCTGTCTTGAATTAATCATTACTTGAATCATTTCCAAAGTACATAGGCACTTGCTTAGTGTCATTGAAAATCTAAGAGGGCCTACAACACAACCCTAAAGTGGAAGAGGGTTAGTACAAAGTAGGAATTTGCAGTACCCACTCATTTCTTGGAGTGTCCATCCATCTTTCCCAACATCTACCATGTGTGTGTGTATGTGTGTGCATTTACATGCTCCTCACCTTTAGCTTCACTCACTTCACTCGTTCACGATCTTCATATCAACCTATCTCTTCCATTGATTGAAAATTAAGGAGATGGAGCTTCTTGATGTGGTGCTTATCCTTGTCTAGAACCACATCAAATTTGGCATCATTGTCGGGGACAAGCTCTAGGATGAATGTGTGATGCTAAGAGTATAGGGAGAATTGGAATTGGAACATAATTAATTTCAATTTTTTCTTTGTTTTCACATTCCTTTTAGTTTTTTTCACCTCCCCTAGACTCCCTTTTCATCCCCACATCATCTTCTCTCATCCCAAAAAAATCAAAAAATTCACCATATCCATCTACTCACCCCATTTTCCTCATTTGTGAATGTGTGTGTGAGAGAGAAGGAGCTCTTGAGCAAGAATGTGTTTGTGTTTTTTAGTTTTTTATGTCGGAAAGTACTCGAGCACGTCAGAACCGCTCCAAAAAGGTAAAAAACTTAACTTTCCATCATTTTTGTTGTAGGTCTCAAACCATTGCAATGGTCTAAGAACTTCATCTTTTTGTGATTACATCATTGGCATGGTATAGAGCTCACTTGCGCATAGAGGAATCCATAGGTGCATCTCAAAAGTTTGCATTTTGGTGAAACATGACGATTGACTCATGCCATCACGATGATGCATCACCATCACGATGGGATCATCTCATCACTACAGTTTGAGACCATCGCGACGGTCTAAGGCCATCACGACGATTCATGTATACCATCGTGATGATCACACCCACTTTACACCATCACGATTGGCTCATGCCATCGTGATGACTCGAGACCATCATGTCTTTGGAATGTCACGCCGACTCATTTGACCCTTGACCAATGTGATTGGCTCATGCCATCACAACGCCTTGTTAGACTCAGGCCATCGTATTGTGTGCATTCTAGACCATTGTGATGACACACTTATTGTTGACCATCATGACGACGTCTGTTGTGCCGACCATCGCGACCACCACCAGACCATTGCGATTGTTCTATCCCATCACAACGGGTTGAGACCATCATGACTATTCATCACCATCGCGATCCTCGCAGACCAACACGATGATCTGCCTGAAATGCAAGAAATTAGGGTTTGATGTTTTGGACAATTTTGAAGATTTTACAAAGAGAAAAGGGATCCTTAAAATTGTATAAATCAAAGTGCCTATTCATTAAAGTTAAAGATCGGTCTAAAATTTGGATTTTGATAGGTCTATTAGAAGTCATCCAAGGGCATCCAAAGCAAGGCAAAGGGTGGAGCCAAGTAAGGCTTAGGAAGTACGTCTTCTTAGGCACTAGAGAAATCAACGAATCGGACTTGAGGTTGGACAAACTATCAACCCCCTCAGTCAATTGGTAGCTTATGCTAAGTGTGAGTAGTATTGTTGATTGAATTAGGAGTGAGATAGGAATGATTCAAGTACAAGAGCAATAACTTCTCAAGTCCAAGTATAAGCTGAGAGATTGCAATAATGGAGGCCCTAAAGAAAAGAACTTAATTTCAATGGTATGAGAACTTAAACATACAACAAAAAGATGATTCCCGATATATACATTGGGACAAGACAAGAGTTTAATAGGAAAAAAAACGAAACAAGTGACTGAGAACAAAGAAGTAGGGGTGACCAGAACGCATATTGAGTGATCGAGGAAGATGAATTCATGAACTTTAGATCAAGAAATAAAATATGTAAGGTGGATTGACGAAGCCTTAGGTCATCCAAAGAAAGTGTGAGGACTATGGCACATTCCTGGGCTCAACAATTAAGTAGTTACCCATATGATTTGAGCTCAAAGACAAGTGAGTTTAAAATGGCTTATATCATGGAGAGACAAGAAGGAGGGTTAAGTGTAGACTTGAAGGACCCTACATGATCTAGTTAGAATATGTCCAAACCAACCACTTACATACTCACATCTATGAGGATAGTTTGAGAAGTTCGGTTGTTCAATTGAAAAGCCCTGATCAACCCATCATATTGGAACATTCGGTGGTTAAGTTTGAGAGAGATACATACTTAGACAAGGAGGGAACAATGTATATTGTAACTAATCAGCCTAACCACACTAATGCATTTGGTGTAGTCATTCCCCAGATGAAAGTGGGAGCCCAAGGATAAGAACCATAAGGAGAGGAACCTAGGAAACCTAGGGGGAAATCAGTGTTGATAAGGATGTTGAAACCACAATGGATTCCTCAAGATAACAAAAAGATTGAGCTATTTTTGAATAAGGATAGTAATGAAGCATTTTGGAGGTATAGGATGGAATGGCCATATGAAATAGGTTCAATCACAATCTACGAATTCAAGGACCCTAATATTCCTGGAAAGGTAGTATACTTAGACAACATACCAAAACGAGTGTTTGTAGTTTCCAATCATGCAAATCATGCTTATACATGGAGAGGTGAATTGATATTTCCCCTAGCACGAGCAAATCTGAACATTAACCACCAAGGAGTGGGGACATCCACGGCCCATGGCTCCCAAAGAGAGAAAAATAGGGAAAAGCCAGAAGTGAGTTTCACTCACCCCATAGGGAGAGATAGATCAACCATGGAAAGTGATAGAATGGAGAGACTGAGAGAACCAAGACTTCAAGGTGGTAGGGATGAATTTCCTCTACCTAGACCCTGTGAGCATCCAAGAATGTTGAGACCTACCCATTTAGTGAAGTCGATGAAAAATTAATTTGACGAGATAGGAGATCCCTATGACCACATTGATGAGTTTAAGCAAGTGTTGAAAGCAAAGCAAATGGAAGATATGTTCACGCAATACAATGCATTTGGAATTATGCCAAAGAACACGACCTTAACTTGGTTCCAAACTTTAAAGCAAAGGCAATTTAGGGACATTCATCACCTCTCGGAGTCATTCATCACTGACTTCTCAAAAAGGGAATCAGTCACAACACTTTCTCATTAATCCATAGTTTCAAACAAACCCCCAAGAAACAGTTAGACTCACAAGAGGTAGATTTAGACAGTATATTGAGAGATGGCCAATGCCAAAAATCCCCACGCAAGCCATGCAAGTATCTTGTTTTTGGATGGGCTCTGGAGCTCTAAACTACATCTGTTCTCACATAAACAAGATCAATATCACCTGCTAATACCTTCTCTCTCATGAAGTGATAATGTACCTCGATATCTTTTGTTCTACCATGAAAAACAGGGTTCCGTGCTAACTATATGTTGCCAAGATTATCACAATAGATGGTGATAGGCTTTTGCACTTCTACACCTAAATTTGCAAGTAGCATCTCCAACCGTGATGCCTCACATGCTTCCATTGCAGCACCTCTATATGCAGCCTATGTACTCGACAAAGCAATAGTTGGTTGCTTCTTGCTACTCCGCGTAATAGTTGTACCTCCAAGTGAGAATAGAAAGCCACTAGTAGATCTTCTATCTAGAATAATACTAGCCCAATTTGCATCAATGTATCCATGAACCTGCAAATCTACACCATCTTCATAAAATAATGCATAATCCAAAGTAGCACTCACATAACGTAGAGTGTGCCTCAGAGCATCCAAATGTGGCTTCCTGGGAACCTGCATAAACTGACTTTCAAGTCCAACAGTATAGCTTAGATTAGGCCTTGTAATTGTGAAATATATATGACTTTCCACAATTTTCCTATAAATAGTAGCATTTTCCAATGCTTGACCTGATATAGTATCCAACTTCAAATTTTGATCTAATGGCATAGAAATTGGCTTACAATCAGCCATACCATACTTTTGCAGCATATTCAAGGGATATTGCCCTTGCGAAATCCATATACCTGTTTTTGTATGTATAAACTCAATGCCCAAGAAGTAGCGTAGCACACCAAGATCTTTCATGTCAAATTCCTACATAAGAAGTTGCTTTCCTCTTTAATGCTTTCTTCATTATTGATGATGTGGCTTTAGTTAATGTAGAACCAAAAAAACAAGTTAATAAAAAAAGTCACTCCACCATCATCGCGTAGCGAACATGCATTTTCAGCTGGTTCTTCTCTATCATCGTCATCTTTGTGTGTATGCGATAGTAGCCATAGCTATGCTTAGTCTACAGGTGGTATAAGAGATACAAAAACGAAAAGGGTGCAATATTCAGTTCATCATATTCGAGACGACAGAGGAGAAACGCTTCTTTCTTTGGACAACCGTGCATTATTCAATTCATGATAGACCAGATGGACAAGAGAGAAATGTTCCTATGTGGCCCACTCCATTTTCACATTCGAGGAACATCTATAGAGCTATAATGAGATTCTTTGTCTTGACAGGTCCAATAACCTTGAAGTAAAATTACCTTGAAGTAAAATTGCCTTGAAGTAAAACTGAGGTTGAAACAAGATCTGAAGTATTACTGGTTTGTTCGACAAAAGAGTTCAGCATCACAATTGAACTAAGCTAAAAAATTTGATGAATATGATGGCCTTGATTGAGGAGGAAGTTTTCTAAAGAAATATATTGGAAGTTGATCCTTTAAGAGAACCTATATATTTATCTCAGGTACACATTTGATTTCAGATTTTCATCTTGATTGCATGTGGCAGGGGACATCATGTATACTTTTGTGGGTCCTTACATGGACATCACTCACACACTGTGAGGCGAATGTAAGCATTTTGTGGGTCCTTAATTGGACAAATCATGCATCTTGTGAGGTTTTATATTACCCTGCTAAAAACTATTGATTTTAAACAAAACTGACGAACGTGGTAAGGTTTTTAATTGGGGTATTCTCATGCTTGGAGATACTCTGGTGATATAGGTGGAAGGCCAAAGAGAAGATGTCCAAAGACCTCGTGTATTGATCACGGGATGAATGTATCATTTTGAGGCATCCCATCATAGTATATTTGTTTACGTTACATGTTGTTATTGATGCTCTTACCAAGAGTTTGGGTTTTGGAGTGGATTCACTATAGTTGTTTTGGCTCATATACACTTTGGACAAAGAAAACTCTGCCGAATTTTTTTTGGAGAGGTAAAAATTGAGCATATAAGTGCATAGAGACGTAGGGAGTGCTTAGAACAAGAGGAAAATAATTAAGGTTACTTGTGAACATTCAGTTTTTGGTGCATATATCTTAAAATATAGCCGAAATGCTACCAAATTTTTTCTAGACCTCGCCATAAGATTGCCATTGCAAAGAGAAGTGCTTAAATTGCAAGAATGGCTGATAACATTGCACAAATAGTTGGTGATAAGCTGAACAAAGAAAATTATCACATATGGTCGTATAGGATGGAGAATTTCTTGATGGGAAAAGGATTATGGGGATTAGTGAATGGAGAGGACGAGTGTCCTGAGTTGTTAAAGAACCCGAATGCAGAAGAGCAAAAGGAATATAAAACATGGATAGAAAAATCTAGAAAGGTTCTCCATTGGATTTCGATATGTATATCAGAGAGTCTGATTCCACATATTATGAAGGCTAGCACACCAAAAGAAGCTTGGGACATAATCCATAAAATATATTGTACGTCGACGGAAGCTAGAAAAATTCACTTAAAGCAAAAGTTGCATAGTGTATGGCGAGGAAATAGATCCATAACTGATTATGTGGCTGAAATTAGAAAGATCACTGACGATTTAGCTTCCATAGATTGCAAAGTCAAAGATTACGATATGGTTTTAGTTAGGACCACATATAAGAGCTTAGATACTTCTATCTCAGTGAGAGGCACTATGCTCGATTTTGATGAGCTAGTAGCTCTTTGCATGTCAGAAGAAGTAAAACTTGGTTTGAATGCATTAGGAAGTGGCAATTCAAGAGATCATGCATTCTTTCAGCATAGAGGAAGAGGCTCTAGCCGTGGATGTTCATCTTCTAGAAATGCAAATACAATGGATATGCCAAGAGGTAGAGGAAGATCAAACTTGAGAGGTAGAGGAAGATCACACGCACCTGGGAATTGTTACCATTGTGGCAAGTATGGATATTTTGAGAAAGATTGTTATTATAAGCAGAATAGTCAAAGAGGAAGAGGTAGAATCCATTATGCAGCACATGGAAATTTCTCTGCTGAAAGTTCATATACATACTATGGGAGAGATAATATGTTTGTGATGGAGCACGTGTTGAATAGTATGTCAATGCCTGGAATTATATGAACTGGTATATAGACTCTGGTTGCACAAATCATATGACGACCATAGGGAACTCGTTTGAGTCAAAAGAGGCTTTGAAGACTAAAGAGTATGTGGCAACTAGTGATGATACCTTACACGTGATTAACGATATTGGGAATGTACCGCTAGTACAAGGAAATGGTGTTCGAAACATATTAAGTGATGTCTTACATGTGCCTAACATTACAAAAAACCTAGTTTTGGTTGGTCAGCTTGTGGATCAAGACATGGAAGTAATTTTCAATAAACATGGTTGTCTTATACATGATTTCAAGTATGGAAAAAGAGGAAAATTGCTTGGTCATGGAAAGAAGATAGGTACATTGTTCATGTTTGATATGGGTACTTCTCTTTATGAGAATATGTATGCCAAGAATAGTGAATACTCAGATGTAGCTGAATTATGGCATAAATGAATTGGTCATATCAATTTGAGGAAATTGAATTCTATGGAAAAGCAAATGTTAGTGCGTGAACTACCAAGATTTTGTCATTTAAACTTTGAAAGAATATGTGAAGCATGCCTATTTGGAAAACATCAACGTATGGAGTTTCCAAGAAGAGAAATGCATAGAAGAAGACCTCTGGAGCTAATCCATAGTGATGTGGTTGGACCTGCTAGAACAAAATCACTTGGTGGCTCGTTATACTTTTTGATATTCGTTGATGATTATAGCCGATATACATGGATTTATTTTCTAAAGCATAAGAGTGAAGTTTTTGAGTGCTTTATGAGATTCAAAAATATGGTTGAGAAGCAATTGGGCATGTATATAAAATGCCTACGATCAGATTCAGGGGGAGAATATATCTAAAGAGAATTTGATCAATACCTTAGTGATCATGGAATCAGAAGGCAATTGTCTTGTGGATATACACCAGAGTAAAATGGTATTGTAGAACGCAAAAATTGTGTGATTGAGGAAGTTACTAGAGCCATGTTGAATTAAAAGAACATGCTAGATATGTTTTGGGCAGAAGCTTGTCATACAGCTGTGCATGTTATAAATAGAGCTCCAAAAGGCATGATTCATGATCTCACTCCTTATGAGAGGCTATGGAAGCATAAGCCAAATGTGAGCTATTTACGAGTTTTTGGAAGCATTTGTTATGCACACGTGCCTACTCAGTTGAGACACAAGTTTTGAGGCAAAATCTGAAAAGTGCATATTTGTTGGATACTCAAAAGAGAAGAAAGGATATAGATTTCATAACCTTGTTACAAAAGAATGTATAGTGAGCAGAGATGTTATATTCCATGAAAATGCATCATGGTACACACCCAAAGACATGGCTGTGATAGAGAATGATATGGATGATTCTATGCATAATGTTCATGATGAACCAGGAACAAGTCGTAGACATTTTGACCATGAAGAAAGCAAAGACTATGGTTCATATGAGTTTCCTACACCTGAAACGTCATGGAGTGACAATGCAAAGGACTATGCAAGAAGAAAGGAGAAAGGGAAAGATAAGTACATGTCTGATTCAGATATTGATGATGAGATAGTTACGCCTGGCATGTTGAAAAGTATAAAGGACAAATATGTTCCTCCACACGCAAGGAAAGAGACACGTTCAAGATCAGATGAAGAAACACCTTTGAGACGATCTACGAGAGTAAAACATCCTGTAGATAGATTGAATCTATACAATAAGTCTATGAAGCTTCACTAATAAGTCTATGAAGCTTCACTATGCATACATGACTAAGAGAATCAAGCGTGAGGAACCAAAGAAATTTCATGATGCATCACAAAGTGAAGATTGGTGCAAAGCAATGGATGATGAGATGAATGCATTGAAGAAGAATGATACATGGGATTTAGTGAAATTGCCACCGAATAAGAAAGCCATTGGATGTAAATGGGTATACAAAGTGAAGTGCAAAAGTGATGGTTCATTGGAAAGATTTAAAGCGCACTTAGTTGCAAACGGATATGCACAAGTATATGGATTGGATTATGATGAAATGTTTAGTCCAGTGGTTAAAATGACAACTGTGAGAAGCGTAATTGCATGCACTGCTATGCACAATTGGAAATTGTATCAAATGGATGTTAAGAATGCATTTTTGAATGGCAAATTGCATGAGGAAGTCTATATGCAGCAACCAAAAGGTTATGTGCATCCAAAGTATCCTGCCTATGTATGTAAATTAAAGAAAGCGCTTTATGGTTTGAAACAAGCACGAAGAGCTTGATGCGAACGATTCATTAAGAAGTTGTTGGATTTGAAATTTATGCAATCAAAGGCTGATTATTCACTGTTTGTATGGAATCAAGGAAGCAAAATGATTCTATTAGTGATGTATGTCGATGATTTGATTATTACCAGTAATGATGAGAAGAGGATTGTTGATTTGAAAAAGCAACTGAAATCTAAATTTTTGATGTCGAATTTGGGAGAGCTGAAATACTTTTTGGGAATTGAAGTAATTTCAATGAAAGAGGGAATTTGGATGATACAACACAATTATATGCTAGAAATGCGTGAAAGATTTGGTATGAGAGCTTGCAAACCTGTTGATATGCCACTTGATGCTAATGTTAAGCTTATGGGTGATGGGAAGTACTTGCATGATGCCAAGACGTATAGGAAGATGGTTGGAAGTTTGATTTATATAACAAAGACAAGACTGGATTTGAGTTTTGTAGTTGGTTTGGTGAGTTACTTTATGCATAAACCATGTAGAGTGAGCGCACTTGGATGCAGTGCGACACATATTGCGGTATGTGAAAGGAACATGTAATTTTGGCTTATTTTATGAGAAAAAAGTTCAGCCATGTATATATGCATATATGGATGCGGATTGGGCAAGAAATATCATGGATCGAAGGCCAACGAGTGCATTTTTATTTTTTCTTGGAAGTGCGGTCACTTTGATGATGTGGCTTTAGTTATTGTAGAACAAAAAAACAAGTTAATAAAAAAACTCACTCCACTACCCTCGTGTAGCGAACACACATTTTCAGTTGGTTCTTCTCTATCATCGTCATCTCTGTGTGTATGCAACAACAGCCATAGCTATACTTAGTCTACAATTATCACCACCTATAATCAAGTCATCAACATAAATAGCCACAATTGTGATGCCATCATCACCCTTCCTTGCATATAGTGAATGATCTGCATCACACATAGAAAACCCAATGGTGGTCAAGTAATCAGCAATCCTTGCATGCCATGCATGAGGAGCTTGCTTCAACCCATACAAAGCCTTTCACAACCTGCAAACATATTTTGGATGCTTTGAATATTCATATCCTTGTGGCTGGTCCCTATAACTCACCATGTAAGAAAGCATTCTTCACATCCATCTGATGCAAAGTCCATCCTTTTATTGTAGCTAATGCAACAAGTGTTCTGATGGTAGACATTTTAGCTATAGGGCTAAATGTTTCCTCATAATCAATGCGATATGTCTATGCATATCCTATTGCTACCAATCGTGATTTGCACCTGCTTATGCTACCATCAGCATTGTGCTTTACCTTGTAAACCCACTTGCAACCTATGGGTTTCTTTCCTTGTGGAAATGGAACTAGCTTCTATGTTTTGTTTCCATAAAGTGTAGCCATCTCCTCATCCATAGATTTTTTCCAATCTTCATTTCCAATTGCATCTTCAACATCTTGTATTACCTTTGTCATCTAGGCACAATGACGATCCATGTAACTATCATATGTTAATCGTTGTACATAATTTTGCATCCTCCCAGATCTTCTTGGTCCTAGGTCACTTCTGCTTGTATCATTTGCATGTGCCTTTCTAACTCCTGGAGTCTTCACAAAAGGCAATCCAAGTTCCTCATCAAGACTCTTTTCTGAACCACTTGAATCTCCATCAACATCTTTCGAAACCTACACATGTTTTACTACCAGCAAAAAGCTTTTCTTTACCTTTCTTGGATGTATTTGATGAATTTTTTGGACTGAAATTTCCATACAGTCTTCCACTCCATGGATTTGAGTTGGACCTATTGCTTGGTGATGCATCCAGTCCACTCAAAACTTGAGATTTTGCACTTGATTTTTCAATATTTTCTTTGTCATTTGATTCTGTTGGAACAAGTCCATGGCAAGTCCAAGTGATGGCTTGGGTCATTAAAAGGCTTAGAAATTTAAAGGAAATTTAAACTCCTTGTAGAGTTCACTTGTGAACTACCCCTTGTAATTTTTGAAGACTTTAGTTGATGTAAAAGTAAATGAATCTAAGTGGTTGAGTCCACTTGATGCAAAATGAAAGAAAAGCCATGAATTTTGATTAGGTGAGTAGGAGAATCAATCACCAAAAGATTGGAGAGTGATTTTAGGCAAGATCCAAATTCAAATCTTGGTTCCAAAGATGACAATAAATACATGGATCTTTAGTCGCATTTTTAGAGACCTCCATAAGCTGAGCTTTATGCCATATCAAGGTGTGGTTTCAAGGCACACACATGTATCACTAAGTCCATTGTATTTTATAATCAATATACTTTCATTTTCATGATCATTTGAGTTCATATTTTCATGCTTTTGTGAACTGTACTGTTCACTACCATATCTCTCAGTTTTCTTAGTCAAATTGTAGATATAATTTCTCTAATATTGGTGCATCATTTTCAATGATTCAACTTGATAAAGTTATCCTCGACGTCCACTGTATACTCACAAATTTTCATTGCAATTGGATGCTTCAATCGTCAGCTATGTTCATTTGAAGTTTACTATATCACTTCATTTTCTCCTTCACTGTCAGCACTGCTCTCAAACCAGTCATCTGATGAGAATTGTTTCTCAATGTGTACTTCACCACTTTCGATGATTCAAAAATTTTTAGAATCAATACCCTACCTAGCATATGGCTAGCAAAATTCATATTGGAGTTTTCAGTCTTGAGATATTGCCATTTTTCTACTACTGCTACAACCCGTGAAAATCGAGATGATGCTATGACTTGCTAAGTTTTTTTCTCTTTGTGTGGTTCATCTTTTTTGATGAGGTCACTCTTGGTCGTTAGCTTATTAAGCTAACAAGAGTTCCCCAAAAGGAATCAAGTCAATTGCTGCTGTGGCCAGAGAATTGTTCAAAACTTTCGACAGGTGTATGAACATAAATAGCAAGTTTTTGGCTCTTGAATCTACTTCAACTTATCTGTTTTGATTCATCTTTTTGAGAGTGATCTTCTAAGGTACATAGGGTGTCTAATACATTCTTTGGCAAGCTAAAGGGCCCACCACATATATTTGAAGTTTATTTGGCTCGTGTAGTGCAAAGTTTTTGCAGCACCACTTCATCTTCATCAACTACAAATCCATCTCTTCATAGTGGTATCAGAGCAAGGTTGGACAACATGGCAGATGGATTTTCTTCATCAATTGACAAATTAGATAGAGGTAACTACTCAGCGTGGTCATTAAGGATGGAAGTTTATCTTCAATGAAGGAATTTATATGGTTATATAGCTAGAGATGAAGTTATGCCAAGTTTCAGGAACAAAGTTCAACCAACACAAGAGGAGCAAGAAAGATTGAGCACATGGTGCTCCAAGGATGCACTTGCAAGGTCTTATCTCCTCAACTCTATCTCAGATTTTTTGCCTCACATTAGAAGTTGTAAAACATCTCAGGAAGCACTTGAAGCCTTCTTATCTTCAAGTACAAAGGCCAGGAAGCATCAACTATGGCTAGACTTCACAACTCTCAAGAAAGCTCCCAAACAAAATGTGACTGATTTTGTCACAAAGCTCAAGGACATAGCAGATCAGTTGGGAAGCATTGGAGAGGTAATACATGAAGAAGAAATCGTAAGGCAAGTCATCAATGGCTTGAAGGGAGATGACAAGTGGGGAGCATTCACCAAAGCTATGGATTTATACATGGATATGCATGTACCAGATTTCAACACACTCATAGGACAACTACTTACTCAAGAGGCCAAGCTTATCAAGAATGGGGAAAGTTCCAAAGGTAATCAATCTTCAGCTTTGTATACTGATAAAAGCAAGTCCAAAGAAAACAAAGGAAGAGGAAAGAAAGTGGATGATGAAGCAGGTATACATCAAGATAACTATGCAGGTAGAGGAAGACATGGTAGAGGTAGAGGTAGAGGAGGAAGACAAGGTAGGGGGAGATCCCAAGACTCTAATTCATGCTCTATTTGTGGATTAACTAATCATAAAACTCAAAATTGCTTTAGGAATTCTGGGAATCAAAGAGGCAGAGGCTACAATAGAGGAACTTATGGCTACTTAAGAGGAAGGCTCAACAATTACCATGGCAACCACAACAATTACAACCATTCAAACTATCAAGGAGGCAATAGAGGAAGAAGAGACTTCAATAACTACACAGAAGACTCAAATCAAGAGGACTGATTGCTAATCATGAATATGGCCATGCCACAAGGTAAATTTGATGATCATGTTTTCTACATAGATTCAGGTTGTTCCAATCATGTGGCAAGAAATGTGGCCCTCCTATCAGATTTAGAAGATCCAAGGAACAAGCATGAGGTAAAAACAGGAGATGATACAAGACACCTTGTGCAGAAAATAGGAAATGTTAAAGCACCTGATGGAAACATCAACTTACTCAGTAAGGCACTCTATGTCCTTACCATTACAAAGAATTTGATAAGTGTTGGGTAGATAGTAGAGAAAAGGTTGCAAGTTAGGTTCACAAAATGTCGAAGCTCAAAGTCAAGGACAAAGCATGGAAGCACATCAAAAGGTGGACACACAAGGAAAGGGAGCAAGTAGGGAGCTCCAAGAAGTGTATGTCAAATTTTCAGAAGAATCCCCTACAAAAATAGTGATTTTTATCACTAAAAACCATTGTAAATACCATTATCTATTTTTATAACTCCATTTTGTTCAAGCTGAGGAGTCCTTGAGCTTGAGGAGTATTAGAAGTATCATCCTACCAACTTTCATAATTTTTAGACTCCGTTTGAGCCCTCAAATAAGCCTTGGAACTTAATTTTTAACTAGGCCAGACACTAGGTCTGGATAGGGCCAAAACTAGTCAAAAAACTATAAAAAGAGCTAGAGAGCTCATTTTTGGGGTTAGCTTGTTAGAGAATAGAGCTTTTGTAAGAGAACTCTTTTGCAATCTAAGCTTTCCATTGTTCCTCTCTTTGATCTTATTTTGTGCGCGTGTGTGTGTATGTGTGTGTATGTGTGTGCATGTTTGTGTGCTTTCACTCACTCACTTGTGCCTTCACTTGCTCGTGGTCTTCATACCGGTCCTCACGTCTCCGCGGATTGACAAGTAAAGGAGGTGGTGCTTACGCTTGAGCTACACCAAATTTTGGTGCCGTTGCCGGGGAAGAGAGCTTCGAGGACGAGTGTTGTGATGGTAAGATCGTAGATTTGCGACGTTGGAAGGTAAAAAAACTGTCAATTCAGTTCATTTTCTGTGTTTTTCTCTTCATCTTCATCATCATCATCATCTCCACCTTCTCCCATCTTCTTCTTCATAGAAATTTCTTGTTTGTTAGTGCATTTTCACCATTTTCATACCATTTTTCATGCATTATTGTGTGGGAAGGAGTTAGGAGGTGAAAGGGAGAGCAAGCGCTGTGATTTTTCATGATTTTTTGCTCATACGGAGCTTGCCATTGCCGGCGCTCAGAAATTTGAATTTCGTGCCAAAAAATGCGATTTTGTGATGAAAATCACGATTCTGTGAAAATTCAAAATTTTTTGAAAAATCGCGATTTTCTGTTTTCCCGCCTAAAAGTTGGCTGAAAGAATCACGATTCTGTGGTCATTCTCAGAATCGTGATTCTGTGATTGTGCTCAAAATCGCGATTCTCACCAATCACGATTTTCAGCAAAAACATGATTTTCAGCAAAAACACGATTTTGTGAAAACGCGATTCTGTGGTTGTGCTCAAAATCGCGATTCTCACAAATCACGATTTTCAGCCAAACCACGATTCTGTGAAAACACGATTTTCTGTTGGCAATCGCGATTTTCATGTCAAAAACATGATTCTGAGAAAACACGATTCTGTGGTTGTGCTCAAAATTGCGATTTTCAGCCAAAAACACGATGCTGTGAGAACACGATTCTCTAAAACACGATTTTGTGAAAACACGATTCTGTGAACCACGATTTTGTGAAAACACGATTCTCTGCTCAAAATCGCGATTCTCTAAAAACACGATTCTCTAAAAAACACGATTTTCATCCAAGGTACAAAATCGCAATTTTCAAAACACGATTTTGTGAACCACGATTCTCTGAAACACGATTTTGTGCTCAACATCACGATTTTCAAAAAACACGATTTTGTGCTCAACATCGCGATTTTTAGAAACACGATTTTGTGCTCAACATCGCGATTTTCAGAAACACGATTTTGTGCTCAACATCGCGATTTTCAAAAACACGATTTTGTGCTCAACATCGCGGTAACGATTTTGTGCTCAACATCGCGATTCTTTGACTTTACATCATCGCGATTCTGTGAAAGTTCACAAAATCGCGATTCTCTTGAAGTTCACAAAATCGCGATTCTCTTGAAGTTCATAAAATCGCGATTCTCTTGATTTCACAAAATCGCGATTTTTTCCAAAAGGTCCTGTTTGCCTGTTTTGAACCCCAGGAGCCTGATTTGAAATAACTTTTTCATCCAAAGTCCATTTTTTTAGCTCTATAGCTCGTTGGAAAGCTCGTTTCGAATCCTACATGTTGTCAACTGTTGTTTATAAGAATAACACGTTGATTTTTAGATAGGATAATTTGAAGTTGACCTTCAAGTGGGACCTGGAACCCAAGGGGACTCCAAAGGATTTTTGAACCATACCAAGGGGAAATTTTGGACTCTTAGCCAAAGCTTATGAACTTGAGATCTGGTAGACACCTAGGCAAGGATAGACAAAGCATTAGATCTTCTCAGTCCAGTGTCAACCATACAGCTAAGTCTTGGGCACAACAACTAAGTGGTCATCCTTACGGACTAAGTTCAGACACAAGTGACTCAGAAATGTCTTTTAGCATGGGGAAACCTGCAGGTGACTCAGGGACTGCCCATCTACAAACATTAGAAGGTCCCTATAAGACACAGTTGGAATATATTCGGACCAACCGATTAAGTGCTCGCATCTATGAGGATGGCCTGAGGCGATCAGTGGTCCAACTCAAAAATCCAGATCAATCCTTTGGACTTGAACACCCGGTGGTCAAGTTCGAAGAGGGTTCATACATTGATAAGGAAGGAACCATGTATGTGGTTACCAACCAACCAGATAGGACCGATGAGTTTGGAAATGTCATTCATGAGAATGAGATAGGAGACCTAGAACAAGGAAATGTAGGACAAGGACCCCAAACTCCTAAAGGCAAGTCAGTTTTGACCAGAGTGATCACTCCAGACTGGATCCCTCAAGACAACAAAAGCATAGAACTATTCTTGAATAAAGAAACAGAGGAAGCCTTTTGGAGATTCAAGCCAGATCAACCTAGCCAACTGGGCATAGTCATCATCTATGAATTCAAAGACCCTGAGATACCAGGCAAAGTTGTCTACCTGGATAACACATCAGAGAAGATATTCTTGGTAACAGAACATGATAGACATGCATATACTTGGAAGAGTGAATTGATTTTCCCTCCACCAAGATCCAATGTTTCCCATGGCCTCCAAGGAGTAGGATCATCTCACGCTCATGAAGCCCAGAGAGAAAGAACTAGAGAGAGACCTGAGGTAAGTTTTGCACACACCGTGGGCAGGAATAGGTCAGGATTTGAAAATGAAAGACCTGAAAGAGAGAGACATCAAGCACATAGGCAACAAAGAGATGAACAGGATTTTCCATTGCCTAGACCCCGAGAGCACCCAAGAACCCTTAGACCCACTCAAGTGATCAAGGCAATGAAGAATTATTTTGACGGGTCAGGAGATCCTTATGATCATGTGGCCGAGTTCAAACAAGTGTTAAGAGCTGAATAGGTTGAGGATTTGTTCACCCAGTACGAGGCATTTGGTCTGACTCTTAAGGGCACTGCCTTAGCTTGGTTTCAACCACTGAGTAGTCGCAACTATCGCGATATAGGTCAACTGCTAGACGAATTCATTGTAGAATTTTCCAAGAGTGGTATCAGGCATAACACATCATCCTTGATCCACAGTTTCAAGCAGACACCCCAAGAAACAGTGCGACTAGCAGGTAGAAGGTTTAGACAGTACCTAGAAAGATGCCCTACTCCAGAGTTACCCACACCAGCCAAACTAGTGGCTTTGTTCTTAGATGGCTTAATGAGCACAAAGTTAAGATCATATGTGTACTTGAAAGAGCCTAGATCCATAGAAGAGTGTGTGCAGACGTGCATTGACATAGAAGATAACTTGGGTGAGGAGTTAGGATTGTCCAAACTCTATAAGGATTCTGATAGTTCTACTAGTCATACTTCGAAAATCTCCACGGAAATAGATGAGATAGCTGAGCAAGTTGCCAAGAAGCTAGGAGTTCAAAATAGACAAATACCAAGAGTCACCTCATTGAATTGATGTTATACCTGCAGAGGGGACCACATGGCTAACGTATGCCCAATGCAAAACGAAAACATTAGAGAAAGGAACACCCCATACTACACTATTGAAAGGAAGTACACAAACCATACGGCTCAAGATTGTCCCTACAATAGGCAGGCTATTAGACAAAATTATCAGCAACCTTACCCACAAGGTAGGTATCAGAACCAATACCAACAGCCATATTATAGACCACAACAGCAATATCAGGCACCATATAGGCCACAACCTGTCTTGGGAAACCAACCACCAACTCCTGCCAACGTGATTCCAGTCAAGTATGATGTGCGAGAGGAAAATCCAAATAGAGCATTGGTGCCACTAACCCCATTGATCTCAGAGAATGACTCTCATGCTCATAGTTCAGACTACTCCCATGAAGGTAGTCCACATGCTTATTACATAGAGTCACCTGAACATAGTGAGATTTATCCATATCAATATGAGGCACCCCTTATGGAACAAAATTGGGAGCCTGAACACTCAAATCTCATGTACACAAATGCTAACCCTAGGCCCCAATTAAGACAAGTAAGACCACAAGCCCCTAGAGGACCATGTTTCAGATGTCAGGGCGACCATTTCCTTCGTGATTGTCCCCACCCACCATCTCCAAGTCAAGGATAGGCTATCACAATACAGGCTTTTTGTCCTGATTGTGGCGAAGACCATCTCCCCAGAGATTGTCCAAGAAACCCCTCCAATGCACCCAAGATTACACCCATTCATGTGGTAGGCTTAGTGGCGGATTCAAGTTCAAGTAGCAGTAATGTGGCACCTGTACAAGCAGTTACTAGGGCACAAGCATTAAAACAAGATAAACCAGCAAAGCAATCGGAGTTGAGTGAAGCGGGAGAACCTAGTAAGAGGAAAACAAGAACATGGAAGGATACCAAAGAAAGGCCAATCGTAAGTGGAATAAAAAGTTATCGGAACTAGAAGAAAGCTTGAAAGATGCAAAAACAAAAAAAGAAGACATTGCATCTCAAAACCCCTCGCATGCCGAAACTCCATCCACTCCACCTCATCCCACCCCACCACCCAGTGTAAATAGACCGCAATCAGGGTCTGTTCTTGCAGATCCAACCCCAGAAGGCTTGGACATGATGTTCAAGGCCTACCAGGCTCGTCTTCAAGAAGGGCCAACAACTGCAAATCTAGAAAAGAGTTACCCTAGAGCAGATTTAGAGATTGAACGAATGAAGATGTGCATGAAAATGGTAGAACAAGCTCAAGCTATACTTGAGACTAGTCAAAAGTTCAATCAGAAAAACTCTGTCAAACCAGATTTGCATTCCAAGGGTTACTAGAAAGATTAGAGCAGTTGGTAAACAAACCACAAGCTCAACTAGTTATTGAGAGAGGAAGCTCACCACCAATGGGAGCTTATGTTCCTAATTCCACGGATGTTGGAATGCCTCCTTCAATTCAACAGTACTCTCAAGAGTTCTTGCGGGAAATACAAGAAGAGAAATGGGCCAAGGAGAAGGGTAACTCCCCTCCTATTCCTGAGATTGATGATCTTCATGATCAATTTCCCCAAGACATTCCATCTATTTACGGAGAGGAAGCAGAACAACAAGAAGATGAAAGATTAGATTTTGAATCTAATACCCTAGAAGAACTGCCTCAATTTCCAGGTCCATGGGAATCTGAATCTCTCCAGATTAGAGCTCCCACAATACTGGTAAGAAATGAGGACTCAGTGGTTCCAAGGAACACTGATGTCGTGAAGAACACTAAGGTTCAATGTCACCTCACTGTAGAAGAGCTGCTCAAAGCAAAACCCGAGCTACGGAATCATGTGAAGGATCAGGTTCCATAACTTGATTCCAACATGCCAAAAGCAGGCTCTAAGCAAAGGGTACCAAAGATACCTCTAGACAAAATAGGAGACATGTGTGAGGGTGAAGAAGGTAGTACTTATCTTCCAATCACCTACCAAGGTTACACAACCAAAGCAATCATAGATTCAGGTGCTGGTGTTGCTATTGCAACCACCTCCTTGTGGAAGCAATGGGGCAAACCCACATTAAGACCAACTAGAATGAAGCTTCAAATGGCTGATGGTCATTTTGAAAGACCTCTAGGATTGCTCGAAGGGATAACTCTAACCACTTGTGGTGTAGAGTTTGAGCACACTTTTGCTATATGTGACTTTGAGAAAAATAATGTCTATGAGATGATCCTAGGAAGACCCTTCCTACGATAATTGCAAATAGTACGGGATTGGGGAACCAACTCCTTGTACTTACAACACTTAGGGGTCACCACCAAGGTCAATTTGAAGGATTATTCCTTCAAAGATGTACCACCCCTACAGTGGAATCCTATCCACAAAGCGAAAGAAGATTCCATCTCTGTGCATTCTGAAAGTTCACCTGATCCATCATGGTTGCATGAAGATACTCATTTGTGGATGTGCAAGTTCGCAGAGGACGAGGAAAAACGCTTGAAGGCAAGAGAAGAAGGAACTTCGGCAAGAGATAGACCAGTTAGAGACCCAGCCTACACACCGATGATCTTTCCAGATGAGGAGTTTGAGCCTCATGGCTGGCCAGAAATCTTAGCCACCATGGACATTGCTATCAATGAGGAACAGTGGACACCTCATTGTGATGAGGAGGGTTATGATATCTCAGTGTTCATGTGTCAGCCCTTGCTAGAAGAATGTGACCCTAGTGATGCCATAGAAGAAGAAGAGAATGACGATGATCTGGAGTCTATTGTGATGGATAGTTGCTTTAACTCAGAGCAGCACTATCTAGAAGATATAGGAGTGTTCACCCAGAAAGAAGAAGAACCTCTCACAAGTATTAAAACAGTAAATTCAAAGGATGGAAGTGAGAGTAGTCAAAAGAAAAAGAAAAGAAAAGCAGTGAAATAAGAAGAGGAGGAATCATTGTTTGAAGTACCAGAAAAATTCAAGAAATATGAAGTTGACGACCGCAAAATTTTGGTACGAATGCCCAAGAGAGAGGCCATCATAGGAGAATCATATGATAATAAAGAAAAGACCAAGAAGATTGTAGTGATCATCGAAGAGAACGAAGAGAGATGCACATATATAGGAGATGACCTAAGTGCAAGAGAAGAAATGGAGCTTGTAGCTCTATTAAGGGAATATAGGGATGTGTTTGTGTGGCACTATAGAGACTTGAAAGGGGTAGATCCAAGAATTTGCTCTCATACTATCCCCATGATTGCTGATGCCAAACCCACCAAACAGAAGCCCTACACATATAATGATACCTATGCAGCCAAAATAAAAGAAGAAATTGATAGGTTGATTGAAGCTGGATTCATCTATGAGATTGAGCATACTGAATGGGTGTCCCCCATTGTAGTGGTGCCCAAGAAGAACGGAAAGTTGCGAGTGTGTATTAACCTTAAAAAAGTTAATGCCCCTACTATCAGAGATAGTTATCCACTTCCAATCATGGAACACCTTTTGGAGCATGTTGCAAGCAAGGAAGTTTATAGCTTCCTTGATGGGTTTTCATGTTACAATCAAGTAGCCATTGCCCCAGAAGATCAACACAAAACAGCTTTTGCTACAGAGTGGGGAATCTTTGCATTTCGTGTGATGCCATTTGGGCTCACCAATGCACCTACAACATTCCAAAGGCTCATGTGTCATGTCTTCAAAGAGTTCTTGCGAAAGAGCTTAGAAGTGTATGTGGATGATTTATGTGCTCATTCCCAATAAAGAAGGTTTCACATCCCTGAGCTCAGACAAATCTTCAACAAGTGTAGAGAATATCGAGTGTGTCTGAACCCAGAAAAGTGTGTGTTCATGGTGCGTCAAGGTAAAATCTTAGGTCATATTGTTTCTAAGAATGGAATCTCAACAGATGAAGATAAGGTACGAGCCATAGCAGAGCTTCCACGGCCAAGGAATGTTAAAGAGGTACAAGCCTTTATGGGCCATTGTGGATATTACCGTAGGTTTATCCACATGTACGCAATCATAGCTAGACCCCTTTATGCCTTGTTGTCTAATTTTGAGTGGGACGACGAATGCGAGAATTCTTTCAATGAACTGAAGAAATGTTTGTGCACAACACCAATACTGACCACTCCTAATTGGAATAAACCATTCCATGTCCATGTGGATGCATCCAATCATGCCATAGGATGTGTGCTAGCTCAACCCACACGTGAAGGGAATTTAGATTTGCCCATAGCATATGCTAGTAGACAACTAAACCCAGCCGAAAGAAATTATACCACAACTAAGCGAGAGGGCTTAGGCATGGTATATGCTGTGAAGAAGTTTAGACACTATTTATTGGCCAACCAGTTCAAGTTTTTCACTGATCATCAAGCTTTGTTATATTTGGTCAATAAACCTTGCAATACTCGACGCTTAGTAAGATGGTTCCTCTTACTAATGGAATATGACTTTGAAGTTGTTGTCAGGAAAGGTAGAACCCACTTTCGGGCAGATCACCTTTCTCGCATTACTTCAGGAGAGTCACCGCAAGGAGTGTCTAATGAACTACCTGATGCTTATCTGTTCAATTTGGAAGTTGTTCCCAAATGGGCAAATAAGTTGGTACCAGTCCTAACCTTTGGCCCTGCAAATAAGAATGTGAAAACATCACAAGAAGAAATTGTAAGATCACAAAAATATCACATATTGGCAGGAAGCATGTACAAACAAGATACAGAGGGTGTATTAGCTTGCTGTGTCGAGGATGATGAACATAGTAGTTGGTTGAAGCAAGCTCATGAAGGATTGCTAGGAAATCACTATTCTAAACAACGAACATTGCAGAATCTGAAGCGTCTAGGAGTGTATTGGCCTAGCATGGACAAAGAAATACATGAGTGGATTAAGAATTGTCCAATGTGCAGAGAGAGACCCCCAGTGGAGCATGCGACCCTTTATCAAGTGCCACTAATTCCAGATTGGAGTGCTCCATTGGTAGAGTTTATGAGGTTGGGAAGATTACCCAAAGAGGCTAGTCTAGCAAGAAGACGAAGCATGGAGCAAGAAGCTCAAGGCTATGCCTTAGTAGGAGACAACTTATACCAAAGAGGCAAAGATGGTTACTTAAGATTGTGCGTTCATGAATCAGACTATTTAAAGGTCTTAGAGACTGCACACAGGGGTATTGCAGGTGGACATTTTGGTCCTGACCGAGTGATCAAGACCATTCTATTCTCAGGACTTTGGTGGCCCACTCTTCATATGGATGCACATACCTATGTGAAGAAATGTGACACATGCCAACGTGCACAATATCCAGTTAGAAAAGACGAGATGCCTTTGAGGCCAATGATGGGAGGGCGTGCATTTTCGAAGTGGGGCATAGACTTCATAGGTCCTATTAACCCCCCAGCTAGAAACTCCCATGCAGAATATATTATTGTAGCCACAGATTACCTTACAAAGTGGGTAGAAGTGAAAGCCACAACAAAGAATGATGCTCAGACTACGGCTAAGTTCTTATTCGAGAATGTGTTCACGAGATATGGACTACCAATAGAGTTGGTGAGCGATAGAGGCACACACTTCTTGAATGAAGTCATTGAAAATCTTCTCCAAGAATTCTTGGTGATACATAAGAAGTCTACCCCCTATCACCCACAAGCTAACGGACAAGTCGAGAGTACCAATAAGATCCTTTGTAATGTATTGACAAAATTGATAAATAATAAACGCTCTGATTGGGACAAACAACTTCATCATGTTGTTTGGGCTTACCGAGTTTCCTACAAAACGGTACTCAATGCCACCCCATTTCAGATGGTCTTTGGACAGAATGTGGTGCTACCACTGGATTTCTTTATCCCTGCTTTAAAAGTAGCACAAGAGTATGAGTGGAATGGACATGAATTGTCATCTAGGATCTTTGATCTAGAACGCTTAGGTGAGACACGGCTACGAGCGGCTGCAGGCATCTACACTGCAAAGAGAAGGCAAAAGGCATACTTTGATGCACACATTAAGGATAAGGGATTGAAAGAGGGAGATCTAGTGTTGGTTTACACACTAAAACAACATGCCCGTAAGTTGGAAAAACAAGGATATGGACCCATGATCATTAACAGAATTTCCACTAGCGGCGCGGTTCAATTGGCTACTTTATAAGGTGACATCTTGCCAAACTATATCAGTGGTTGTCGAGTCAAGTTATATCAAGAACCTCTTAGAGAGGACATGCTGATGAGACTCAACACTGCTACGAAACGAAAAGAAGAAGAGATGAGAGTCAGAGAAGAAGCACAAGCAGAGGCTAGAGAGCGTATTAGGCGAAATAAGTTAAGGCGATTAGGCCTAGATGTCAACTCAAAAGCCCCAAAATATCACATGGATATGTGTCAAAAGTCAGGCATTGCGACTTCTCAAGTCATTGACCGAAGACCCTTTGTGACCATAGAGATAGGACAAGGGAAGGGTGCAAGGACGGTGAAAGCATTGATTGACTCGGGTGCAGCAAGTAGTGCAGTTAAACTTTCCTACTGCCAAGACTTGTTGTTGAACATCAATCCCATAGAAGCTTATCTCATAGGATTGGGAGGTGTGGAAACCCCTTGTTTGGGCGAGGTGGAACTTCCCATCTACCTTCAAGATGTTCCAATGAAAGTGAAAGCGCTAGTGTGTGAAGATGAGAACCTTATAGAACCACTTGTCTTGGGTCAAGATTGGATCTATGACCATGCAGTTAACTTAAACCTAAGAAGTCAAATTCTTCAAGTTTGGGTACATGAAAAATGCATTACATTAGAATTAGAGAACTGCATGCTCCCAGATCATGGCACCACACACTCTCTTAGCTCTTCTAAGACTAATCATATGGAAGAAGATGTTGTATGTGTCAAAAGCTCTATGATGCAGAAGGAGTCAATCATGGAAGAACATGTTCGAAGGCGGGTGGATCTTTCTTCTTCTCCAAAGAATCAAGTAGCCACACTAGTAAGTCCACCACAGAGGCAAACACAACCGATCACGACAATTGCTACATCAAATAGAAAGACACCATTCGATAAGAGAGTAGTTTCGAGCATGACGCAGATCTGGGTACGCAAAGGAGAGAAACCACCAGCCTTGCCCCCACAAATCCCATCCAGGCAAGCCAACCAGGTCAGAAGATGAAGGAAGCAGCTTAGACAAGCTCAATCACAAGGTATCCAACAAGTTTGGGTGCCTAAGAAATTAGTTGCAGCTCAACAAGGGCGATTACAGATGTGGGTACCTAAGAAGCTCTTACATCTACAACAACCTATGTTCTCCCACATGCGAAAGGTCTCAACAAAGAAGCCAAAAAGAGAAGAGGGTAAGAACCACGTACAGAGACCGAAAGAAGATCAAATCAGCTCTTCAAGAATAGTAGGAAGACGTGCAAAAAGGATATGGGTTTGGAAGCCAAAAGTACAAGTAGCCTCCATCGAACCAAAGCGCCAACCACACTGGGTACCACAGTTTAGAACGCATCCAAAGAGGAAGATGCCTGAAGTGATCTCTACAGTGCCAAATGTTGTTATAAAATGGACTCCAATAAGGAGGATTACATCAGTTCGAGACTCAATGGATACCTCCACCAAGGTCGGCATCAACCTCCGCAAATAACATCGAAAGCCTCGACGAGCGACGACCATGTGCTCCTTGCACAACCTTGTCTTTTGCACCATTCAGGTCATGCATTTCCAAAGTATGCATTAATATAGGGTCACATTACATGGCCGTGCATAGACACATTTGAGAGTCCCATGCACAAGAGCACATTGACATATGTCGATTATTTTTTCTGATACTAACATCTCTCTTCTTGTGTGTGATATTGTTAAAAACAAAAGAGTCAAAACTTATTCCCAGGTTTCGCTCATGGAACATGAATGAGACATGCTTAGTTGAAGATGGAACTATTGATTACTGGGCATTTATCAGTTTGGATAGAAGTGTGTCTCGGCTAGCAGATGATACTATTGCTGCCTTATCTGGTGGATGGCAAGCACTTGGCATGAACATGTCATCTACAACTATGATTTTCTCTTACCATGGTAGGAATGCAGAGCTTGAAGGTCCGCAACTTGAGTGATGCTTAACTACTTCATGCACGAGAGCATCCAAGGAGATATCTGCAAAGGGTAGTTCTGGAGGAGAAGACTCCTGCGTATGGTGAGCTAAAGAGAATATGTGAAACTAAGCTTGGTGTAGTTACCCAATGTTGTTTGCCAAGGAATATAAAGAAATTCAATTCTCAGTATTTGCAAATGATGCTTTGAAAAGAAGAGACAGGATCAGCCACTCACACAATCTCATCAGTGGACCATCAACACTGACATTCATCAACAACGTTCCATCCCAAAGGCCAAGTGTACAACACGAAGATATGAACATCGGTCGACCTTCTCCATGGTAAGTATCTTTACTCTGGAATCATCATAACCTTGATAGCTTAGGAAACCTCTTCGTCGGCATACCCTTGAGCACTTAGCTCAAGACCCCCAATGTTTGCACCATACTTCTTCCAATGCATTTTCCAAGTAAGCATTCATAGGGCTACATTACAAGGCCATGCACAAGGCACATATTTTCCTCAACCCATGCACGAACACACTTACCCATCACTCAATATGGGTTATGAGTACTTGGCATGACTACTATGAACATCAACTATGGAAGATCTAGAAAACATCAACGGAGACTCACAACGACACAGTCATGCTGGAATCCAAGGAAGAAGCACATACCAAGAGACTACAACTTGCAAAGACTCGCAGTGATAGATGAAGAACCAGACACATCTGGAAGTCAGACGACTTTTGTTCATACAGAAGGGACACTCCCTCTCAAGGCACTACTTGGAACAACCACTACAACAAAGGTCTGTCAGGGACGACAGACTCGAGAGGGGGGGGAGTGTTGAAGCTCAAATTCAAGGACAAAGCATGGAAGCACATCAAAAGGTGGACACACAAGGAAAGGGAGCAAGTAGGGAGCTCCAAGAAGTGTATGTCAAATTTTCACAAGAATCCCATACAAAAATAGTGATTTTCATCACCAAAAACCATTGTAAATACCATTATCTATTTTTATAAGTCCATTTTGTTAAGCCAAGGAGTCCTTGAGCTTGAGGAGTATTAGAACTATCATCCTACCAATTTTCATAATTTTTAGACTCCGTTTGAGCCCTCAAATAAGCCCTGGAACTTCATTTTTAACTAGGCCGGACACTAGGTCTGGACAGGGCCAAAACTAGTCAAAAAACTATAAAAAGAGCTAGAGAGCTCATTTTTGGGGTTAGCTTGTTAGAGAATAGAGCTTTTTTAAGAGAACTGTTTTGCAATCTAAGCTTTCCATTGTTCCTCTCTTTGATCTTATTTTGTGTGTGTGTGTGTGTGTGTATGTGTGTGCATGTTTGTGTGCTTTCACTCACGCACTTGTGCCTTCACTTGCTCGTGGTCTTCATACCGGTCCTCACGTCTCCGCGGATTGACAAGTAAAGGAGGTGGTGCTTACGCTTGAGCTACACAAAAGCAGGAGAATTTGTTGAAGATCCATTACATGGATTCAAGAGAATTGCAAAAGGTGAAAAGATAGGTAGATTGTTCACATTTGAATTACAAGACACTAGAAACATTGCTCTCTTTAATTATGGTAGTCAGACACTCACAAAAATGGAAGTATAGCACAAAAGGTTAGCACATATTGGTGAAAGATCATTAAAGAAAATTTGCAGGGACCAAAGTGTACTTGGACTCCCTAACTTGTCAAAACAACACATGATTTATAAGTGTAGTGCATATCAATTTGGAAAGTCTCACAGGTTACCATTCATGAAGAAAGGATATGCATGGAGATCTATTGGATTTGGTTCATACATATGTGTGGGGACCTAGCAAGGATGCTTCAATATCTGGATCAAGGTATTATGTCTCCTTCATTGATGATTGTAGTAGGTGGACTATATTATACTTTATAAAACACAAAGATGAAGTCTTTTAATGCTTCAAAAGATATCTGGCTCTTGTGGAGAATCAAACAGGTAAAACACTAAAAAAGCTAAGGTAAGATGGAGGGGGAGAGTAGTTCTCCCATGAATTTGATTCCTTTCTTCAGGAAAGAGGAGTCAAAAGAGAGATCACTACAAGGTACACTTCTGAGAAAAATGAAGTGGCAGAAAGAAGGAATAGGACAATTTTTGAAGGTCTATGCTAAATGAGAAGCACTTACCTAATTACTTATGAGTTGAGGTTGTATCCAGAGCCACTTATTTGATTGACAGGTTACCTTCAAAATCATGTGATGGCAATACACCATATGAGGCTTGGAATGGAAGAAGACCAAGCTTGGATCATTGTAAGATTTTTGGATGTGTTGCTTTTGCTCATGTTCCTTCACAGGTTAGAGCCAAGATGGATCCCAAAGCAAAAACGTGTGTATTCATTGGATATGACAACAATCAAAAGGGCTACAGATTATACAACCCAACAACCAAAGGATTCATGGTGAGTAGAGATGTAGTATTTGATGAGAATAGTTCTTGGTATGAAGATTCATGTAGAAAGGTCAACCTACCTTATGATCTTGAAGAAGATTTTCCAAAACTTGTTAAGGATCATTCTTCTAAAGTTGAAGAGCAGGATACCTCAGAAGATGATGAAGCAACTTAGTATGAAATACTAAAAATGTGGAAGTCTAAAGATAAAGCAAAAGTGCAGGAACTTGGAAACGGGACAGAATCATCACATCATGGCCTAAGAAGGTCCATGAGGGAGAAAAGAAAGCCACAAAGGTATGGGTTTGATACTTCTCTAGTCACTAAACATTCATCTAGCACAGGACATAAATCAAGAGGAACCTTCAACATTTGAGGAAGCAAAGAATAAATCAGAATGGAGGCATGCAATGGAAGAAGAAATTGAAGCTCTTGAAGAGAATAACACTTGGGAGTTGGTTCCCAAGTCTCCATCAATGAAAGTGATAGGCTCAAGGTCGATCTACAAATTGAAGAAGAACTCAGATGGCTCCATTAGCAGGCATAAGGCAAGGCTTGTGGCAAAAGGCTTTGTGCAAACTCAGGGAATTGATTATGAGGAGATCTTCTCCCCTATGGCAAAGATGCCTACTATTAGGGTTTTGTTTAGTATTGCCTCTTCCAAGAATTGGAAGATACTTCAATTGGATATAAAAAATGCAATTCTTAATGGATGGATAACAGAAGAGGTATATATGGCACAACTACTTGGTTTTGAGAATCACATATATCTTGATTATGTGTGTAAACTTAATAAAGCTTTATATGGACTCAAACAAGCCCCAAGGGCTTGGAATCACAGACTTGTCTCATTCTTGCAAGACAAAGGATTTCAACCTAGCAAGGTAGATCCATCATTATTCCTAAAGGGGAGTAATTTTGAAGTCATCTATTTGTGTGTGTATGTAGATGATATTATATTTACACGAAATGATACAAATGGCATGAAGAGAATCAAAGAAGAGATGAGAGAAGAATTCAAGATAAGTGATTTGGGTTCACTTACCTACTTCCTAGGATTGGAAGTTGTCTACAAAGATCATGGTTTGTTTCTTACTCATAGAAAGTACATTAAAGACATGTTGGCAAAATTCAAGATGCAAGATTGCAAGATTGCAAGTACTCCAATGGAGGTTAATCATAAATTGAGCTCACATGAAGGTGACCTCATAGAAGATGTGATAGGTTATCAAAGCCTTATGGGTAGTTTGAACTATGCCACATTGACAAGGGTTGATATATGTTATAGTGTGAGTGTGCTAAGTCAATTTATGCACACACCTAGGAAACCTCACATGGAGGCTGCCAAGAGGATACTCAGATATCTCAAAGGGACCATGCATGAGGGGTTATATCACCCTTATGTATCTGATTTAAGTTTGAAATTGTTCTCTGATGTAGATTGGGCTGGCTCCAAGGAAGACTGAAGGACCACCTCAAGTTATCTTACCTTTGTAGGTTCAAAACTTGTTTCATGCTCATCCAAGAAGAAGCCCACATTTGCTCTCTCTTCCATAGAGGCTGAATACAGAGGTCTTGCCATAACTACTCAAGAAGCTATGTGGATGAAGACACTATTCACACATCTTGGTTTGGAGATTGGAACTCCAAATATTGTTTGTGACAATATGAGCTCCATTCACTTAGCTGCTAATCCAATTTTTCATGCAAGGACTAAACATATTGAAGTTCATTATCACTATGTAAGAGAGAAGATTGTGAGCAAGGAGATTCAAATATCATATGTGAACACTCATCAACAATGTGCAGATATTCTAACCAAAGCATTGGATGGTACAAAGCTTTGCAGATTCAAGGCTATGATTGGTCTGTAGGTAATCTTGGAAGATTGAAGACCTTAAGATCACTTGACTTGAGGGGGAGCTATTGGAACAAGTCCATGGCAAGTCCAAGTGATGGCTTGGGTCATCAAAAGGCTTAGAAATGTAAAGGAAATGTAAACTCCTTGTAGAGTTCACTTGTGAACTACCTCTTGTAATTTTTGAAGAATTTACTTGATGTAAAAGTAAAGGAATCTACGTGGTTGAGTCCACTTGATGAAAAAGGAAAGAAAAGCCACAAATTTTGATTAGGTGAGTAGGAGAATCAATCACCAAAAGATTGGAGAGTGATTTTAGGTAAGATTCAATTTCAAATCTTGGCTCCAAAGATGACTATAAATACATGGCTCTTTAGTTGCATTTTTAGAGAACTCCATGAGCTGAGCTTTATGCCATATCAAGGTGTGGTTTTAAAGCCCATATATGTATCAGTAAGTCCATTGTATTTTACAATCAATATACTTTCATTTTCATGATCATTTGAGTTCATATTTTCATGCTTTTGTGAAGTGTACTATTCACTACCATACCTCTCAATTTTCTTAGTCAGATTGCAGAGATTATTTCTGTAAGCTTGGTGCATCATTTCTAGTGATAGTAAAGAGGTAAAAATATTGATACTTTTAATCTTGTTTCATCAAAAGTTTCTATGTGATTAGATTAAAGTACATGATTTTAGAGTATAGCACTCAGATTGAGAAATTATATAAAACCAATTATCAACCATGGAGGTTTAGAATGTCTGGCTTCATCATGGGAAAAGGTTTATGGGGGCTCATTATTGGTACTGATGCTAGACCTAGACTGGGTGGGAATCCAACACTTGATGAGTTAGTGAACTTCAGAGAGTGGAATGAGAGATAAGGGACTTATCTTCATCTTATCCCAGCATATTATCAATGCAATGATAGGTCATATAAAAGATCTAAATACTTCTATGAAACTATGGGAAACCATAGAAAGAATATATTCCACTTCAACCAAACCTAGGAATATTCAATTGAAGAATGAACTCAATAACATTTGGAATACACTATAGAAATATCAGTGACTATTCTGAGGATCAAAGAAGTAAGTGACTCATTAGGATCCATAGTTTGTCACATAGATGATGATGATGAACTAGTTGCATACACTTTGAATGGGTTGTGGGATGATGAGAAGTGGGATTCTTTTACCATCTATGCTTTGCCAAAGTCATGCAGAATCGGTCCATTTTTCTTGCCTCATGTCACCCGATAGTATGCAAATGTTCTCCAAGTCTCTCTGTACTCCTGCACCCCATGTCACTTACTTCTGGGTTCCTTTCCTTCCTCTTACTCTTAGCTCCTTCCTCTCTTTCACTTAATCGCACTTACTCCCTCCCGTATGCTTACACCCACATACACACACCCTCACCTTCTCACTAGGCTTCGTTCACACAACCACACACACCCATACACTCACCTATACATTCACACATGATTTCTCACACACACTTGCACACATCTATCCCTACCCACACACTTATTTTCTCTCTCTTTCCTCCTCACTCACTCTCAATTACCTCCGCTCCCTTTTCCTTTACTTTTCCTATTCCTACACCCTTTCTTAACCTCTTCTCTTCTCGTTTTTCCACACGCCTTCCCCACTCTCTTACATGCCCATATACACCCACATACACTTACCTTCACTCTCCTTGGAGGAAAAACTTATCCTTCTATTAGAGGCATGATTGAGCCTAGCGCCTATAAAACATGTGGGTCTTAGATAGGCTCAGTCCATATAGTTGATGGTGCAATAGGTTAAAGTCAAGTTCACCATAAGGTTGTAATCCATTACCTTTTAAACGTTGGTTTCCCTGTATACTTTCTCTACAAGCTTTTGTCCATGTATTTCAGGACCCCTAGGGTTCGATAAATCTCCAATGATGGTCGGCTAATAAGGAGAAGAATACCATGAATCTAATCCTACCATCGAAAGAAACAACTTATTGTAGGAATAGTTGCATAATCACTCGTGTCATTGAAGGACCAGCTTCTACAACTATCATTCACGTCTGCCAAGCTGTTCACTAGTTGGAATTCTCTGTGTGCATAAGCCTTATATCACTAATATTAGTAGAGAGGATTAGCACACATCCTAGGACCCAACAACGGCATATAACAGGAGATTTAAGCACATGACTAAAGTACATGGAATGTATGAAGTCAGCATATCATGGCATCAACGATCCAAGAGACATACACATAATCAGATCACAGGGAGTTTGTGCATTTGAGGTGGCATGTCAGAGACAAGAATTTCCCAGTAGATGTGGAACCTACACACTCACAAATGTTGCAACATAGAACAAAATAAGAAATATAAGAGTGCTTAAATGTACCAAGTAGGCAACTAAAGGAACCTCACAAGTGGCAGCCAACGACTCACTGTTTTGTCCTATAGTGACTTTAGACTAAAACCAAAAATTTTAATGGGGGGCCATACTTTCACCTATGCGTACACTTTGCCGCTTCACTACCTTCATGTTTCCTTTTAAGTCTTCACTTTTGCACATAAGAGGGGGTTCACCTGAACCTTCCAAAACACTTTAAAACACCCTTTGAACCTTAGGGAAATTAGAGAAAATACCTCTGCAACCTGCAACCCATTTTCTCCAATTTACCCTTTGTGGACAACTCATTGTGCACTACCTGTGCACTTTGACACCTGCACTTACGCAGTTTGACTTTGCACCTATTGACTTTGACCTTGACCTTGTTGACTTTGACTAGTTGACTTTGATTGCAGTTGACTTTGACCAACATGACTTTTATGGGCTCAACAAAAGGACAATTGTATATGTGAATAGGCATAGTATCCGTGGGACTTCCAATATCCCACAAAGTAGGGGTTAGACAAGATTACAACTGGTCTAAACTGGCCAAAGCCATTACATGTCCAGTCCGAAGATGGAACTCTCAAGATTCACCCCAAGAAACCAAAGATTCAACCACTAGAACAACGGGACGTGAACATAACAGACAATGGATCCCGAATACTCTTTCTGATTCAATCATGAAAAACTTTGAATTGACCAAACGATCACTTAGAAGCCTTTGATTGTCCTCGGAAGACCTCAGGACATGATATGGAGGAGAAGCCTGATGAAAGATGGTCAAAAGTAAATATACATGTAGAAGGTTCCATAAGCGTAGCAGCCACACACTACCACCTCTAATGAGACAACCTCGCAAGTCCCACATCCAAAATAGGGGGGGGGGGGGGGGAAGGGGGGGGGGGGGGGAAAGGGGGGGGGGGGGAGGGTTTTTTTTTTTTTTGAATGTGGAAAAAAGGAAACGCCTAGGGGGGGCCCCTTTTTTATTATTTGGAAAAAAGAAAACGCTTAGGGGGGGGCCTCTTTTTTTTTTTATTATGAAAAAAAAACTAAAAAAAAAGACATAAAAAATCCAAAAAAAATGGCAAAAAAATCCAAAAATCTAAAAATTCTAAAAATTCCAAAAATCTTACCTTTGCAAAGTTGATGAAATGGCTACTAAATTTGCTAAAAACGCAAGAAACAAGCATGAAATGGATAAGAAAAACTACTAAAACTTAAGTAAAAATGACGAGAAAAGACTATGTACAACCTGGACAAATTTTGCAGGTTCCAGGTAATCCGGAAATCTTCACTTTTGTTGATGATAGGCCTTGAGCCTTGTATGGTTGACTCCCAGAAACTCCTCCATAGTCTCCAATTTTACTCCACTTCATTGATTTTGTCTTCTCATTGGGCACACTGGTCATCTGATAGGGATACCCTAAATCCTTCATTAAAATGTTATCTCCTCCAGCAACTTTATGACTTAATCTGCAAAGTTCCCTTTTTACTATTCCAGCAACTTCATCCAATGGAACCCTCTGATTCCAAAGACTTGCAGGTGCTCCTTCCACATCCTTGTAAAGCCCTGCACTTGCTATCATTAAACTTGACATAACAATTGATATCCATACCACGATCCATAAAACAGTGGCCATTGACATATGATTTGAAGCATCTTCATCACGGCTGCACTTAAGGACTTTGCTTTTCTTCTCTTTTCCATGGCCTTTGACTGAGACTGTTTCAACCTGAGTGATTTCCTCTTTTTCTTCATATGCTTCTTCTCTACTTGAGTTTGGGAAAATTCCATAGCAGGAAGATGGGTCTTCTGCATGGAGCCAAGCCAACATGTTTTCATCTTCATATAAATCTGCTCCTTCAAATAGGTCTGCTTCTGGGTTGTCCACCACTTCTTCTTCCATACAAATACCAATTGTCTGCATCATGCTAGTATTTTTCTAATTGTCTAGTCCTTCTTCTAAAATTATCTGCTGCAACTCTTTTCCCTCTTGCTTTACCCACATTGTGTCCTTGCCCCAGTCATGCAGCACATTGGCATGCCTTAACCAAGGTCTCCCAATTAACAAGGGGAAACTTCCTTCTACCTGTGGCAGCCTTAAAACAACAAAGTCCAAGTTAAAGATAGTACCTTGTATCCTGACTGGGACTCCAGGGACCACACCCATAGGCCTTACTATGCTTTGGTCTGCCATTGTTACAGTGAAGTTGGCAGGTCGTGAAGGGTATAGTCTAATCTTTCTCATGGTATATTCAGGCATCAAGTTAATGCCAGAACCACCATCCACAATAACTCCTGGAAACTCATGACCTTTAATAGAGACTCTTAGCCGAGGGCTCTTGTAATCTGTGAGGGGTGCTTCCCCTAAATTTTTATCTTTATGCATCATAGCAGCCTTTGCCACTAAACTTGTTGTGGACATTTCATCAATTATCTGCAAGAAATACGACCTGAACTTCCCATCCATCTTTATTAAATAAAAAATACTAACCTTCTTTTTCATGGACTTGAGTAATCTAGAGGCCTCTGATTCCTTAAGAGCCTGGGCTCCATTTGACTTATCAAACTCCTCATGAGCCCTGTTGAATGCATGTCCAATAGCATCACTGGTACCTATGAAATTTTCTTTTTGCTTTGTGTCTGCACATGTGATGTCTTTGTTCTCAGATACACCTTTGTCTTTGTTTAATCCATTAATCATTGAATCTTGACCTATGTCCACTGGAGCCTTCCCCTTGCTTCTTGTCTGCACTGTAAAAGATTCGATTTCCTCTAACTGCACCACCCTGATAGCTGGCGATGGCACCTTAACTTGACCTACCCTTTCTTCTTCCTGCACAGAGATCATTTGAATGTGGGGCCCTAATGAAGAGGCTTGATTCTTAGGACAACAATTTGTGTAGTGATCTCTGGCCTTTGGGCAGTTTCTGCAAGGAGGGGCATTTTCTGGTAGGATGCACCTACTTTGATAGTGCCCACATTCCCCACATCTAAAACAAATAATTGGCCTTCTAGGCCCATTTCCAAAATTATCCCTCTGTCTAGGGTTATAAGGGTTACCTTGATTGGGGGCAGCTGCCATCACATTTGCTGGTGTTGGGGGTCCTCCTTGTGTCCAGTATGTCGTTGCAGGCATTCCCCTTGATTGGCATTCATGGGCCTCATGGCCAACTTTCCTGCATAATTGGCAAGTTACACTTAACAGAGGACACTCACTTACTATATGCCCTTGTTTGCTGCACATGGAACACCAAAGACCACTCTTGATGCCACCTCCTTTGAGCTCCTGCAACTCCTGTCGCAACTGAGCCAATTCCTCTGCTTGGGCCTCTTCCTCCTTTTGGAGCTTGAGTGCTTCAATCTCCCTTCTCAACTGAGCCACATAAGTCTCCTCCTCTTTGTAGGGCTTACTCCTTTTTAAGCCCTCCAGCTCCTTCCTTAGCTGAATGACTGGATCCTCCATTTCTGTACCATATGTTGGTTGGGAAGAAGTTGCACCATACTGGTGCCTTATCTGCTCCAAGCGTGTGGCTGTGTTGATGGACTCCTCTATGGAGGCTGTAGGTAACACTAATTCCTTTATTTTGCATTGGGTGGCCACTGGTAGGGGCTTAGCCAACCATTTCTTGACAAAAAAGTCGTGTGGTGGATCTGGCAATTTAGCCATTAGTGCTTTGGCCCGAGTCACAAACTCGGGGAACTTTTCTCCTAGACCTAATCTTAAATTTTCTAGCTCTTCTATGATAATCTCCGCAGTGTTGCCATGCTGGAACTGATTTTTAAAAGCATCTTTCATCACATCCCAAGTGGTAAAATGGTTTTCAGCAAACTGGTTGAACCACTTATCAGCTAATCCCTCTAATGTGGCAGGGAAGAGAATCAAAAAGGCATCCTCCCTACCCATTACGCCTCTAGTCTTACATATTGCCAAAAACCTCCTAATGTGTTCATCTGGATCCTCTTGAGCTAGGCCTTTGAAAGAAGGAAACTTTATATTTAATCTAGAGAGTAAAGTTTCCAAGTCTACCTGACCCGCCATGCTCTTGACTGATGATGTGGAAGATAGTGGACTGGGGGACCTTCTAACAACCTTCCTCCTTGTCTGCTTGCAGGTGATCCTCAATACTTGGGACCGGGTTGCGGTCATGAGAAGCTCATAGCCCACTGAATATGAGACACTTGATAAGAATATTTACCTTTTGTTTGATGAAGTAGCACTGTGGTTCTGTCGACACTTGATCTCTTCTATGCTTGGCACTTGGTTTCTCCTAAGCTCAAATCTCTTTGGATGTCCCACTGGGCGTGCGAAATTTTGTTGGGGGATTCTTAGACAAGAAGGAGTTTGAGGGTTTGTAGGAGAAAAGGGAAGAAACAAGAAGAGAAAATACACCTGGAAGCTTCTGCCGATTGATTACAGTAAGACAATTAAAATGTTGAAGTACAAGACAAGCCAATACCTCTGTGCACAATCCCACAGAGTGCCCAATTACAAAATATCCAATATCCCAAAGTCTTCTTGCTGCCGGCCTCCTCTGCACCAGACCTCCACCTGCTTCAAGCTTATCCTTGTGCACACCTTGCACCAAGCTCCACAAGGGGGAGGAGTGAATACCTTCTGTCGGCACGTGCCCACTGCAATGGGACCTTGAGATACTTGGGGGGACTAGCTTAGCACTCTCTGCATAATCCCTTAGGTACTCCCTATGCACTCCTTCACTAACAGGGAAATTAGAAAAAATACCTCTGCAACCTGCAACCCATTTTCTCCAATTTACCCTTTGTGGACAATTCATTGTGCACTACCTGTGCACTTTGACACCTGCACTTATGTTGGTGCAATTTGCAAGCTCACACACTTGGCTTGGATTTTTTCTTGAAAACTCAACATGTGAGAAGAACCATAGGAACTTATGCTTGTAATTTATTACCACTTTACCCATGTAAAAGTCTAAATGACTTGGAATCTTATGGATACACCTACTTGATGGATTCGTGGAATTAGATGGCATGAGTTGAGAGAATATCTCCCTAATTTTAGAGGAGTGATTATAGGAAGTCTTAGATTTGAATTTGAAATTCAAATCAACCTCCAACTCATATAAAAGTAAGAAGAAAACTCGCGGGCTGAGAGAGTGTACATCCGAGATTCATTTACACTATCATTGAGTGTGTGTGAGTGCTACACCATAGCCCACAACACTCAAACTCATTAGGCTACACTTATGATGCCAATGAGGTTGTACATCATTGTGAATTAATACAAGTCTTTACATTCATCAACTCTGTGTTCTCTGAGTGTACTACTTCAAGTCTGTCAACTTCAAAGAGGCATATCTCAGTGCCTACTGCACCAGATCAAGTGATTCAATGCTTGGTAGATCCAGCTCAAAGCATACTACAAGCATACAAAGTTTGAAGCAACTTGGTTCAGCCAATTTTGAGAAATCGCGGTCGAAGTGCTCACTGGTATTTGTCTGCATACTTCCTAAAAAGTCGGGAGTGTCCATAATTTTGCTAAAGTGATTTCTCTGAGTATAGTTTATCATTTTATCTCATTCTACTTGCAAATGGTAGCTTACTAAGCTAATAGAATACCTCTAGAAGGAATTTTGCCAATTGTAAGTGTACTGGTCATACTGAGCATAACTCTGAGCAGGTGTCAATACCAAAATAGCAAGTTTTCTTGGATTTGTGAAGTATCAAGTAGTCTGTTTTGATTTGATCACTACACACATCATTTGCAAAGTACATATATGATCTCTTGGTATCATTTGGAAGCTAAGGGTGTCTACTAATCATATCTGGAGTCACTAAGGGCTGGTGCAAAGCAGGATTAGTAGCACCTACTCAATCTTCAGGAGGATCCATCCATCTTTCCCAACAGTGGTATCAGAGCAAACAAGGTAACATGCGAGATGGTTTTCCTTCATTCATTGATAAATTGGACAGGAACAATTATCAAGCCTGGTCTTTGAGGATGAAGACTTATCTACAAGGAAGAAGTCTATTTGGATTCATCTCAGGAGATGAGGAATTGCCCTCATTCAAAGCAAGGGGTCTACCCACCAAGGAAGAACAAGAAAGGCTTAATACATGGTGTGCAAAAGATGCATCTTTTAGGTCTTATCTTCTTAACTCTATATCTGATTTCCTTTTACCTCACATCAAGAATTGTAAGAATTCCCAAGAAACTTGGAAAACCTTGTCATCATACTTTTCATCTAATACAAGGGCCAGGAAGAATCAATTGTGGATTGAATTCACAACCCTTAGGAAGCAACCAAAGCAAGCAGTCTCAGAATTTGTGACCAAGATCAAGGATGTGGCAGACCAATTAGCAAGCATAGGAGAGGAGATTGAAGAGGAACAAATAGTAAGGCAAGTAACCAATGGACTAAAGGCAGATGATAAGTGGGAAAGTTTCACCATTGCAATGGATCTCTACATGGATATGCATACCCCAGATCTCACAACTCTGATGGGCCAACTATTCACACATGAAGCAAAGTTCACAAAGGTTGGAGATTCATCTAAAGGTAACACTCCTTCTGCCCTATATACTGATAAAAAGGTTAAAGACAAAGGTAAAGGAAAAAAGCAAGAGGATGAAGGGTCTACCTCCCAAGCCAACTATGCAGGGAGAGGTAGATCTTCAAGAGGCAGGGGCAGAGGAGGTAAGCAAGGTAGGGGGAGACCCTACAATTCATCTCCATGCAATATTTGTGGATTGTCTAACCACACCACAGATGAGTGCTACAGAAACTACAAAAATCAGAGAGGAAGAGGCTATCAAAGAGGTGGATACTCTCAAGGCAGAGGAAGGTTCAACCAACACCAAAGCTACAATGGCTACAACAATAACTACAACAACAATTACAACAACAACCATAATGGTAACTACCAAGGAGGATTCAGAAATAGGAAAGACTACAACAACTACACAGAAGAGCAAGATGACTCCCTATTGATCATGAATATGACTTCCAAGTCAGGTATCAATGATGATCATCTGTTTTATATTGATTCAGGGTGTTCTAATCATGTAGCTGGCAATGTGGCACTACTCTCTGATCTTGAGGAACCCAAGGGAAAACATCAAGTATAGACAGGTGATGATACTAAGCATTCTGTAGTAAAGATTGGAAATGTAAAAACTTGTGATGGTAACCAGAACCTATTGAGCAGGGTACTTTATGTACCAACTATCACCAAAAACTTAATGAGTGTTGGTCAGATTGTGGAGAAAGGTTTGCAGGTTAGATTCACTCAACATGGAGCATATGTGGAGGACCCAAGACATGGATTCAAAAGGATAGCCAAGGGAGAAAAATCAGGTAGATTATTTACCTTTGAATTAGAAGACACAAAGAATATTGCTTTGTATAGCTACAAGGACCAGACACTTTCAGAACTTGAAATGTGGCACAAGAGACTAGGGCACATAGGTGAAAGGACCTTGAAGCAAATGAGCAGCGATCAATGTGTGCTTGGGATACCTAATCTATCCAAGCAACACATGATTTACAAGTGTGGTGCTTGTCAATTTGGTAAGTCTCACAGGTTACCTTATACAAGGAAATGTTTTATGCATGAAGACCACCTAGACTTGGTGCACACAGATGTTTGGGGACCTAGCAAGGATCCCTCCATTTCAGGATCAAGGTACTATGTGTCTTTCATTGATGATTATAGCATATGGATTGTGTTATACTTTATGAAGCACAAGGATGAAGTGTTTAATTGTTTCAAAAGATATCTTGCACTAGTTGAAAATCAAACAGGAAGGAACTTGAAGAAACTAAGGTCAGATGGAGGAGGTGAATACTTCTCAAATGAGTTTGAGGACTTCTTGCAGGAAAGAGGCATCAAAAGGGAGATAACCACAAGGTACTCACCTGAACAAAATGGGGTAGCTGAAAGAAGGAATAGACTTATAGTTGAAACAGCAAGGTCCATGCTTAATGAAAAGAAGTTGCCAAATTATCTTTGGGCAGAGAGTGTATCTACTGCCACCTATCTCATAAACAGGTTGCCATCAAAGTCTCTTGATGGAATGACACCTTATGAAGCTTGGCATGGTAAGAGACCATCATTGGATCATTGCAAAATTTTTGGTTGTGTAGCATATGTGCATATTCCCTCACAGGTAAGGGGAAAGCTAGACCCTAAAGCAGAAAAATGTATTTTCATTGGTTATGACTTGAATCAAAAAGGGTACAGATTCTACAACCCAACCAATAAAGGGTTCAAGGTAAGCAGAGATGTCATCTTTGATGAGAATGACTCATGGTATGAGAATGAATGTAGGAAGGTTAGTCTACCCTATGATTTGGAAGAGGAGTTTCCAAAACTCTCAAAGGAGGAACCAATCCAGAAGGAAGACTCAAGTTCAGAAGATGATGACACAATCAATCTTGAAGAATTCAAGGCATGGAAGTCTAAAGGCAAGTTAAAGATGAAGAAGCTTGAGGATATACCAGAATCTTCAACTCAAGCAATGAGGAGATCTCAGAGAGAAAGTAAGAAGCCTATCAGATATGGGTATGATACATCTCTTGTAACTAAGCACTCAATTTATCTTGCAAAGGACTTGTTAAGTGAAGAACCAGGTTCATATAAAGAGGCAATCACCAAACCAGAATGGAAAGGAGCTATGAATGAAGAAATAGAAGCTCTCAAGGAGAGTGACACATGGGACTTGGTACCCAAGAAGGACTCTATGAAGGTGATAGGATCCAGATGGATCTACAAACTAAAGAGGAACTCTGATGGTACAATCAACAGGTACAAAGCTAGGTTGGTAGCCAAGGGTTTTGCACAAACCCAAGGCATTGATTATGAGGAGACATTTTCTCCTGTGGCTAAGATGCCAACAATCAGAGTATTGGTGAGTGTAGCTGCATCCAAGAATTGGAACATGTACCAATTAGATGTCAAGAATGCTTTCTTGAATGGATGGATATCTGAAGAAGTCTACATGTCACAACCACCTGGCTATGAAGATCAAAAAAAGGTAAATCATGTCTGTAAATTGAAGAAGGCTCTATATGGATTGAAACAGGCACCTAGAGCATGGAACTACAGGTTGACAACATACCTCCAAGACCAAGGGTTTACTATGAGCAAGGCAGACACTTCATTGTTTATCAAAAGAAGCAATTCTGAGGTAATCTATCTCTGTGTTTATGTTGATGACATCATCATTACAGGTAATGATGTCCAAGGAATCAGAAGCATCGAAAATCAGATGATGAAGGAGTTCAAGATCAATGGTCTTGGATTATTGAAATACTTTCTAGGACTTGAATTGGTTTATACTAATTCAGGTGTATATATCACTCAGAAGAAGTATGTGCAGGACATGTTAAGAAATTTGGCTTGCAGGATGCTAAAGTCTCTAGTACTCCAATCGAAGTCAACCTAAAGCTAAGTGCTCATGAAGGGGATGAAGTCCAAGACATTACAGGATATCAAAGTATGGTAGGTAGTTTGAATTATGCTACCTTGACTAGAATTGACATAGCATATGGAGTTAGTGTGCTAAGTCAATTCATGCACAAACCAAGAGTACCTCACCTTGAGGCTGCAAAGAAGATCTTGAAGTATCTAAAGGGAACTCAGAACCATGGTTTGTACTTTCCTTATACATCAGATATTGATATTAAAGTGTATTCAGATGCAGATTGGGCAGGATGCAAGGATGATAGGAGGAGCACATCAGGATACTTATCTTTTGCAGGTGATAAACCTATTTCTTGGTCAGCCAAGAAACAACCAACAGTGGCATTGTCATCCACTGAAGCAGAGTATAGAGGGCTAGCCAATGCCACTCAAGAAGCTATTTGGTTAAAGCTTTTGTATACAGAGCTAGGCCTATACACTAGGCCCCCAATTATCTTTGGAGACAACACAAGCTCTCTTCACCTTGCAGCTAATCCAATATATCATGCTAGGACAAAACACATAGAGGTTCATTACCACTATGTGAGAGAGAAGTTGCTTAGCAAGGACATTCACTTGACCTATGTGTCTACTAATATGCAATGTGCAGATTTACTCACTAAAGCTTTGGATGGAAACAAATTATGCAGATTCAAATCCATGATTGGATTGCAGGATGTGATTGAAGATTGAAGATGAAGACTTAAGCCAAAGTGTTTGGCTTGAGGGGGAGCTGTTGGTGTAATTTTCAAGCTCACACACTTGGCTTGGATTTGTTCTTGAAAACTCAACATGTGAGAAGAACCATAGGAACTTATGCTTGTAATTTATTACCACTTTACCCATGTAAAAGTCTAAATGACTTGGAATCTTATGGATACACCTACTTGATGGATTCGTGGAATTAGATGGTATGAGTTGAGAGAATATCTCCCTAATTTTAGAGGAGTGATTATAGGAAGTCTTAGATTTGAATTTGAAATTCAAATCAACCTCCAACTCATATAAAAGTAAGAAGAAAACTCGCGGGCTGAGAGAGTGTACATCCGAGATTCATTTACACTATCATTGAGTGTGTGTGAGTGCTACACCATAGCCCACAACACTCAAACTCATTAGGCTACACTTATGATGCCAATGAGGTTGTACATCATTGTGAATTAATACAAGTCTTTACATTCATCAACTCTGTGTTCTCTGAGTGTACTACTTCAAGTCTGTCAACTTCAAAGAGGCATATCTCAGTGCCTACTGCACCAAATCAAGTGATTCAATGCTTGGTAGATCCAGCTCAAAGCATACTACAAGCATACAAAGTTTGAAGCAACTTGGTTCAGCCAATTTCGAGAAATCGCGGTCAAAGTGCTCACTGGTATTTGTCTGCATACTTCCTAAAAGTCGGGAGTGTCCATAATTTTGCTAAAGTGATTTCTCTGAGTATAGTTTATCATTTTATCTCATTCCACTTGCAAATGGTAGCTTACTAAGCTAATAGATTACCTCTAGAAGGAATTTTGCCAATTGTAAGTGTACTGGTCATACTGAGCATAACTCTGAGCAGGTGTCAATACCAAAATAGCAAGTTTTCTTGGATTTGTGAAGTATCAAGTAGTCCGTTTTGATTTAATCACTACACACATTATTTGCAAAGTACATATATGATCTCTTGGTATCATTTGGAAGCTAAGGGTGTCTACTAATCATATCTGGAGTCACTGAGGGCTGGTGCAAAGCAGGATTAGCAGCACCTACTCAATCTTCTGGAGGATCCATCCATCTTTCCCAACAACTTACGCACTTTGACTTTGCACTTGTTGACTTTGACCTTGACCTTGTTGACTTTGACTAGTTGACTTTGACCAGTTGACTTTGACTACAGTTGACTTTGACCAACATGACTTTTATGGGCTCAACAAAAGGACAATTGTATATGTGAATAGGCATAGTATCCATGGGACTTCCAATATCCCACAAAGTAGGGGTTAGACAAGATTACAACTGGTCTAAACTGGCCAAAGCCATTACATGTCCAGTCCGAAGATTGAACTCTCGAGATTCACCCCAAGAAACCAAAGATTCAACCACTAGAACAACGGGACGTGAACATAACAGACAATGGATCCCGAATACTCTTTCTGATTCAATCATGACAAACTTTGAATTGACCAAACGATCACTTAGAAGCCTTTGATTGTCCTCGGAAGACCTCAGGACATGATATGGAGGAGAAGCCTGATGAAAGATGGTCAAAAGTAAATATACATGTAGAAGGTTCCATAAGCATAGCAGCCACACACTACCACCTCTAATGAGACAACCTCGCAAGTCCCACATCCAAAATAGGACAAATTTAGGGTGGCCATGAGGGGCCTGTAGAGATGCATGTTGAAGAGAGCTCCATGGATGTCTATCATTTTGTGCCTTGCATAGTACAAAATGTGAGGATGAGAAGTAGCACTGAGGGACATGCTAAATTTATCACACAACATGCTTTTTCACATTCGCCACACTTTTAATTTTGACTTTAATCATGGAATTCATTCACACCATTCTTTCACATACGTTAATCACATAACTCACTCACACCACTCTTTTAACCCTCAATTCACACACACCTCACATATTCACACATTTGTTTTTTCCCTTTTTCTTTTCTTTCATTTATATAGATATTTTTTTATAATTCCTTAATAGTCTTTAATTTAAGCTTACTCTAAAGTATAATGTAATTAAATACATTAATATGCTCATACACATAACTCATAATATAAGATATGTTATCCAAATATATATGTTTTTAATATTCACTCAAATGTTCACTCAAACCCTCAAATACATTCACATACTTACTTAAATACTCGTATATATAGATAGACACATAGGTTTATAGCCATACCCCCCACATACAAATGGGTACCATACACACAATCACACAACTACATAGACACTTAGGATAAAACCCAATACACGTATGCACCAATAGGGTAATTAGATGGTCTCATGTAAATTAAGTAATCATGCACTTTCACACACATAACTATCTACACACTCTTTCCCATATTTATAAACACAAGAAGTCATATGATGAGGTCTGAACAGTTTACACCTTCATAGATTTTCTTCTTCCAGGTACTAAAGAGAGATAAGTCAAATAAAAAAACTTGTCAAAGATGTTTTGAGAATTCAGAGATAACGAATCTAAGAAAAAATTTAATTTTCTTGTATGTCAAGTTGAAGGATGAAATCATTTTGACACCGCATCACTCCAAGGGGGGATTTATTGGTATATTTAGGTAGTGATGTGTCTAAATACACTAGGACCATCGGGGCACTTTTTCCCCTCTTTAGGAGGTTTTTTTCCCCCGACTTGTATATACGCATGTAACCCTAATGGGTCACTTACCTTTGGAAATTCTCTTGGTAATACATTCAAACTTGTGTGTTGTGCTCCAAGCTTCTGAATCTTCTTTTTTGTGTTGCTCGCATGCTTATGTGGACCTCAAACTCCAAGAAGGCTCTACATAAAAGAGAGCAACTTTGTAATTTCATGCCTACTCTTTGAAGGGCTACCCTCATTGTAATATCTATTTTTCACATAATTAAAATCCTATAAATACATGCACTTTGTAGACTCATCGAACAGGGTGCATGGGGGGAGATTGAATCCAATCTTGCTTTCTGTCTCGTCTATTTGAATCTCTGTTTTCAGTGTGTTTACAGTTTTTTTATCCTTTGTGTGCGTAAAATTGATGTTTGATGAGTAAACTTTTGTTTGGACGGGTCATATGATAAATGAGCAAGAAACAAAAGGTATCAAAGAAACATTTAACTCAAATATCTCCTACACACCTAGGATTCGACTTGACACTACAAGAAATAGGGGGGCATAGCGACGCCACGAAACCGGAAAAAAAACGGGGACCGTCGCTTATGCGACGCTAACGTTGCGTAAGCGACGGTCCTGTTTTCGAAATTTTGATTTTTAGGCGGGGTACGTCGCAGACTAAAGCTTGCGTCGCTTACGCGACACTAATCTTTGCACCGCAAATAGAGTCGCTTGCTAGCGACGGTATGGGCGACGTGGGCAAACTGTAGAGCATCGCATATGCATCGTCCTTTCGAGAGCCTCACGTAAGCAACGCTCTAGAATGTTCAAAAAAAATTTCGATTTCTTCCGGCACATTTGTGCCGAGATCTGGACGAAAGCAAGAGAACGAGAGAGAGAGAGAGAGAGAGAGAGAGAGAGAGAGAGAGAGAGCACGAGAGAGAGAGAGAGACCAGGTATGCGCACACACACTTACACACACATTCATATGCATACACACACACATATACACACATAGACACACACACACACACATACACATATACACACACACATACACACACAAATACACACACATATATACACACACACACATAATGTTGCATACACACACATATACATACATACACTCACACATATACATGCACACACACATATATACATACACACACATATGCATACATAATGCACATGCAAACATACACATACATAATGCATACACATGCACACACATATACACATACACATACACATACATATACACATACACATACACATACACACACATACACACATATACACATGCATACACACACATACACACACACATACACACATACACACACATACACACACATATATGCATACACACACACATAGAGAGACATTCACACACATACACATACATGCATACATATGCATATGCATATGCATACATACATACATACTTACATGCATACACACACATATGCATACACAATGCACATGCATACATACACATACATAATGCATATGCATACATAATGCACATGCATACATACACATACATAATGCACATGCAAACATACACATACATAATGCATACACATGCACACGCATATACACATACACATACACATACACACACATACACACATACACACATACACACATACACACATATACACATGCATACACACACATACACACACACATACACACATACACACATACACACACATATATGCATACACACACATAGAGAGACATGCACACACATACACATACATGCATACATATGCATATGCATATGCATACATACATACATACTTACATGCATACACACACATATGCATACACAATGCACATGCATACATACACATACATAATGCATATGCATACATAATGCACATGCATACATACACATACATAATGCATACACACACATATGCATACATAAAGCATACACACACATACACACACATATGCATACATACATGCATACACATACACACATAGACACATACACACACACATACATATGCATACACACACATATACACACATAGACACACACACACATACACATATACACACACATACACACACAAATACACACTCGTATACACACATACACACATAATGTTGCATACACACACATATACATACATACACACACACATATACATGCAGACACACATATATACATACACACACAGATGCATACATAATGCACATGCAGACATACACATACATCATGCATACACATGCACACACATATACACATACACACACACACATACACACATATACACAATACACACACATACACACACATACACACACACATACACACACATACACACATACACACATACACACACACACACATACACACACACATACACACGCATACACACATACACACACATATATGCATATACACACACATACATACACATACACACATACACAGACATATATGCATACACACACATAGAGAGAAATGCACACACATACACATACATGCATACATATGTATATGCATATGCATACATACATACATACATGCATACACACACATATGCATACATAATGCACATGCATACATACACATACATAATGCATATGCATACATAATGCACATGCATAAATACACATACATAATGCATATGCATACATAATGCACATGTATACATACACATACATAATGCATACACACACATATGCATACATAAAGCATACACACATATACACACACATATGCATACATACATGCATACACACACACAGACACATAGACACATACACTCACATAAACAGATCCACACTCATAGACACACACACATACACATAGACGTGCACACACATACACACACACATACACACATAGACACATACAACCTTAATGATGCATTCACACACATTCAGATGCATACACACATACAAATGCATACACACATACACACATAATGATGCATTCACACACATACACATGCATTCACACAGGGATACAGGTCTTAAATATGACCTTTCTCCCTAGTGTAGAGTACAAATATATACGCAGTGTAGTTGTGCATGACAACGAGATAATGCAGTGTCCTGTTTGCAATAAATGGTTAACAGATTGCCATACGTGTGTGTCTATGTGTCTATGTGTAAACCCACAACCTATCTACTGATACTCAACGAGTTTCTCATGAAAAGAGATATAAGCTTATCTATGTGTATGTGTGTGTATGTGTGTGTCTATGTGTAAACCCACAATCTATCTACTGACACTCAATGAGTTTCTCATGAAAAGAGATATAAACTTATCTGTCTGCACATGATTTAACTCAAATAGAATTTTCTCCTGTGAATAATTCACATAATTCACTGCTAATGATCCCTTGTATATGCTTCTCCTTTGTTGATGGACCCACGTTGTAAACCCACAACCTGTCTACTGACAGTCAACGAGTTTTTCATGAAAAGAGATATAAGCTTATCTGTCTGCACATGAATTAACTCAAATAGGTTTTTCTCCTATGAATAATTCACATAATTCGCTGCTTATGCTCCCTTGTATATGCTTCTCCTTTGTTGATGGGCCCACGTTGTAAACCCACAACCTGTCTACTGACACTCAACGAGTTTCTCATGAAAAGAGATATAAAGCTTATCTGTCCGCACATGAATTAACTGATCAAATAGGTTTTTCTCCTGTGAATAATTCACATAATTCGCTGCTAATGCTCCCTTGTATATTCTTCTCCTTTTTTGATGGACCCACGTTGTAAACCCACAACCTGTCTACTGACACTCAACGAGTTTCTCATGAAAAGAGATATAAGCTTATCTGTCTGCACATGAATTAACTCAAATAGGTTTTTCTCCTGTGAATAATTCACATAATTCGCTGCTAATGCTCCCTTGTATATTCTTCTCCTTTGTTGATGGACCCACCTTGTAAACCCACAACCTGTCTACTGACACTCAACGAGTTTCTCATGAAAAGAGATATAAGCTTATCTGTCTGCACATGAATTAACTCAAATAGGTTTTTCTCTTGTGAATAATTCACATAATTCGCTGCTAATGCTCCCTTGTATATGCTTCTCCTTAGTTGATGGGCCCACATTGTAAACCCACAACGTGTCTACTGACACTCAACGAGTTTCCCATGAAAAGAGATATAAGCTTATCTGTCCGCACATGAATTAACTCAAATAGGTTTTTCTCCTGTGAATAATTCACATGATTCGCTGCTAATGCTCCCTTGTATATTCTTCTCCTTTTTTGATGGACCCACGTTGTAAACCCACAACCTATCTACTGACACTCAGCGAGTTTCTCATGAAAAGAGATATAAGCTTATCTGTCCGCACATGAATTAACTCAAATAGGTTTTTCTCCTGTGAATAATTCACATAATTCGCTGCTAATGCTCCCTTGTATATTCTTCTCCTTTGTTGATGGACCCACGTTGTAAACCCACAACCTGTCTACTGACACTCAACGAGTTTCTCATGAAAAGAGATATAAGCTTATCTGTCTGCATATGAATTAACTCAAATAGTTTTTTCTCCTATGAATAATTCACATAATTCGCTGCTAATGCTCCCTTGTATATTCTTCTCCTTTGTTGATGGACCCACGTTGTAAACCCACAACCTGTCTACTGACACTCAACGAGTTTCTCATGAAAAGAGATATAAGCTTATCTGTCTGCACATGCTTTAACTCAAATAGGTTTTTCTCCTGTAAATAATTCACATAATTTGCTGCTAATGCTCCCTTGTATATTCTTCTCCTTTGTTGATGGACCCACGTTGTAAACCCACAACCTGTCTACTGACACTCAACGAGCTTACATGAAAAGAGATATAAGCTTATCTGTCGCACATGAATTAACTGATCAAATAGGTTTTTCTCCTGTGAATAATTCACATAATTCGCTACTAATGCTCCCTTGTATATTCTTCTCCTTTGTTGATCGACCCACGTTGTAAACCCACAACCTGTCTACTGACACTCAACGTGTTTCTCATGAAAAGAGATATAAGCTTATCTGTCTGCACATGCTTTAACTCAAATAGGTTTTTCTCCTGTGAATAATTCACATAATTCGCTGCTAATGCTCCCTTGTATATTCTTCTCCTTTGTTGATGGACCCACGTTGTAAACCCACAACCTGTCTACTGACACTCAACGAGCCTACATGAAAAGAGATATATGCTTATCTATCGCACATGAATTAACGATATGAAAGATATTGACACCAGCATTCACGAGTTCACTATCAAGGATCTAGTTGACAATGATGTGGATAGCAATCTGTGGAGCATGCACAAGAGCAAGGCTAAGTGGTTCGGGACCTTGGGTGTTCTATCGGGTATGATCGCCGTTGGGAGGTGGTTTTCTGATATTTGCAGATGGAAGAACCCTATCACCACACTTCTCGTCCATTTCCTCTTCGCTGCTAATGCCCCCTTGTATATGCTTTCTGTCAATGGTGCACACTGACATCTCACCCGTATGCGTGGCTACACGTAAACAAAGCCTCATTACACCTCAAACAGTGATCTAATGTAATATCAGAGATTATTAAATCTAAGCAAAGAACCTGAGCTGAAAAACGTGTCTTCTGCTTCCCATCAGTCCAGGCATATGGATTGATATTCATCTCTCCATAGCTATCTACCTCAGAAATACCATGCAACTCTTTATCAATGTAATTAAACAAAAATAGTGGCATCCCTGGTCGGACATTCTTTACATAGATGATATGAGAAGCTCGAAGGCCTAGACATGCAAAAAAGCTGATGATCAAGCTATTGTTCATGCATATGGTTTAAAGGGAGAGATGTATATCTGTGATAGAAAGTAAGAGGATAGATAAAGGATACCAAATAGAAGTTGTGTGACGCATTCATTGTAAGTTGCATGGTCACAACCAAAAATCACAGCAGCAAGCTCCTCCGCCGGAAGGTTCAAGAACGGGAGCGGTGATGAAGGAGAATGGCTAGCCCAAGAGGAAGGAGAATGAAGGCCTTTGTATGTTTCAGTCTTACGTCCAGCTCCCATGACAGAAGCACTTTGCTGGCGATGAGACTTGTAAGAGTAATTTTAGAGTTTGTTGGAAAAAGTTAATTACAAATTTATGTAATGAGATCATATGCTACGTGTGTATTAATTACAATAATACTTTCATAATAATATTTTTTATGAATGAAGGCATTCTATGGATAGAATATTGACACCAATGGGTGAAGATATGAAAGATATTGACACCAACATTCACGAGTTCACTGTCAAGGATCTAGTTGATAATGATGTGGATAGCAATCTGTGGAGCATGCGCAAGAGCAAGGCTAAGTGGTTCAGGATCTTGGGTGTTCTGTCGGGTATGATCGCCGTTGGGAGGTGGTTTTCTGATATTTGCAGATGGAAGAACCCTATCACCACAGTTCTTGAATATCAAACATCATATTCATACTAGCTAATGACACCCAATATGTTGTTTTTTTTATGAACCACTCTAGTAAATTGTGGATGATTGAAATCTTAACCAATAATATCGCAATAAATATACGGATGCAAAGTTGCATGTATGTAGTGTTATTTTCTCCTTTCTTTCGTTCATGTTGTATTCTTAAGATGTAGATATATAGATGTTGGCAAACTTGAACTTCTATAACATTTCAAGAACAAGAGTCAACAATTAGGAGAAGAAGAGAGAGAGTCAACAAAGCGAGAGAGACAGAGAGAGAGAGAGAGAGAGAATTCAAAGCGAAAAAGATGTAGAAAGAGAGAAACAGAGACCTGCATATACTTGCTTTAGCTCGTAAGCGCAGTGCAACTGCGAACGTTGGAGAGCTCTTCGATCAGATGCGTGAAAATGCCGATCGAAGAGCCTCCAACGTTTAAATTTTTTCCCGTCAACAGGCCGTCATGTTAGCGATGCTAGATGCGTCGCATAAACGACGTGCACACAGCGTCGCTTATGCGACGTACAAAGCATCGCTTAAGCGACGCTTTTGGAACCCATGTATAAGCGACACTACAGGCGAGCGTCGCAGGTCCCGTCACAGTACAAGTCGCAAAACGCGTCATTCACTTCGTCATTTAATCGATGGTCCGCACGTGACGCTCATTACGACGCATGTTGCAATTTTATAGCGACGAATTTGTGTCGCCTTAACCGTCGCTATACGCCTGTATTCCTTGTAGTGTGAGTATTTTTTAAGTATGATGATTTTGAAATGTATCCAAGCATTAGATCCACCATTTGAGCTTGAAGTGTTGAACCAACAGGTTATAGAGTAGAACGCATAGTACTTAGAACATCCTTTGTATCTCACAGAGAGATGGGGCACTTTGGCATGGAATAGAATTGAATTGCAAACTTGTGTGTCATGGTAAAAGTTGATCCGAAAGGCCAACTTGTCTGCAAATGAAAGAATATTGAAAAAGTGACAAGAACGTCACCTTCTTCATGAACTTGGGAGACCCGTGCTTTATCACAGTTCTAGTTAGCTAAAATAGAACGAACAATGGATCCCGAATATTCTTTCTGATTCAATCACGACAAACTTTGAATTGACAAGACGATGACTTGGAAGCCTTCGACAGGAGAATGCAAGTATTAGTCGGAAAACGAACTCCGAAAGTAAGATGTGATATTCAGGTAAGGTTAGTCTTTCTGTGCAAGACGATGAGGATACTCATTGAAAATGAGTCTCAGAAAGGAAGAGGAGGTGGGCGAGAAGGAGATTGATTGCCTTGGGAAGACCACAGGACATGATATGGAGGAGAAGCCCGATGAAAGATGGTGAAAACTACATATATACGTGTACAAGGTTCCGGAAGCGTAGCAGCCACACACTACCACCTCTAATGAGACAACCTTGCAAGTCCCACATCCAGAATAGGACAAATTTAGAGTGGCCATGAGGGCCTGCAGATGTAGAATATAGGAAGTTCAAAAAGTAGCACAAAATGGAAGCATGAAGGAAAGCAGAAAATAGCATAGACTGTGAAGATGATAGAGCAAAGTAGACGCACAAGACTAGATAAAAGAAGAGAAGTTCTCTATACAAAAAATGTCTCTATATTCACAATGATGGAATGTCAACAACTCACTTTACAAAAATGAATTCCTAAGCTCTTTATATAGAGTTTTGGAAATGAATATGTGCAAATGATTTTCTTGTACAAAAGTAGTGAAGAATATTTAAAGTACTAAAGGAATGGATAATAACTAAAAAGTTGTTTAACAACTTTTTCACAAAAATAATGGATGCTATTTTAAAGCACTTAAAGAGTGGTCAACTTTTAATGACCCTTTTTATAAAGATAATGGCTGATATCTAAAGTGCTAAAAGAATGGTTTTAAACTAAAAACTTTTCCTAAAACGGATGCGCAACATTCTCCCCCTCAAACTTTGCTTGAATATTCTAACAATCCAATCAATTGTTTGAATCTTTGTATCTTTGTTCCATCAAGAGCTTTTCTCATCATATCTGCAAGCTGATCTTTTGAAAATATAAAAGAAATGTTGATCTCTTTGGAAACTACCTTCTCACGAACATAATGGTAATAAACTTTGATAGGCTTGGTACGTGCAAGGAAAATTGGATTAGCTACCAAATGTATACTGCTCATATTGTCGCCATAAATTTGTGGAGTTATATAAAGAAGATGTAAATCTTCAAATAACTTTTTGAATTACTTCACATGTCAATTCTGCAAGTGCACGATACTGCTTCTGTAGATGAAAGTGCCATTGTTGGTTGTTTCTTTGAACTCCAAGATACAAATCGATTTCCCATCATTAATATGTAGCCACTCATGCTACATCGATCATCTTTATTTCCTGCCCAATCTGCATCACTAAAATCTTTAATATCAAGATTAGTATCATGTGAGTAAAACAAACCTTCATTCAAAGTTCCTTTCAAATAGCATAGCACACACTTAGCCACATTCTTTAATATCAAGATTAGTTTCATGTGAGTAAAACAAACCATCATTCAAAGTTCCTTTCAAATAGCGTAGCACACGCTTAGCCACATCCCAATGTACATCTGTAGGCTTATGCATGAACTGAGAAAGTACTCCAACTACATAACCAATATCAGGTCATGTACTTATAACATATAACAATGATCCAATCAACGATCTATACATGTCTATATTTTCAAAATGAACACCATCATGTATACTCAATTTTACATTAGGCTCCAAAGGATTTGCAACAGCTTTACATTCTGACAAACCAAACTTTTGAAGTAAATCACATATGTACTTCTTTTGACTCAACCATATACCTTGTTCATCATAAATAACTTCAATGCCCAATGCATAATGTAAAATTCCAAGATCTGAAATCTTAAACTCCTTACCAAGTTTCTTCTTAATTTCATCAATCTCATCAATAGCACTTCCTGTAATGATAAGATCATCAACATAAATGGAAATATACACACATTGATCTGTTACAAACTTAACATATAAAGAAGGATCTGCAACACTTGGTTTGTATCCTTGAGCTTCCAAATAACTTACCAATCAATATTGATTCCAAGCTCTAGGTGCCTGTTTCAAACCATATAACGCTTTTGTTAGCTTGTAAACAAAATTTGGATACTTTTTATCCTTAAATCCTTCTGGTTGCTCCATATAAACCAGTTCTTGTAACTGCCCATTCAAAAATGCATTTTTACATCAAGCTGAAATATATTCCAACATTTACTTGCTGCAACACTCAAAATTATTTGTATAGTTGACATTCTTGCAACTGGGCTAAATGTCTCTTCATAATCAATTCCACATGTTTGTGCAAAACCTTTTGCAACTAACCTTACCTTGTACCTAGAAATAGAACCATCACTATTTCTTTTAATATGAAATACCCACTTATTTCCAATTACCTTCATCTTATTATCTCGTGGTACAAGCTGCCATGTGTTGTTCTCATATAATGCATCTATCTCTTCTTGCATCGCATTTGACCAATTAACATTTGAATTTGCATCTTCAAAACATGTAGGTTCCTATTCTTCAATAACTTTTGACATAAAAGCTGAATGTGAAACACAATAAGACTCAATATACCTTTGTGTTGGCTTTCTTTCTCTTGAACTTCTCCTAAGTTCATGTTCATGTTTTATCGGATGAGATTTAGAACTTTAATCAATTTCTACATCATCAGTTATCTCAACAAGATTTGCTTTACCTTTTCCTTTATCTTTTGATGTAGAAATTTCATCAATTTCTACATCATCAGTTATCTCAACAAGCTTTGCTTTACCTTTTCCTTTATCTTTCTCTTGAACTTCTCCTAAGTTCATGTTCATGTTTTATCGAATGAGATTTAGAACTTTCATCAATTTCTACATCATCAGTTATCTCAACAAGCTTTTGCTTTACCTTTTCCTTTATCTCAACAAGCTTTGCTTTACCTTTTCCATTCTCATCTTCTGAGCTTACTCCTGTAGTATCATGTAAACCATCCTCAAGTTCTTCTTGCATTTCTTCTTGAACCTGCAAAATAGGATTTGTATACCAAGACAATAACTCATCAAATCTTACATCACGGCTAATAATCATTTCCTTACTTACTGAATTATAACACTTATATCCTTTCTGATTATCGGCAAGTGATGGCTCCTTCGTAGGACCCCAAATGTCAGTATGCACCAATTCTAATAAATCCGTGCTTTGCAATTTTACACCAAAAAAAGGATGCCTTGCTTGCTTACCAAAGTGACAAGCATCACACAAATGTATCATATTTTGTTTTGAGATATCAGGTAAACTAACAACAATCTTTCTTTTAGCCATGTCCTTCAACTTATGTACATTTACATGTCCTATTCGCTTATACCATAACTCAATTTGAGAAATCTTATTATTACCAACTGAATAATAAGAAACAAAATTAGGAGTTACATCCAATGTAAAAAGTCTTCCTTGGCGTTGACCTTTTGCCAAGACTTTATTGTTTTGCTTTGGATTTTCAACAAAACATCCATATTTGTTGAACCGTACTTGATAGGCATGCTCCACCATTTGACCAACTGAAATAAGATTTTTACTTATAGATGGCACGTGAAGAACATCTTTTAAAATTTTATTGCCTTTTTGGTCTTCAAAACACACGTGTCCAACTTGTGCTATTTTGTGCATAGAACTATCACCTGTTTCAACTTTACCATCAAACAAAGGTGCATGTAAATTAGCAAATCAATCAGCATTATTGCTCATATGATTACTATATCCACTGTCAACATACCATACATCATTGTTATGAGTTGCATCTGTATTCACATTCATCATTAGTACATTTTCATGATTTTGTTCCTGAACAAAATTACCCTGTGTATGATTTTGCCTTGCATATCCATCTCGCCCTTCATTATGCCAACAAACAAAAGATATATGACCAGCTTTACCACAATTATAACATGTTATACCTGAATTACCTTGATACGCATTACGTCCTCTTCCACGATAGGAATATCTCCCCCTACCATGCATATTCAAATCTGAGATGCTACCATCATAATTGTTGTTTGTCTCATTTCAATCCCCACGACCTCTGAAAGTTCCTCTTCTACCACCTCTGCGACCACGATGATTTCTTGCATAAATTGCATGACCTACACTACCAATGTTGGAAATGAGGTAGGCCCATAGCTCATATCACAGGTCCATGGTTCCATAGGTCCAGCATATACAACACAGAATCTAGCAATCTTCAATATTGACAAAACATGAACATACCACACTTAATCATACAAATGATGAGACAAAGATAGAGAGAGACTAGACAACATGTGAAAGTGTTACGTAAGCCACTCCTTACTCACACTATCATATATACCAATGTTCAATGTACAACGTGGGAGCAAAACTCTCAACCACTCTATGTGAAGAGAAATAGATGGAACAGTGAATGTACAAATGTAACAAACATATTCAGATGTATGGGCAGAAATCTGAATATACATGAGATGTGTGATCTAATAGGTTATAGAAGAGTGAATATGAGTGATTGAAAGAGGAAGGATTAGTGTGAAACTGATAATCAACAAACCCTCATCTAACCTTAGGCTATGGAAGACCCTAAGTCAGATACGTGTGTGAAAAGATCACATACTTAAAAAATAGCAAAGAATGCTAACAAGTTTGCTGCTAGAAATCCTCAAACTCATATGAACACACCTTCTCAAACACCTCATCCAAATATGCATAAAGCATATACGTACTGATTCTCTTGTACCTATGCGGAATAGGACTCCTCCTGATATGGATGCTATTGCCTCCATAAACTCCAAGAAGTACATGTGTGCATAAAGAGAATATGTACTGAATCCTTAACATAAGATGCAAATCTTATGTTAACCACCATCCAATGTCTTTGAATTAACCTGAAATCTTCATGTAGAAGACAATCTTCAAATACACCATGTAGTTGGCCAATCCTCACCATCAAGCTGCTAATGACCAAGTCCTCTTTCCATGAACAAGAGATAACATCCTCTTCATGAGCAAGAGTGTGAGCACACTCTTCTTCTCCAAGAAGAACTCCATAGCCGCTCCTCAACATGCTTCAAGTTAGCACCATGGCTGCCCCATGTGCTAGAAGAAACACCACCTCTATTGAGGTCCAAGCACCAAGGCTTGTGTTGAACACTAGGTGAAGGATGAATTGATAGTGATCCAAGCTTATTCTTATATAGTAGTATGTATATTGAAAAGCTCCTGAATAAAGCATCTCAAAAGCACAGGATCGTAGCACACGATTGTATATGAATAAAGCTACCAAAAACGCGAAAAATAATCCATCGCTCGTTCGTTGTCCGTTAGTTTTATTCCCAAAAGCTAATAATGAAAAATTCTTATTTTCCACGCGCCCAATGCTGATTTCTTGTACAAAGAACTCATAAAAGAGGCTATACATGCTTTTCAGTTCTGGACTTTTGACCAATAGGAACATTGTTTTCCAACAATCCCCCCTGCAATGTCATATTGGTACAAACTAAACTGAATCTGCAAACTTCATAAGCTGCAAACTATTACAAGCTTTAAGCTTGTACTCCGGAACTCACCTTCAATTCTTTTCTTCAAAAGTCTTCTTCAAAACTGAATTTGACTTTCCTTCAAAAAACTTGAACTTGCTGAATATGAACCATAATACTTGAGAAAATATGCAAACTAGATATCCAATAGTGTACATATCAAGCAATCACTGCTTGACAACAAATATAGCATGAATTGTCTCTGAACGTGCTATCTCCTGTCTTCAAAAACCTGAAAACATACACTAGGATCCACATATTTGCATTTAACTTACAAAAGGATTTCTCAGCGTACTTCTGCTATGTCATGTAAATACACTAAACTGAATCAAGAACTGAATCTTGGAACCTGTGACTGACAACTCACAACTTAGTGTACTATGAACACTACTGGTTCATCTCTCACTGTACTCAAGTCAATTCAACTCAGCTCAACTGAAATCAACTCATGAGTCTCATCAAAATATCATATCTATGATTTCATCATGTCATCATCCTTGTTCAATCTGTAAGTCCTTCATACCTCTTTCCTTCAGAACATGGTATAAACATATATGTGCACACTTCTAAAACATACGGTTCTGAAATATCAAGCTTCTCTTCAATAGAACTCTGGAACCTTCTCCTGAACAGGAACACCCTAATAGGAACTTTCTCCAGACATTCTCCTTCTTCCTTCTTCTTTCAAAGTTGGAACATAAAGAGAACCAGACAAAGGAAATATAGGAATACCTAAAATAGGAATACCTGTAGGTATGACTCTGTATTCTTTCACATATGGTTGAAAATAAGTCTTCATGTTTCATCACCCCCTTGGATGACTTAACACTAGTATCCAAAATTCTTCAAATATATCAGACTTTATGAAATTTGGAACGTCTTCCTTCATAAATCTGATCTTCAATGATGAATACATGTATCTGAAACAAAATCTCTGAATCCTTTTTATTAGCATTTCATAGTTGCCAATAGCTTCCACTGTTACTTCCTCAGCTTTCCGTATTGTAGAATAAGGTTAGCTGATCCTAACAAAAACCTTGCTGAAAGCATTTTAGGATTCATAACCTTTTTGCAACATAACAAGTATCTTCACCTATCTTTCTACAACACAAATCTGATAGAACCTGAATCTTTGACTTACTTCTTCCAATGTTAAGAATCTTACAAATAAAAGATAGACAATTGACTCATAAATACTCAAGATCTTTCATGATCATTCAAGATCATCCAAGATCATACAAAAATGCCTGTATAGAATCTGCTCTCATCAAACCTTCATGAATGAATGTTTGATTTGTTACCTGAATGTCTCTAAGTGTCCATGCTTCTTACAAAGTTGTAAAACTTTTTTTCAAACAAATCCTTCCAGGAATCTATAATTCCTACTTGAAACATAAGTGACAAACTTCTCACCTTAAGCACTCCAAAAGCTGCAAGTTGATACTTCATCTTTTCATATTCAACCCGGGTGAAATGTGACAGTACCTGCTTGACTTTCTTTTGGCTAACTCCACTCTTCAATCAAGTGATAGGATCTGATGGAACACCTTTTTGAATACAAACATGTATCCAAAAGTGTAGACAATCATAGAAAGTAGATTCTCCATTCACTTGTATAGCAACAAAACTGAATTTTCTGAAGTTTCTGAAAATACTGAATATGAGGTAACCTTTTCCAAATATAAAACGTCAGCCTAAGTCTTCAACATCTGCTACAAAAAACTCTTTTACCTCAAGAGTTAGATAAAGAAAAATATACTTCTCTGCAACTTGTCATATACCAAGTAGCTCTGTATTGACACTCCAAGAATTCTTTGAGGGAACATATAAGCTGCCTGCTTAAAATCTTCAACTTATATATAAATCATACATATGAGTCAAAACATACAAGTTGTCTTCAAAATCAGCTGCTTTTCTTTCTCTCAATGCAATTCTTTGTCAAATCTACTAAATCATGACCAAGTATAATCCAAAACAAGAAGCTGCTTCTTCTTTAGATTATCTTCACACAAGATGTTCTTGTAGACTTGTCTTTGGGTGTAGAGGATAAAATAGGAAACGTATATGGAAAATATAAGAGAAGGAAGCCTTACTTTTCTTTTGGAAATGATGGACTTTCTTCTTCTGCATCTTTCTTCCACATGATGATGATGTCAACATCTTCAAACTTCTCTTTCATACCTTTTGTTCTCTTCATCTTGAAGTAGCAAACACTCTTGACCTCTTCAAAGGAACTTTTCTCTTCCTCTAGTGCTAAGAGTAAGAGACAAAACAAACATGGTATACAAATGGAAGTGAACATAGAATCATATTTTATCATCTCCTCATATCTCTGAATCAAAATTCTGCTTCAAATGTCTCAAACGACTAAATTCACCAACCTTTGTCTGAATGATGAATTTCCTTTCTAGAGTTACCTCTCTAGATATCTAGATCACATTTTGTACCTGGATATCCAACCAACTTACAACATAAAATTGGCTGAGAAACTCACCCCATCTCCAAATTTGTCTTCGTAGATGAGCCTTTTTTGTCATAAAAGAGATCTCTCAAAACTCTCTAGAAAAACCTCTAGATACCTGTTTTGATGTAGCTAATGCTTTAACTTTCAAAAGACTGAAAGTGTATAAAAGCATTCCTTGAATCCTTCAAATCTCTTCATAAGTGCTCTTCTAAGACATGACCTACAAATGATAATCTGATAGTAGAAACTGATACCTGTGATTTGATGTTGATCTGATTCCTTCATCTTCTCTAAACCATTGTTCTTCCTTGAACTCGAAGTAGCCTTCTCTTCATCAAGTCTTGGTCTTCAAACAATACTTTTGTACAGTATTTGCATACTTTTCCAAAAATATTTGGCTGCTAACAGATCATCAACTTCATACTCCACACTGATGAATACACATGTGACTGAATCGTCTAATTCTCAAATCTCTACTCATCTAGATTAAGTGTGTATGTCAAATGTCAAATATTAGAAGATGCCCTTAAATCATATGTTGTAAACCTGGAATTCTGGAAACCTGAGAATATGAATGAGCCTGATATGCATTGATGCCAAAGTCCTAAAGCTTTGAAACCAAAACCTTAGTGCTCTAATACCAAATGTTGGAAATGAGGTAGGTCCATAGCTCATATCACAGGTCCATGGTTCCATAGGTCCAGCATATACAACACAGAATCTAGCAATCTTCAATATTGACAAAACATGAACATACCACACTTAATCATACAAATGATGAGACAAAGATAAAGAGAGACTAAACAACATGTGTAAAGTGTTACATAAGCCACTGCTTACTCACACTATCATATATACCAATGTTCAATGTACAACGTGGGAGCAAAACTCTCAACCACTTTATGTGAATAGAAATAGATGGAAGAGTGAATGTACAAATGTAACAAACATATTCAAATGTATGGGTAGAAATCTGAATATACATGAGATGTGTGACCTAATAGGATATAGAAGAGTCACAGAATATGAGTGACTGGAAGAGGAAGGATCAATGTGAAACTAATAATCAGCAAACCCTCATCTAACCTTAGGCTATAGAAGACCCTAAGTTAGATACGTATATGAAAATATCACATACTTAAAAAGTAGCAAAGAATGCTTACAATTTTGCTGCCGAAAATCCTCAAACTCATAGGAACACACCTTCTCAAACACCTCATCCAAATATGCATAAAACATATACATACTAATTCTCTTGTACCTATGCCGAATAGGACTCCTCCTAATATGGATGCTACTGCCTCCATAAACTCCAAGAAGTACCTGTGTGCATAAAGAGAATATGTACCTGAATCCTTAACATAAGATGCAAATCTTATGTTAACCACCATCCAATGTCTTTGAAGTAACCTGAAATCTTCATGTAGAAGACAATCTTCAAATACACCATGTAGATGGCCGATCCTCACCATCAAGCTGCTAATGACCAAGTCCTCTTTCCATGAACAAGAGATAACCTCCTCTTCATGAGCAAGAGTGTTAGCACACTCGTCTTCTCCAAGTTCTCCAAGAAGAACTCCATAGCTGCTCCTCAACATGCTTCAAGTTAGCACCATGGCTGCCCCATGTGCTAGAAGAAACACCACCTCTATTGAGGTCCAAGCACCAAGGCTTGTGTTGAACACTAGGTGAAGGATGAATTGATAGTGATTCAAGCTTATTCTTATATAGTAGTATGTATATTGAAAAGCTCCTGAATACAGCATGTCAAAAGCACACGATCGTAGCACACGATCATATATGAATAAAGCTATCGAAAACACAAAAAATAATCCGTCGCTCGTTCCTTGTCCATTTGTTTTATTCCCAAAAGCTAATAATCAAAAATTCTTCTTTTCCACGCACTACCGCCATCGGGGTTTAAACCTGGGTGGCTGGGATGGGAGATAATTACGATAACCACGCGCCCAGCGCTGATTTCTTGTACAAAGAACTCATAAAAAAAGGCTACACATGCTATTCAGTTCTGGACTTTTGACCAATAGGAACATTGTTTTCCAACACCTTTCTACATAGATTGTCCACCATTAATATTAATTTCTTATGTTATCATAAGTGAAACCAACTCATCAAAATCAGACACCTCCTCTCTCACAAATACAGAAGTTGTAAAAGCTTTCCATTTTTCATCTTCTTTTAAACCATTTAAAACAAATGCGATCAAATCATCATCTTCAACTATGCACGAAATTGAAGCAAGTGCATCGACAATCTGCTTAATTTTTAAAACATAATCATTTACTGACATTCGTACATCCTTCCATAAATTATTTAATTCATTTTTCAATTGAATTCGTCGTGCCTTTGTGGTTGTTGAGAAGAGTCGCTCTAACGCTTCCCAAATCTCCTTGCTTGTTCTCAAGTCCTGTATGTGTCCTATCATGCTCGATTCAATATTTTATGACAATACAAAGCTTACCTTCTTTTCACGCTCATTCCACCTCTGATATTCCTGGACTTGCTGAGGTGTCGGATTTTGGTCAGGCAAGTCAGGTTGAGGTTCCGTACCACTAATAAGACCATGCAAATTCCTACCCATAAGATATGCAGACATGCAAAAAATGCAAGGCTTGATAGTTGGTTTTACTCAATTTTTCTATTTGGCTATTTTCGTCGGCCATCTTAAAAGAAGGTAGTTCTAAGCGAAGGTACTTGCAAATTATCAGCTTATTGGTGCTGCATCTTATGCATATACCTCATGTATAGCACCTTTGATACATCAACCTAGCTCTAATACCAATGTAGAATATAGGAAGTTCAAGAAGTAGCACAAAATGGAAGCATGAGCATAGACTGTGAAGATGATAGAGCAGAGTAGAGGCACAAGACTAGATAAAAGAAGAGAAGTTCTCTGTACAAAAAATGTCTCTATATTCACAATGATGGAGTATCAACAACTCACTTTACAAAAATGAATTCCTAAGCTCTTTATATAGAGTTTTGGAAATGAATATGTGCCAATGATTTTCTTGTACAAAGGTAGTGAAGAATATTTAAAGTACTAAAGGAATGGATAATAACTAAAAAGTTCTTTAACAACTTTTTCACAAAAATAATGGATGCTATTTTAAAACACTTAAAGAGTGGTCGACTTTTAATGACGCTTTTTATAAAGATAATGGCTGATATCTAAAGTGCTAAAAGAATGGTTTTAAACTAAAAAACTTTTCCTAAAACGGATGTGCAAGTCGACCACTCTTTAAGTGCTTTAAAACAACATCCAGATGCATCATGCATGGTGAAGAGAGCTCCATAGTGCCGCCATGCATCATGCATCGTACTGCCATGTCTGAGCTCCTTCTGCAGCAGCAGTTGAGCGTTTGCTTCTCCTCTACACAAACTGAAGCTGGAATGGCAAAAAGCAGTGATGATCGCTCATTCCCCAGCTTAATATGGGGTTAGTGGTTATGTGGGTTTGATGATTGGAGAATTGGGTTTGACGATTGGAGAGTTGGGTTGTTTGGGTAATGAATCGCGAATCGCGTTGTTTATGTCACTGAGGTTGTCAGTGCATTACATTATAATTTTCATAGACGATCTCATTTCATGAATAGCAATCAAATCATCAAACAAAAATATGTTTTTCTTTTGTTTTGCAGGAATTGAACTCAACGATGAATCTGGGAAGGAGGACATATTGTATGCGGAACTTTGGGAATATGTTGAGTTTCATGCGATCTGCTTGATTTCTTTTTTGCTGGTGGCAAGAGCCGTGCACATTGGGATAGCCTCTAGGTTTTGGCCTTAAGGTTATCCCTGTTCAGCTTCCACCCTTAGAAAGTACACTCAAATATTGAAGTCCCTTAAAAGAAATGTTGGGTACATGACTCATGTAAAATACCTCTCCATAAGCAAATGTGTATGCAAATACATGAAAGCACATGCATAGACATGCACTTCATAAGTGCAATATACATATCCACAAGCAAATATGTATGCAAGTACATGAAAGGACATGCATATGCATGCACTTCCTAAGTGCAATATAGTGTTGTAGCATTAATCCTTCAAATGCCAACTCTCAACTTCAACTCTATAGGAAAAAAATGCAGAAAATTGATGTATAACTACATGGGTCTAAGGGGTCGAACCCTTGAGTTTCTAGGTGTGAAACCCTTGAGATTTATGATTTATTTACACCTTTTAGGGATGAGTCTTGAACCTGGTTAATTCTCTAATGTTAAGTACTTTAGGCTTGACTGGAAGCTTCTCTTAGCCACTTGATTTGTACATAAGAGCTTGGAGAGTCTTCTTTTAGAATCCATGTGATTTCATGTGATTTCCTAAGCTTCGAAACCATGTGACCATCTTAGGGACGCATGTGATGGAAGGTACACATGTCCCCTTGACAGGGACTTACCCCCTTCGTCATGGAGCTATATATTGGAGGGGTGGTATATATTGGAGGGGTGGTTGGGTGGAAGGTGCACCTCCCTTCAAATAATGGTTTCCCTAGTTAATTAGTTACCTTGTGTGTATAGAGACTATGGAGCTCTCACACAACAGTGGTATCAGAGACAACTAGCTATTCTTATTTTGAACTAGTGGAGTTCATTTAACTTTTCCTGATGCATGAGATCGGTTCGCGTGAAATCGGTCGGCCATCTCATAGTTTTAAAGAGTCTTAGCCAACTTGCGGAAAGAGGCTCATTTTTTCCCCTAGATCATGTTGTCGAAGGTACCTAACTGAACCCTCTCTAATGGTGGGCTACCTCATAGTCTAGCTCACGGATGTGCCTGCATATGTCTGGATTGGGCATCAACCTGCCCACGTACTCAATAGAGTGTGAAGCCAAGTGGAGGCAACACTTTGGCATGTTCCACTCCTTCCTTCGCGTTGTGATGTTAAAATTATGCGTTCAGTGTATCTCTTATAGAGCATGAAGACTTGACTATCCATGCATATGGGATTTCAGAATCCCCAATGGAGCAATCTTGAGTTTTGTCGCATTTCATATCCCCTCCTTATGACCTCCAAATGAAAAAAGAGTTTTGGCTATGCCCCAACCAGCCGCCCATGCACTCTATCAGCTGGGAACCCGAATCCTTGCAAATTTTTTGCAAGTAAAGAAGATATCAAGGAGGTGTCCCAAAAATGATTTTGGCATCACTCTCAAGTTTTTGAAGGCCCTCTATGTCTTGAAGCAAGCCTACATGAAAAACATGGAAATTCAAGGAGGGCAATGGCTTCACCATTTCTAACTTCAACGAAATGTGGATGCCCTTCAAAGATATTTGGGGAAGTATTTATTTGCTATCTCTTTTATTATTTGTATGTCTTATTTCCCTATTGCATGAATGAAGGTATTCAATGTCATGCTAAATGTCTTTTTGAGCATTTCTAAAGCTTTGAAAAAGCTAGAAGTAAAATCAGGTCATCCATTCAAGAAGTTATGGAGCAAAACTAAGTACTCACCAATCCAAATTTTATGGCATGAAATACATGATTGGAATGCTAGTAGGTTATGCCTTATGCGCATAATTTCCTCATAAACAAAGGTAAATGTTATACAAAATGATACCACATGTATATATGAGAGCATGAATTTATTTAAAAAAGTTTCATTTCTAAACGCAAAGGAAGCATGCACATAGCTATGCATAAAGATTGTACCCTTTTAGTATGCATACATAGATGCATGTTTTTACTTTGCACATATGGGCAAACAAGTAAGGATACAAGTCTGCAACAAAGAATTCAACTTTCAAACAGGTGAATGGCCCAAGCCTACTTCATCACCATTAGGACACTGAAGCAAAGTCAAGGGATGGACTAACCTTAATTTCCACATAAGTATTTGCACCCTTTTCTTTTCCTTGCAAACCATAGAACATATAATGCATGTCATTATACACATGAACTCAGAAGTGGATGCATAGATCCATATGGCCTAGTTTTCTTCGTCATCTATATAATTAGTCATGGAAATTATTTGCATTATGCATCAAATCCATATGGTTCAAGAAAATAAAGATTGGTTGTGCATGATCATGGCCACAATTTAAGAAGTATGCATTCAATGCATTATGGAATTTCGCATGTACAAAAGGAAAGATTCATGAAAATTTTGCACCATCCTTGGAATGAGCAAAGATCCGATTTTGAACTTTTTCATGCTTTAAGGAGGGGTTCAGTTTATGAGCCTTATGCATGTTACACCTCTTCCCCTAAAGGTGTAAACATTTGCACATATATTATGTGTGCATATGGAACTATTACATGGGTTTTTGAGTTGAGAGGGATATTAAATTCATGAAGTTAAGCTGAAGTAGGACTTGAATTTTACTTAGATGTACACATAATCTATACTTTTGGACTAAGTGAAATGGTTGGATTTTTTCATTTGCAATTCAACTCCAAAATAATCTTAATAGAGGGGAATCGTATTTTATAACCCTTTTCCAACTAAAAGAAGGGTATAGGTGGATTATCTATTTAGCTTGAAGAGAATATATCATCCTCTTTACTTTGGAGAGAATTTGAATAGCTTACAAAAAGTGGGGTCAATATTTTTTTCAAAACTTTACGTAGTTTTGAGAATCCACTTTAAGGGACTAGAATCCATTGGGATCATACCAAATGTTGAAGATTTTAACTGGTACAAATGTATTTTAATCGTTCTTCCAAAAAGATTAAGATCTTTGTAACTACATCGCAAGATGGGGACTCATACTATAAAAGATCATGCTATCTTTAAGGTCACAAGTAGAAATAGATTATTCCAACCAATTCTTCATTACTTAATCCTTATGGATCCTTGGATGGATATCAAACATTAAAGGTCTTCTTGATCCTTCTAGAATTCTCTCTTCTATTTTAAATCTATTATAAGATGTCCTATGTTGACATCGTAACCAGATATTTCTTATTCTTCTAGTTGACTTGAATTATCATGTATCCAAAAGATAATCTTTCTCAGCTTTCTTTCAAGCTTGGCCGAAGATCATCTCTATGTTCCTTGAATTCCAAGTCATACCTTTTAGATGAAGCTTCTAGAGCTTCATTCTTTTGAGTTTCCCTTCAAACTCCAAGAAGTTGATTCTCTCTTTATTTCTAACTCTCTATGAATTTTATCAAGCGATAGAACCTTTAGTACCTTGTTGGAAGAATTCTTATTCTCTTTACAAGGATAATTGAAGAAGATGCCTATTTCTAGACATTATGTTCTAGAAGTATTCCATTGGATCATGAGTTCCTTTTTTTCTAGATATCAAGAAAAAGTACTCAATGGCATTCAATACCCATCATCCCATACGAGTGTATTCTTCATCCAATCCCATACCAGTGGATTCTTCATACTAGTGAATCACGAATCATGTCGTTTATGTCAATGAGATTGTCAGTACATTACATTATTATTTTCTTTGACGATCTGATTTCATGAATAGCAATCAAATCATCAATATAAAATACAATTTTTCTTTTGTTTCAGATGAATTGAACTCAATGATGAAAGGGCCTTCAATTAATCAATGATCATGAATCTTGGAAGAAGGATAGATTGTATGCAGAACTGTTTATAAGAGTAGTTTTTACGCACTCTCAATCAAAGCATACATCAATGAGACATAAACAGAGAATTGGAAAGAAGGGGAAATATTTTTTCACATAATCCGTGCCTCAAATATGAGCATCATAAGTTCTTTGTTACTTGTCTTTAAGGAAGTTAGATAAATGATATTTAATATTCAATTAAGCTTGGATTAATTAGAAAGTATAATGGAAATGTGTATAACACTCATGGGGTCTTTTGAATCTCACAAAGTAGGAATTAGACACCGAACTATTACTAAAATACAAAGCTTGAAGATGAATTGATTTAGATGGTAAGAAGGGATGATCCTAAGGCCAAACATAAATAACTAGTTTGAAATGACTAGCCCAAAATCTTTGTTTTGAATAGAGTAGTCAAAAGTCCAACGATCCTTTGAACAGACTTGGTTAACATCTAATCACTTGGGATGAAGAGTGTCCGACCGCTCCCCATAGGGATTGAACCCCTACCCCAAGGTTAAGAGGTGAAGGGTGTTGATATATTTTGATAGTGATGTGTGTGAACACACTAGGACCATCAAGGCATTTTTTCCCTCTTTAAAAGGTTTTCTCCCCTGGCTTGTATATATGCATATAACCCTAATGGGTCACTTATCTTTGTACATTCTCTTGGTAATACATTCATTATTGTGTATTGTGCTCTAAGCTTCTTCTTCTTCTTCTTCTTCTTCCTTGTGTTATTCCTCTGCTTCAACAGACCTCAAACTCCAAAAAGTGGTATCAGAGCATAGCAAAGCTTCACAGAGCAGTTATGTTCAACTTTTTGAGATACAATCATTTTTTTGCATCAGGGTATTTTATTCAGTGGCCATGGCTAAAAGCAATGATGTATTCTATATGTTGGTTATTGAGGATAGATTGGATGGTACTACTTATCCATTATTGGCATATATGATGCATCATGTATTTCTTGCAAAAGGACTATGGAATATTCTGCATGGTGTTGAAAAAAGTCCTACTACACCTACAAATACAGTTACTAAAGATGATGCAAATGGCATTGAAGATGACAATCTTCAAATTCATGTTCGTGTTGCGGTTCTTGTTGCACCTATCGTAGAGCAACTTTGTTGGGATGGCAAAGTTGCTCATGCACATGCATTGATAGCTTTGTCTTTCAAACATGCCATTATCCCTCACATTCACTCTTGCAAAAAAAAGTAAGGATGGTTGGGATACACTTACCTCTTTATACTAGGCAAGAAATGAGGCTCATGCGGCTTACCTTCGAAAACAGTTGGAAAGTGAGCACATGAATGAAGGAGATTCCATGGATAAATTTTTGACAAACATCAAAGATTTGAAGGAGCAGTTGATTTTTGTTGATGAAGTCTTGACTATTCTAAATGGTCTTCTAGATTCATATCACGTTTTTTCTTCTACTCTTCGATTGATGATCAAAGGAAATCCAAATGCCTTAACATTTGAGGAGTAAGTCTTTGTTTTGCTATAGGAAGATTATTCTATGCAGAACATGTCCGTTATGCATGTTGCAGATCAAGCTTTCCTAAAAGAAGGGCAAAGGTAAATGGAGCTCATCTACTAGTAAGCAGAAGTTTGCTAATTCTGCACAATCAAAGAAGGATGACAAAGATGAGAAGAAAATAGAAAAGTAGAAATTTTTTTGCAAATACTCTAAAGGACATGATCATTTCAAATAGAGTTTTCCAAAACTGGCTGCAAAAGAGATGAAGAAGAAAGAGGCTGGAATGGTTGTATAGAGGCCCCTATACCTAAAATAGAGTATGCTAATCTTGTGCAAAATGAAGAATGCATGTTTACAACTATTTGTAATTTTGATGCATCTTTTCATGAACAGTGTATGTTTGTGGTAGACGCATATGTTTGGTACTTTGATAGTGGATCAACCAAACATATTACCTCATAGCACAATTTCTACAGTTCCCTTGAGCTTGCCCCTACAGGGAATACTATCACATGTGCCAACAACTCTTCTTATTGTGTCATGGGAGTTGGTAAGATTATTCTAACTACTACTAATGGTAGTTATTTTACATTGTTGGATGCTTAATTTGTGCTAGGGATCAAAAAAAATATGTTGTTAGTCTCATCATTAGCCAAGATCGGCTTGGTTGTGAAATTTTTTGATGACAAATGTATAGTTCATGATCTATCAAATGGCAATATTATTATTGCTTCTAGAATTTTATGTCATGGGCTATATAAGCTCATAGACAATGAAAAATATGTGAATGATTCAACATGTGGAGTACATGATTCTCAAGCAACCTCATATGTAAAGCTTTGGCATGCACGCTTTGATCATCTACATTTTGTTAGTTTGCTACACCTGTAAAAATCTGAAATGGTGTCCTCTCTACCCAAACTTGAGGCACTTGGTAAACATGTTTGTGAAGGTTATATTTTGGGCAAAATGTAGTGTTCTTACTTCCCAAGAGATGGTTTAGTACAAGCTACTCACAAATTGCAACTTGTCCATAGTGATGTTTGTGATCCTATGCAGACATCTTCTTTTGGGAACTACCTTTACTTCGTGACTTTCATTGATAATTTTTCTAGGCATGCATGGGTGTATCCATGGATGATAGGACAAATGTTTCTCTCTTCTTAAAGCCACAATGCAATGGTGTTAACTTAGGTTAGTTATTATCAATCTCTAAGGAAGAAGACAGCAAGGAATCTATAGTGTTGGAAGATTGAAGTATCTATTCTTCTATTCAAGATAGTTCTTTCTTTGAGAGAACTTAATAACAATTGGGAGCTTTACATTGTTCTTCCAAGAAAATGGAAGGGCTGAAAAGAAGGTAAAACTCAAGGGTTCTAACAAACCCAAAATACCATTTTCTAATGTTCTAGAAGTAAAGGACTATTCAAAATGGTAAATGGTGCTACCATTCAATTCAATTTAAATATTTGATTGACAAGTCAATTATTCTGTGATCATATTAGTCATTACGTTAGAAGATAATATCTAGTTGAGACATAAACTATCTCTATTATCAGTTGACATAAGAACATTTGTTCAAGAGACATCTAAATAAAAGAATCATTGAAATGTCAATTTTTAAGATTAATTCTTTTCAAGTTGCAATTACAAGTGAGACTTAGTAAGTTAAAATTTCATTATGACACATGAGCACAAGACATTCTTTGCAATGGAAATAGCACTTACAATTCTAAGTGCTAATAGATCTCACTTGCTTAGACTAAAAGAAGGTTTGATCTCAAGGCTAAAGCTAAATTTACCTTCACTACAATGGAAATGTAAGCCAAATGATATGGAACATCTAGACTTATGTTCTCAGTGAAATGGATTCGGTGGTATGGGACATCAAATTTATGGGTAATCCTGACTTGAACTTTAGGACATTCACTCAACAAGCTTGGATGAGAGAAAGTAAAAAGATCTAAAGATTTCTTTTTAATTGAGGGGAAGAATATACGATTGAAAGTAAACTCTTCAAATTCCAAAGGGTAATAGAAAGAGCACAATTTTCAACAACCCTCTAGCATTTTTCGAGGATGAAAACTCTTAAGGAGGGGAGAAAGTCCCCATGAACTTGTACCTTATGCTCAAACATGTCCAAAATAAGGTATTATAAGGTAAAGAATATGCAACAAATAAATAAAGTGAAGTACTTCCCTGCATTCAAGTACTTCACACTTCTTTCATTACATGTTCCAACCTAGATGGAAGTTGTCAAGGATTTGGCGTTCTCAAAGAGCCCCGATGGAAGAAAAGACTTTCATAAGGATGGTAGAAAAATGAATTAGGAAAAGAAGTTGGGTGAGCTATAAATCATAGTCCTAAAGGTAGCTTGATGCTTCATGAGATAACATAACATACATTATGGATTCCAATCATACTGACCTAAGGAAAAAGGTTTCTCATGTGAAGCATAAAATTTAGATCCCAAAATAAAACCCATGGATAAAACATTGGACTTTAAATGAGACAAAAGATCTGATCGATAGAGTCCTAGTCTTATCTCTTATGACTAAATAAGAGAAGAAAAGCCAAGAGGCCCAAAGTAGGGCCAAAGATCAAGTCAAACCTTAAATGTTTGATAATATTAATCATACCACATTAAATGGTTAACCAAATATTCTTGAAATTTAAGTATGATTAGTTGTGTTGTATTGAAGGATCTCTGTCCATGCTCTCATAATTTAGTACCACAGTTTGTAGTAGATGGAGAGCTTTAAAAAAGAGGACAGAGAAAGTATAAAGACATGGTTATGTGGATTGGATGAAGAATCCACTAGTATGGGATAGTGGTATTGAATCCCATTGATTACTTTTTCTTGATGGCCAAAAGAAAAAGGGACTCATGATCCAATGAACTATGTCTAGAAGATAATGTCTAGAAATAGGAGTCGAATTATCCTCTTAAAGGGAAGAAGAATTCTTTCAACACGATACTAAAGGTTCTATCTCTTGATAAACTTCATAGAGATTTATAAATAAAGAGAGTATCAACTTCTTGGAGTCTGAAGGAAAACTCCAAAGAATGAAGCTCTAGAAGCTTCATCTAAAAGGTATTACTTGGAACTCAAGGAACATGAAGATGATCTTAGGCCAAGCTTGAAAGAAAGTTGAGAAAGATCATTTTTTGAATACTTGATAATTCAAGTAAACTCGAAGAATAAGAAAGATCTGGTTACGATATCAAGATAGGACATCTTAAAACAGATTTAGAATATAAGAGCGAATTCTGGAAGGATCAAGAAGACCTTTAAGGTTTGAGATCCATCCAAGCATCCATAAGGATTAAGTATTGAAGAATTGATTGGAATAATATATTTCTACTTGTGGCCTTAAATATAGCACAATCTTTTAAAGTATGAGTTCCCATCTTGGGACATAGTTATAAAGATCTTAATCTTTTTGGAAGAATGAGTAAAATACATTTGTAAAAATTAAAATCTTCCAATATAGCTGGCATGATCCCTATGGATTCTAGTGCCTTAAAGTGGATTCTCAAAACTACTTAACGTTTTGAAAAAAATATTGAAGCCACTTTTTGTAAGCTATTAAAGTTCTCTCCAAAGTAAAGGGGATGCTATATCCTCTACAAGATAAATAGATAATCCACCTATTGGTTAACTCCTAAGGGTATGAAGGAGGAGGTCTAGGGCTCAAACCCCATGCGGTACAATTTTTCCAAAAAGATCTAGAGCCTTCTAGAAGCATCCAGCTGAGTTGACTACAATTAACTGGAACACTTGGTGCACATGCAGTTACAAGACCAACACATGGATAGTTCGAATCCACCTGCCCAAGAGAGCAATTCCATGGAGAGAGCTATATATAGAGGCATATGGTTGGAAAGAGAGTCATCTCTCTAGCACGTGGTGGTCATAATGTTAGTCTTTTACATTGATATCAGAGCTAGAGCTTTCATGGCGACCTTGTTCTCATCATCTTCCTCAAGCTCTCATGGAAAGTTTTTGTTATGCTCAAGATTCCTTGATTTGCATTACTAACGTTTTTTCTTTTGTACTTTCAAATAGAATGTATCATTGCATTATTGGCTTGCGAACTTTTGTAGTAGCAAAAGAAAACCATATCTTTTGCAGATGCGAGTGCCTTCCAGGATTCGAACCATGGAGTATGTATGGCCACAGATTGGTCTAGCCAAGGCTTTCATGCCACGAAATACATATAATTCTTGTTTTATTTTTTTGAATTAAGAAAATCTAGGGTCGCATACTCTCGGCTATAGAAAAAATGAACAATTTGTATTCAGGAAGCACTATGCAGTTGTTGAACTCATGACGGGCTAAAGCATGTACTGATTAACATATCGCGATGAGAACCCTCATGTTGTTTCTGCGCATAAGAACATACACAAAAGGAAATTCCTCCCCATAGCGTGAGAATTCACGAAACTCTTTAATCCATTATGCCATGTTGATGAGGATATTTTGAGATTGAATATAGACATTAACTTAGTTCTCAAGTGAAGCATTATTTGTGTAAAAAGCTCATAAAAAAGAACCTTAGTGGGTCCACACACTGATATTAGATATCACAATGGTATATTGTGGTTGGATGATGTTTTAGATTTGCTCTAAATCTTTTCAAGAATCTAGTTTATTTCTCTTAAATATAGGAAAAATGCTTCAATACCTTGTTGAAATAGATCTTTGAGTAGTTAAAGTCTTGAGTCATCTAGATTTCGACTCACAACAGGTATCTTAGAAGTTTGAATTGGTGTACATAGTTGTAGTTCTTTCTTTCTGCTTTCCAAATCTTTTGGATTTGAATCAGATAGGATATCTGATTCTTTTTGAAATAGTATACGATTAGCCGGTTGGAAGAAGATAACTAAAGTAAACATCCCAGGTACATGTTATGTACAAAAGCCCATTCAATCTTAAAAAGATGCTTAGTCCAAGACTTACTTGGTCATTTGAGTTTGGTTTTAGTTACCTAGCATAAGCCTAATGACTTTCCAGAGTTTAATACCGTTGGCAGCACTCAAAGCACCCAAGGACTCACAAGACAAGGAAGCCAAAGAAGGGAGCTTGAGCGGAGAGAAGGCACAAGCAGACAAAGTAGTCAACGAAGATCTAGCAAGTAGGCCACTCAAATTTTTCCAAAACAACATCTTCATAACAATGATTCTCATCACTAAAAATCATTGTAAATACCATTTCACCTTTTTGTAACTCCATTTTGTGCAAACCAAGGAGTCCTCGAGCTTGAGGAGTATTAGAAGTATCATCGTACCAATTTTCGTGATTTTTAGACTCCGTTTGAGCCCTCAAATAGGCCATAGAACCTAATTTTTAACTAGGCCGGACACTAGGTCTGGACAAGGCCAAAAGCTAGTCAAAAACTATAAATAGAGCTAGAGAGCTCATTTTTTAGGTTAGCTTGTAATAGATTTGAACTTGTATGAGCACATTTGAAGTACTCACGCACGTGCCATCACTTGTTCGAGGTCTTCATACCATTCTCACGTCTTCCCGGATTGACATTAAAGGAGGTGCTACTCATCACTGAACTACACCAAATTTTGGCGCCGTTGCCGGGGCTCGAGCTTTGAGGACGAGCGTGTGATGGTAAGATGTAGAGTTGAGGCGTTGGAGTCGTAGGTAATTTCTTTACTTTTATCTATTTTCTTTTATTTTCTTCATCATCATCATCACCATCATCATCATCACCATCATCATCCTCACCATCTCCCACCTCCATCTCCATCATCGTGAAAAATTTCAGTTTTTGGTCATATCACCCTACCCATACCATTCCCCTCATTTCACTTGTGAGAGAGAGCGAGAGAGCATATGTGTGTTTGTGCTATTTTGTGTTTTTTGAGATTGTCTGCAGGAATCAGCATCCCCAACAGCTGCACCAGCTCCAGCAGGTAAAAAATCTGACTGAGCAGGTCCTGAGGCATTAACCTCTGTCAATCGCGACTGACAGAAAAGTTGACTTTTTGCAAAACAAAGTGCATAACAATGATGTGTAGGCCTAGGGCATCCTAAATATGTGTTTGAAATTTTAATATGTCTCTGTTTTCCATCAATCGCGATCGACAAACAACGACGGACACCAGCCGACCGACTCGTCAATCGCGACCGACTAAGTCAACGACCCACTGACCACGACCGATAGAATTTACGCGCCATGTGTCAATCGCGATTGAGCCATCAATCGTGATCGACCCATCAATCGTGACTGACAGCCCTGACGGACCTGTCAATCACGACTGACCCAATCAACAACTGTTTGACCACGACCGATAGACCCCCTCGCAACGGACCTGTCAATTGCGATCGACCCATCAATCGCGACCGACAGAGTCAACGACCCTTTGACCACAATCGACTGAATTTTTGAGCCACGTGTCAATCACGATTGACCTATCAATCGCGACTGACAGCCACGACGGACCAGTCAATTGCGACCGACACGTCGATCGTGATTGATATATCAATCGCGATTGACAGACTACTCGATCACGATTGACGGGCAAATTCGGTCATTTTTTAGGGCAAGGATAGTTGGTCTATTTTGGGGTAATATTTGGGCAACATTAGAAATTTGTGAGAGCATTGTGAGGCCACTACACAAGTATTTCGAGAAGTTCTCTTTGCCTGTTAGCCTGTTTCAAGCCTGTTTTAACCCTAGAACCCTGAACAGTCATAACTTCCTCATACGAAATCCATTTGCTGTGATTTTTGTTTTGTTGGAAAGCTCGTGGGGAGTACAACCAAAACTTCCACTGGTTACGGTAAAATTAATATCAGGATTATTAGATATAGTATTTTGAACTGACCATACCCAGGGGGAAGAAAAACTGAGGGATCTTTAGGATTGTTTTGCATAAAGCCAAAGAACATGTTGATCTCTAGATTGCATGAATGAAGATGGACTGTTGTGTCAATTGAATTCAAATCCTAAGCTAACTTTGGAACTTTTACAGGGCCTTTGAGAGCAGTGAAGGACAATCTAAGCAAGAGTAAGTGCAAGCTTGGGAACACGCTTCCAGGGCACACAAGGGCAACCAAGGAGAGAAACTAAAGGCTGGAAATTCTCAACACCCTCTGTCAATCCCTAGCTTAGGCTAAGTACGGATAGAGGTTTTGATCAAATAGGGATACGTTAAGCACGACCAAGTCCAAGAACTCTAATCACTCAAGTGCAAGTACCAGGAGATTACATTTGCGATACAACCTAAGGGAAAAGAATTTAAATAGAGCGACCACACTCAAAGTACGATAAAACTTAAGTGTTCCTTGCGAAGAAGATTGATTGGACAAGAAGTGACACCCTAAGGAAAATTAAAAAGAACAAGTGACTAATACAAAAGAACTCAGCAACGAAAATTGTACTTGGGAAATTTGGGATTATTCAATTGGGCTTATGAACCTTAGATCAAGACAACACCTATGAAGAGATAGACAAAGTCTTAGGTCTTCAGAGGCTAGTGTCAATCATACTGCTAGGTCTTGGGCCAAACATTTGAGCCATTATTCGCACTATCCTAGCTCTGAAACTAGTGAGTTTGAGATGTCTCACGGTATGGAGAGACCTACAGGAAGTTCAGGTGTGCCATATTTACATAGGGTAGAAGGCCCCTACAAGATGCAGCTGGAATACCTTAGGACCAATCGATTAGGTGCTAGCATCTATGAGGACGACCTAGGAAGATCTCTGATCCAGATCAAAAACCCAGATCAACCAATTGGACTAGAACGTCCAGCAATCAAGTTTGAAAATGGAGCATACTTGGACAAAGAAGGAACCATATATGTAGTCACCAGTCACCCAGACAGGACAGACGAATTCGGAAATGTGATCCCAGAAACGGACTTAGGTGACCTAGAGCAAGGGAACATGGGTGTAGAACCTAAAACTCCTCGAGGAAAATCAGTTCTCACTAGAATTCTCACACCAGAGTGGATTCCCCAGGACAATAAGAGCATAGACTTGCTCTTCAATCGAGAGACCGATGAAGCCTTTTGGAGGTATAAGTCTGATCAACCTAATGAGATAGGAATGATCACAATCTATGAGTTTAAAGATCCGGATAGCCCAGGCAAAGTGACCTACCTAGACAGTACTTCAGAGAGGATCTTTGTGGTCACAGAACATGGTAGACATGCCTACACTTGGAAGGGGGAATTTATTTTTCCCCAACCAAGATCTAATGTCTCTTTTGGCCAGCAAGGGGCTGGAACATCCCAAGCTCATGGCGCTCAAAGGGATAGAAGTAGAGATAGGCCAGAAGTGAGCTTTGCCAACCCAATAGGAAGAGAACGAACGCGAACAGAGACAAATAGAGAAGAAACACAGAGAACTAGAGTTCCAAGGAACCTAAGAAATTCTGAGGATTTTCCTTTGCCAAGGCCTAGGGAACACACCAGAACCTTGAGACCTACACAGCTGGTTAAGTCCATGAAGAACTACTTCGATGGCACTGGAGACCCATACGATCATGTAGCCGACTTTAGGCAAGTCTTGAGAGCTGAACAAGTGGCGGACTTGTTCACACAATACAATGCCTTTGGTCTAACCCTTAGGAACACCTCTCTTACGTGGTTTCAACCACTAAATGAGAGGCACTTCAGGAACATAGACCAACTTCTAGAGGCTTTTATTATTGAATTCTCTAAGAGTGGCATAAGGCATAACACTTCCTCACTGATTCATAGCTTCAAGCAAACCCCTCAAGAGACTATCAGACTTACAGGAAGAAGGTTTAGGCAATATCTAGAGAGATGTCCGATTCCTGAGCTACCCACTCCAGCCAAACAAGTGGCTTTATTTCTAGATGGATTGCTAAGTACAAAGTTGAGATCATACGTGTACTTAAAGGACCCAAGGACCATAGAAGAGTGTGTACGCATGTGCATCGACATCGAGGATAACCTAGGGGAGGAATTAGAACTTTCAAAAATCTACAAAGATTCAGATAGTTCTACTAGCCTCTCTTCCTCGCAATCCACATCTATCGAGGAACTCGCTGAGAAAGTAGCTCAAAAACTAGGTGTCTCTAGCAAACAAATCCCAAGATTTGCCCCAGTTAAGCGGTGCTATACTTGTGGAGGTGACCATATGGAGAACTTATGTCCCATTATGGCTCAACCCCAAGTGAATCCCAGTAGCCAATATTGAACCATAGAACGGAGATATACTAATCACACAGCACAAGATTGCCCATACAATAAGCAAGCGGTTAGGCAAACCTACCCTCAACCATATCCACAACAGGGCAGATACCAGAACCAGTACCCACCACAATAGTATGCTAGGTCTCAACAAACCTACCAACCACAATATCAGACCCAGTAGAGACCTCAACCAGTGTTAGCAAAACAACCTCCTGCTCTAGCTAATGTGATCCCAGTAAAGTATGCAGCTCCAGAAGAGAACCTGAATAGAGCCATAGTGCCAATAACACCATTGCTTTCAGAAAGTGACCCCAGTGACCATAGCTTTGATTCTACACATATTGATAGCCCCCATGCTTACTACATGCAGTCTCCTGAACATGGTGAATCCTACTATAGTGAAGAACCAAGTGAACCTAGTTGGGATCCAGAGTATGCAAATATCATGTACACAAATCCCAACACTAGACCTCAACCTAGGCAAGTAAGACCCCCATTCCCTAGAGGACCATGCTATAGATGTCAAGGAGATCACCTCATTCGTGATTTGCCCAATGCCTGCACTTACACAACCCCAGTCGGTCACAATCCAGGGCTTTTGTCAAGATTGTGATCTTATGAGATTGCCCAAAGAATCCCAATAATATGCCAAAAATCACTCCAATTAATGTTACTGGGTTAGTAGTAGACGCTACAGGAAGTGTAACTTCCACTGCACCAGTACAGGTGGTCACTAGAGCTCAGGCTTTGTAGCAGAACCAAGGGTTAGGCCAAGAAAAGAGTGCAGAGGTGAGTGAAACTGAGAGCATAGCCAAGAAATGGTCGATAGCCTGGAAGGATAGCCGAGAGAGAATCAAAAGACAATGGTCTATAAAGATGAGCGACTTAGAAGAAAGCATAAGAGAAACAAAAGCCAAAATTGTTGAACTCGCCTCTCAAACAAACTCTCACATACCAGCACCACCTTCATCTCCATCACCATCTAATCCACCATCTTTCAACCCACCTCAGACCATCCCACCACCCCCTAGAGTAGGATCAGTATTAGCTGACCCCACTCCTGATGACATAGACATGATGCTTAAGGCATATGAGGCCAGAATCCAAGAAGGGCCAAATGTGATGGATCATGACAAGTGCTACCCTAGAGCTGACTTAGAGATAGAAAGAACCAAGCTTTGCGCGAAAATGGTCGCATTGGCTCAGACCATGTTTGAAGCGAGTCGCCTCTTCAACTACTCTTGCTCAGCTAAGGCACAATTGCACTTGGATGGACTATTAGAGAAGTTAGAGAGCATAATTGCAAGATCTGCCAAGGAAGAAAAAAACCAAGGAAGAGATGAGGCAAGTAAAAGAATAAGCATTCCCCCATAGGAAACTTATGTGCCCAATTCCACTGAACCAGACACCTCTTCTTCTATGAATAGGTACACACCAGAATTCCTACGAGAGATTCAAGAAGAGAAATGGGCAAAAGAGAGTGAAGTCCCTCCTCCCATTGAACTTGTGAATGACACGCATGATCAATTCCCACAAGATATTCCCTCCATTTATGAGGAGCAGGAGAGCACCCAATCTCAAGAGAGATTAGACTTTGAGTCTAATTCTTTACATGAATTTACCCCACTTCAGAGGTCCATGGGAAGCTAAGTCTACTTACATGAGGGCACCCACGGTCATGGTGAGAAACAAAGACTCGGTCATACCTAGGAATACGGAGGTAGTAAAGAATACTAAAGTGCATTGCAATCTCACTTTAGAAGAGTTACTCAAAGTTAGGCTAGAACTATGGAAACATGTAGCCAAACAAGTACCAGAGAAAGCTAAACCGTGTTCCTAGGTAGGTTCTCATAGAACAGTGCCAGAAATTCCTCTAGATAAGATAGGAGATATGAGTGAAGGAGAAGAAGGAAACACCTACCTCCCCATCACCCATCAAGGATACACAACCAAGGCAATTCTGGACTCAGGTGCAGGAGTTGCAACTGCTACCACTTCCCTATGGAAGCGTTGGGGCAAGCCAGCACTCAGGCCCACGAGGATGAAATTGCAGATGGCTGACGGTCACATAGAGAGACCCTTAGGGCTGTTAGAAGGAATAACTCTCACTACATGCGGTGTTGAGTTTGAGCATACTTTCGCCATATGTGATTTTAGCAAGAACCATGCCTATGAGATGATTTTGGGAAGACCATTTATGCGACAGTTGCAGGTGATACAGGATTGGGGAACCAATTCCTTGTATTTGCAACACTTAGGTGTCACGACCAAAGTGAATCTCAAAGATTACTCTCATAGGTATGTACCCCCTATCCAATGGAATCCCATCCATAGAGCTAAAGATGATACCGATTTAGTGCATTCCATAGGATCAGGATCCTCATGGATGCATGAAGACACTCACTTATGGATGTGTAAAGTAGCAATAGAAGAAGAGAAGAGAGAAAAAGCCAAAGAGATAGGTGCGAAGGAAACCCATAGATCAATTCAAGACCCAGCCTATGCACCTGTAGTATTTCCCGACGAAGAATTTGAACCTCACAGTTGGGTAGAAATTTTAGCAACAATGGATGTAGCCATCAATGAAGAACAATGGACACCCCACTATGATGAGGACAGCTATGACATCTCAATCTTCTCCATAGAGCCAATCATGGGAGACTCAAATCTTGAAGAATGCAAACCTAGCCCTGATGCATTTGAGGATGCAAGTGACTCCGATCTAGAGTCAATCATTATGGATCCACCTTTTGCATCAGATGAAGAATACTTCTATGAAGTAGAAGCTTACCCTCAGAGACATGGAGAAATCACGAATGATGTGAGGCTAACCTCCCAAGTGAACCCCAAGAGCGAAGTTAAAAAAAGGAAGAAGAGAGAAGTCACACTAGAAGAAGAAGAATCTTTGTTTGAGGTCCTTGACAATTTTAAGAAGTATGAGATAGATGACAGGAGGGTCATGATAAGAATGCCTAAACGCGAGGCACAGTCAGGAGAGGCCTATGATAACAAAGAAACCACCAAGAAAATAGTGGTAGCCATAGAAGAAGGAGAAGAGAGATGCACCTACATAGGGCATGACCTGACGGAAGAAGAAGAGCAAGAGTTGATATCTTTGCTAAGAGAGTACAGAGATGTATTCGCTTGGAGCTATAAGGATCTAAAAGGTGTAGACCCTGACATATGCTCACACACAATCCCCATGACCTCATATGCCAAACCATCCAAGCAGAAGCCATACACTTATAACGATAACTACGCCGCTAAGATCAAGGAGGAGATAGATAGACTGGTAGAGGTTGGATTCATCTATGAAATTGAGCACACTGAGTGGGTATCCCCTATTGTAGTAGTGCCCAAAAAGAATGGAAAGCTACATGTGTGCATTAATTTGAAGAAGGTTAATGCAACCACTATTCGAGATAATTATCTGCTTCCTATCACTGAGCATCTACTAGAGAGAGTAGTTGGCAAGGAAGTGTATAGCTTCCTTGATGGATTTTCTGGCTACAATCGGGTAGCCATTGCTTCAGAAGATCATCATAAGATGGCTTTTTCCACAGAGTGGGGCATATTTCCTTTTCGAGTAATGCCATTTGGGCTTACCAATGCTCCTGCAACCTTTCAGAGACTGATGTGCCATGTATTTAAAGAATTCCTGAGGAAGAATTTAGAGGTCTATGTTGATGATCTTTGTGCTCATTCCAACATTAGACAAACACATATACCTGAACTCAGGCAAATCTTTGACAAATGTAGAGAAAATCAAGTCTACTTGAACCCAAAAAAGTGTGTTTTCATGGTCAGACAAGGCAAGATTCTAGGACACATAGTGTCAAAGAATGGCATATCTACGGACGAGGAAAAAGTTAGAGCTATTGCAGAGCTACCTAGGCCAAAGAATGTCAAGGAAGTACAAGCTTTCATGGGGCATTGTGGTTATTACCGACGGTTTATACACATGTATGCCATCATAGCAAAGCCTCTGTATGGACTTTTAACCAATTTTGAGTGGACTGAAGAGTGTGAGAACTCCTTCAATGAGCTTAAACGACGATTATGTTCAGCACCAATCTTGACCACACCAGATTGGAATAAGCCCTTTCATGTTCACGTGGATGCATCAAATTATGCTATTGGATGTGTACTCGCACAACCTACAGGTGAAGGTAATATGGATCTTCCAATTGCCTATGCTAGTAGACAATTGAATGCAGCTGAACAAAATTATACCACCACTGAACGAGAAGGACTAGGCATGGTATATGCAGTTAAAAAGTTTAGACACTATTTGCTTGCAAATAAGTTTAAATTTTTTACCGATCATCAAGCACTGTTGTATTTGGTAAACAAGCCATGCAATAGATTAGTAAGATGGTTCCTCTTACTAATGGAATATGACTTTGAAGTAGTGGTGAGGAAAGGGAAGAATCATTTGAGAGCAGATCATCTCTCAAGGCTCACATCGGGAGTGTGTTCATGAGAGTGAATACCTTAAGATCCTGGAAGCTGCTCATCAAGGTGTAGTAGGAGGACACTTTGGACCGGATCGGGTGATCAAGGCAATTCTATATGCAGGATTATGGTGGCCAACCCTTCACATGGATGCACATACCTATGTGAAACGGTGTGATGTTTGTCAGCGAACTCAGTATCCCATACGCAAAGATGAGATGCCTCTGAAACCTATGATGGGTGGACGTGCATTCTCTAAGTGGGGAATAGACTTTGTTGGTCCTATTAATCCCCCAGCTAAGGGCTCACATGCTGAATATATCATTGTGGCCACAGACTATCTAACCAAGTGGGTAGAGGTAAAAGCCACCTCAAAGAATGATGCCCAGACGACAGCCAAGTTCTTATTTGAGAATGTGTTCACAAGGTACGGGCTACCTATCGAGCTAGTAAGTGATAGAGGGACTCACTTCTTGAATGAAGTTATTGAAAATCTGCTCCAAGAATTCTTGGTTATACACAAGAAGTCTGCCCCCTATCATCCACAAGCTAATGGGCAAGCCGAAAGCACAAATAAGATTCTATGCAATGTGCTGACTAAATTGGTGAATAATAAACACTCTGATTGGGACAAACAGCTACACCATGATGTTTGGGCATACCGAGTTGCCTATAAAACGGTACTCCAAGCCACACCCTTTCAGATGGTATTCGGTCAAAATGCAATGCTACCATTGGACTTCTTGATACCTACACTGAAAGTAGCACAAGAGCATGATTGGACAGGCCATGAGCTCTCCTCTAGAATCTTTGATCTTGAACGATTGGGTGAAACACGATTGAGAGCGGCAACAGGAATATACGCAGCCAAGAAGAGGCAAAAAGCATATTTCGATGCACATGTGAAGGATAAGGGCTTAAAAGCAGGAGACCTAGTTTTGGTCTACACCTTGAAGCAACATGCACGGAAATTAGAGAAGAGAGGCTATGGACCTATGATCATAAATAGGATCTCAACGAGTGGAGCAGTTCAGCTAGCTACACTAGAAGGTGATGTCCTCCCTAGTTACATCAGTGGATGCAGAGTCAATTTATATCAAGAACTCCTGACTGAAGAAATGCTAAATCAACTCAACACTTCCAAGAAACGCAAGGCAGAAGAAAAACGAATTCGAGAAGAGGCATAGGCAGAAGCATTGGAACGCATCCGAAGGATGAAATTGAGAAGACAGGGCAGAGAGTGGCCTAGGACAGAGGCCTATGCAGCTCAAGGATATCATATGGCTATGTGTGAAGTTTCAAGTATTAACTCTCATAGAATAGTTGATCGACGCCCTTTTGTAACCTTAGAGATAGGACAAGGAAAGAGTGCAAGGACTGTACCGGCCTTGATTGACTCAGGTGCAGCCACTAGTGATGTCAAACTTTCTTACTGTCAAAAATTGAACTTAAGTGTCAATCCTGTGGAAGCATATCTCATAGGATTGGGAGGTGCGGAAACCCCTTGCATGGGCGAGGTGGAACTTCCCCTCTACATTCAAGATGTTTTAATGACAGTTAAAGTACTAGTGTGTCAAGATGAGGATCTCATTGAGCCTCTTGTCTTGGATCAAGACTGGATCTATGATCATGCAGTCAACCTAAACCTAAGGAGTGGACTTCTTCAGGTCTGGGTAAATCAGAACCGCATTATGCTTGAATTAGAGAATGAAGCACTCAAGGAACTAGGAAAGACACATTCTCCTGGTCCTTCCAGGAGTCCACATGAAGATGACCATGCTATTCTTGTCCAAAACTATGTGATGCAGAGGGGTGATGATCGCAACACAGAAGTCAAGGATACAATGGAACTCCCTTCTTTTCCAAAGGCCATCGGGATGCAGCAACCAAAGGCAGATGAAGCATACGACTTATGCTCGAAGCCAAAAGAAAATACGAAGCACATTGTCTCAACCATCAAAACAAGTGTGGGTGCGGAAAGGCGAGCATCCTATTGCGGTCAAGCCACAACAACTAGCTCAACTTCCTATTAGTGATCAACGACCAGAAACTAATAAGAAATCCTCCAAAAATTCTTCTGTAAAAATAAAGTCTATCTGGGTATCCAAGAAGTCCCTGAAGGTTGACCCACAATCAAGACAAATTTGGGTGCCTAAGGCTTGCTTGCGGGCTCAACTAGTCACACACACATCACACCATGCACGACATGGTTCACTCACTCTAATAGCCGATGCCCCCTCTTATTTGATACACACAAATACATATTTACCCATGAGCATGAGCAAAATCACTTGTAAATGGGTCCCTAAAAAGCCTCATTTCCAAGCAGACACCCTCATAAAGCCCTCCAGAGTCTCCACAAGACCAAAACCGAAAGTCATCCACTGTGTTTGGCAGCCCAAAGCTTCTAATAAACCCCCGGACCCCATTTGTAAAGTCATCCCCACCTACTAACTGCATCATTCTCACACTGCATCTTTTCACTTAGCTCGTAGGACTACGTGTTCACTAACAACACACACAATCATCGAGCACTCACTGATCTACTAACTCATCATTCACCTCATGTTAATGTTGTAACGGGGACAGAAATTATTCTACTTTGTCCATTACAATGTTAACGCATGCTTCTATATTCTCACAGAACCAGCAAGCAAACAGTAACATGGCAGAAGCAATAGGCACCAGTTCCCAGGCAGGGTCTAGCGCCCAGATTGTGGACATTGATGTTGAAGAAACACTCACGAATTTGACAAACATACATAAAAAGAGAAAAAGAAGGAAGCAGAATCAGAGAAAATCAAAAGCCTTAGTGGAAGGACAAATCCACAACCGTTATGTACAGTACAGAATCTCCCAGGATCAGAATACGGTACGCCGAATCAAACTGTACAATAGAGAGAACGTGCAAAGGAATAACTAAAGGGAAGTGCGAACAAGAACGTGCTTAAGAAGAGCGTGCAGTATAAATAGGAGCACAAACAGAAGAAAAAATGGGGGAGTGTGTATGTGCGAGAATAGAGACGAGATATAGCAGATGCGCAGAGACGCAGAGATACAGATCTACAGAGAGAGAGGTAGAAGACGCCATAGATCGCGTATGTAGAAGAAGACGCCAGAGATCGCGTATGTATAGATGAATAACAGAAACCTGAAACTTCAGGTATTCATCTGAGAGAGATGGTAATAAGAAACTACTCAGTATAGGAGAGTTTTCTGTAGCTTGAGCAAGAAGAGGCCAAGCTCACTTGTACACATCTTCTCTAATAGAAAACACATGTTCATGTGGAAATTTGTGCGTATTGTTTGTATGTAGAAGAAACAGAGGATGGTTTTAAAGTTAGTTAACAGTTAACATTTTTCAGTAAACGCATTTTTGGTCAGTTATAGTTCTTACAGTAAACGAGTAATCTTTCGGTAGAAGAACAAAGTAGATCTCGCAGAGTAATGCGAAGTTTTGTATGAGAGATAGCTCATCCTGTAGCTAGACATCTCTACTTTCAGTTGATCAAAGTTTCCGGAGGAAAAAATATCCTCACATAGAACAAAGTCTGACCAAAAAGAGGTTGTCTGAACTGGTGGAGTTTTCTCTTAAACTTCAGAAAGAATTCAGCAAGGAAAAAGGGTTCACGCGTCACCTCCTTACTTCATGTATGTTTACTTGAAGTAATTATAAATAGATTTGAAGTTCATTCTGGTACAATTCCGGTACGATTACGGTGTCAGTCTAGTGACAGTCCGGTGAAGTTTTCCAGTGAATTTAGAAACGCAGTCTTATATGTTGAGCGCTAGACTTTGCTAAGCTATTGATTGATTACAGAGGTGTTCTGAATCACTCTAGCTTAGTTCTTCTTGGGCGTGGCGGTTTCCGCAAGGCTCAGCCTTCATCGCGTCAACAAGGAGTGGTATCAGAGAGAAGAAGTATACCACATTTCCGCTACAGTGGTATCAGAGCCAGAGCTAGGCGTATCTAATCAGAGCCAGAGCCAGAGCTAGGAGTATCTAATCAGAGCCAGAGCCAGAGCTAGGCGTATCTAATCAGAGCCAGAGCTAGGCGTATCTAATCAGAAGTTAGAGCGAGGCATATCTAATCAGAGCCCAGAGTATTCACCATTATTGGAAACAAGAGCCAGTTAACCACAACGAGTGGAACCAGAACGAGAAAGATTCGGAAGAGCAGAAAGATTCTCAAAAGCTCACCGGAAGTAACAGAGACAAGAAGATCATGGCAGACCACGTTACTATTGATAAGTTGGACAGAGATAATTATCCCGCATGGGTAATGCGCATGGAAGCCTTACTTATGAGTAAGGACTTAATGATGTACGTGACCAAAGAAGAAAAGAAGCCGACTTTTGAAGATGATAGTCAACCGGAAAAAGAAGAATTAGAAGCCCTGAAGCTGTGGCAGAAGAAAGATGCAACGGCAAGAGCCTACATCTATAATACCGTAACAGATCATCTACTACCACATATCGGAGGTCTGGAGAAAGCAGAGGACATATGGAGTGCATTGGAAGATCATTTCCAAAATACTACGAAAGCCAGGAAGGCTAGTTTATGGTCCGAATTTACGACATTCAAAAAGAAGTCGAGTCAAAGCATAAGTGACTATGTCACTAAAATGAAGGATCTAGCAGATAGTCTTGGATCCATAAATGAAGAAGTCGAAGATCATAGATTGATAGCACAAGTGCTCACAGGTTTAAGAGGAGATGAAAGGTGGAAACCTTTCGTACTATCAACTGAACTTTCTTTAAATCATTTTGTGCCAGATTTAAATCAGTTGCTTGGTTTGATGCTCACATATGAGCAAGACCTGAAAGGAGATGCAGATAAAGGACAAAGCTCTGCAATGTACATGAAGAACAAAAAGAAAGACAAAGGTAAGACAAAAGACGAAGAAGAATCGAGTTCTCAGGCCTATTACGCAAGAGGTAAAGGCACTGGTAGAGGAAGAGCAAGAGGTTTTGGAAGAGGAAAAAGTAACCAGAATACCAACAAGAAGGCTTGCTGGATCTGTGGACTCAGTAATCACTTGGCTCATGATTGCTGGCACAATCAACAAGGATCAAATCAAAATCAAAACAGTAATAGCAGAGGCAGAAGCGGGAGATATCAAAGAGGAAGACAAAATCAAAGAGGAGGCTATGGTAGAGGTGGAGTGAGAAGTTGGGGACAGAAGCAATCCCACAACACCACCTACAACAACTACGCAAATGACACGCAGAATGAAAGCCGTACATCATTGATGATGAACTCTGTCAGTACATCAGATAATGAAGACCTAAAGGTATTCTACATTGACTCTGGATGTTCTAATCATTTGTCAGGAAATATAGAACTAATGTCAGAACTAGAAAAAGGTAGTTCTAGTCACACTGTTCAAACAGGTGACAATACGAGACATAGCGTACACTCAATTGGAAAAGTGAAATGCAAGAGTGGAGCAGAGTTGCTAACCAATGTTTTGTATGTTCCAACAATACCGAAAAACTTGATTAGCGTGGGACAGATAGTTGAGAAAGGTTTTCAGGTCAGATTTACAAATAAAGGTGTATTTGTAGAAGATCCCAAGAACGGATATAACCAGATCGTTTCTGGAAAGAAAGAAGGAAGACTCTTTACTTTAAGAGTACAAGGGAACATTGGCCAAGCATTGCTCACACATGGAGAAAAGGTAATCACAGAACTTGATTTATGGCATAAGAGATTAGGTCATTTCAATGAAAAAGGAATTAAAGCCATGATAACGAATCAGTCAGTATTGGGAATACCAAATATACAGAATCAACATATGATTCACAAGTGTGAAGCATGTCAGTTGGGAAAAGCCCACAGGTTACCTTTCCAGAAGAAAGGATTCAAACATGATGAAGTACTCGAGCTTATTCATACAGATGTATGGGGGCCAACGAAAGAAGGATCAATCAACGGATCAAGGTACTATGTTCTATTCATTGATGATGCAACAAGGTGGATAACTCTTTATGTTTTGAAAGAAAAATCAGAAGTATTTGGAGCTTTCAGGCATTTTCATGCATATGCTGAAAGACTTACCGGACGAAAACTTAAAAGACTGAGGTCTGATGGAGGGGGAGAATACTTCTCCCGAGAATTCAATGACTATCTTTGGAATGCAGGTATTAAAAGAGAAATAACCTGCAGATATACACCACAACAAAATGGAGTAGCAGAAAGAAGGAACCGAGTTCTAGTCGAGTTCGCACGAGCTATGCTAAACGAAAAAGATTGTCCAAATTATCTTTGGGCTGAAGCTGTAAACACAGCTACATACTTGGTAAACAGATTACCATGTACAGCATTGGAAGGAATGACCCCTTATGAAGCTTGGTGGGGAAAGAAGCCAACACTTGATCACTGCAAAGTGTTTGGATCAGTAGCGTATGCTTATGTACCGTCTCAACTCAGACATAAGCTTGAACCAAAAGCAGAGAAATATGTGTTCGTCGGATATGATGAAAAGCAGATGGGATACAGGTTATGGAATCCTCTAACGAAACAATTTACTGTTTCTAGAGATGTTACATTTGATGAACAGAAAAGCTGGTATGCAGATCAAAGTCATACGACTGAAGAATTCGAAGAAGAAATAAAAAGAAGAGAGAAAGGGAAATCAATTGTTCAGGTAAACAGAGATGAAAATCATATGCAGGCAAGTACGTCCAGGAACGGATCAGGTATGAGAAACGAAGATGAAGACGTGTATTCAGATACACATGAAGAGTTTGAACCAAGAAGGTCAAACAGAAATAGAAGACAACCAGAAAGGTACTCGTATGATACGTCATACATAACTCAGAAAGACTATGCATATATGGTCAAAGATGATGAAGAACCACAGAGCTATGATGAAGCTAAAGACAAAAAGCAATGGAAAGAAGCAATGAAAGAAGAAATTAGCGCACTGGAGGAGAACAAGACATGGGAACTTGTTCCGAAACCAAATGGTAAGAAAGTAATCGGAAATAAATGGGTTTTCAAAATAAAGAAATTTGCAGATGGAAGGATAGCCAGATACAAAGCAAGGCTGGTGGTCAAAGGCTATGCCCAGACGCATGGCATAGATTATGACGAGACGTTTAGTCCGGTGGCAAGGATGTCAACCATAAGAACAGTAATCGCTGTAGCTGCATCAAAAGGATGGAATCTAAGTCAGCTAGACATAAAGAACGCATTTCTGAATGGATACATTTCTGATGAAGTATACATGGAACAACCTGAAGGGTTCGAAAGTTCCAGATACCCAAACTTTGTTTGCAGATTAAAGAAAGCACTTTACGGACTGAAGCAAGCTCCAAGAGCTTGGAATTACAGACTTGTGAAATATCTAAACGAACTTGGATACCAAAGTTCGAAGGCAGACGCAAGTCTACTCATAAAGAGAACAGAAGAAGGTACGATCTACATTTGTATTTATGTAGACGACTTAATAATCACAGGAACATCAGATGAAGGGATTACAGAAGTAAAGAAACTACTTGAAAGAGAGTTCAAGATCAGCGACCTAGGAAAGTTGTCATACTTTCTAGGAATGGAAATCACATACACAAATCATGGTGTATATGTGACACAAGAAGGGTATCTCCTAAACTTATTGAAGAAGTTTAATATGGAGAACTGTAGAGAAGCTTCAATACCGCTTGAAGTAAATCATAAACTCAGCAAATATAGTGGTGCAGAGTTTAAAGATATGAAGAAATATCAGTCATTAATAGGAAGTTTAATTTATGCTACACTAACAAGACCGGATCTTAGTTATGCAGTGGGAGTTCTCTCACAGTTTATGCATTGTCCGACAGATCAACATTGGGTTGCAGGACAAAGAATTCTTAGATATATTAAAAGAACTGTAAAAGAAGGATTATATTATCCTTTTACGTCTGACATAAAGCTCAGAGCATACAGTGACTCAGATTGGGCTGGAATTCAAGATGACAGAAGGTCAACACACGGGTATATGATATACCTAGGAGATAAGCTGGTAAGCTGGTGTTCGAAGAAGCAACACACAGTAGCGTTATCGTCAACAGAAGCAGAATACAAAGGAATTGTAGAAGCAGCTAAAGAAGTAATATGGATGCAGACCTTGCTCAAAAGCATGGGAATTGATCAAGGTATACCTATCATACATGGAGATAATATGAGTTCATTATATCTTGCAGCAAACCCAGTATTTCATGCAAGAACAAAGCACATAGAAATTCAATATCATTTCCTGAGGGAAAAGGTAATGGAGAAGGAGTTAGAAATTGTATACACTCCGACAAAGGATCAGATTGCAGATATGCTAACAAAGAGTTTGGATGGAATAAAGATAAACAGATTCAAAGAAATGGCAGGTATAAAAGAAAGAAAGATATATGAAAGACCGGAAGATGTCAAATTAGTGATTGAGGGGGAGCTGTTGAAGAAACACTCATGAATTTGACAAACAGACATAAAAAGAGAAAAAGAAGGAAGCAGAATCAGAGAAAATCAAAAGCCTTAGTGGAAGGACAAATCCACAACCGTTATGTACAGTACAGAATCTCCCAGGATCAGAATACGGTACGCCGAATCAAACTGTACAATAGAGAGAACGTGCAAAGGAATAACTAAAGGGAAGTGCGAACAAGAACGTGCTTAAGAAGAGCGTGCAGTATAAATAGGAGCACAAACAGAAGAAAAAATGGGGGAGTGTGTATGTGCGAGAATAGAGACGAGATATAGCAGATGCGCAGAGACGCAGAGATACAGATATACAGAGAGAGAGGTAGAAGACGCCATAGATCGTGTATGTAGAAGAAGACACCAGAGATCGCGTATGTATAGATGAATAACAGAAACCTGAAACTTCAGGTATTCATCTGAGAGAGATGGTAATAAGAAACTACTCAGTATAGGAGAGTTTTCTGTAGCTTGAGCAAGAAGAGGCCAAGCTCACTTGTACACATCTTCTCTAATAGAAAACACATGTTCATGTGGAAATTTGTGTGTATTGTTTGTATGTAGAAGAAACAGAGTATGGTTTTAAAGTTAGTTAACAGTTAACATTTTTCAGTAAACGCATTTTTGGTCAGTTATAGTTCTTACAGTAAACGAGTAATCTTTCGGTAGAAGAACAAAGTAGATCTCGCAGAGTAATGCGAAGTTTTGTATGAGAGATAGCTCATCCTATAGCTAGACATCTCTACTTTCAATTGATCAAAGTTTCCGGAGGAAAAAATATCCTCACATAGAACAAAGTCTGACCGGAAAGAGGTTGTCTGAACTGGTGGAGTTTTCTCTTAAACTTCAGAAAGAATTCAGCAAGGAAAAAGGGTTCACGCGTCACCTCCTTACTTCATGTATGTTTACTTGAAGTAATTATAAATAGATTTGAAGTTCATTCCGGTACAATTCCGGTACGATTACGGTGTCAGTCCAGTGACAGTCCGGTGAAGTTTCGGTGAAGTTTTCCAGTGAATTTAGAAGCGCAGTCTTATATGTTGAGCGCTAGACTTTGCTAAGCTATTGATTGATTACAGAGGTGTTCTGAATCACTCTAGCTTAGTTCTTCTTGGGCGTGGCGGTTTCCGCAAGGCTCAGCCTTCGTCGCGTCAACAAGGAGTGGTATCAGAGAGAAGAAGTATACCACATTTCCGCTACAATTGAAACCCTCCTTCTTGAACCACAACTCACCGAGAGGCCTCAAGAACTTAGAGTTGTGCATGTGCTTCCTATTCAAGACCCTCCTCAGGGACACACTTCTCAAGTGGGGAAACATGCGCATTGGTTCAGCGATGTCGCAGGACCCTTAGGAGACGGAACCTACTTTTGGGAGGCAGCAATTGAGTTTAATGGAAAATGGGGACGATACCATTTCTTCACCCGTGAGTTTGAGCAATACCAGAATGCAGAGGTAATGCGATCGGTATGGACCAAAGCAGGCTTGGATAGCTATTTTTGGGCACATTTACCTAAGCCAGATTTCCTACGCTGCTCCTACCTTATCAGTACCATCACCCCTAGTAGAGCCCAAGGAGGCGATAGTACTTTCGTGTTACCCTCACTGACACCAGGCCACGAGCTCAAAAGATTCAAACTGACCCTCAACCTAGTACGAGAAGCATTGAACATGCAAGGTATGCATATTCCCACTGAGAAAGAAACAATGATTCCAGGCAGGATGAAGCACAAGGATCTCAACAAATTGAAGGACATGGTAGCAATGACACCAACCATCGCTCTCCACCTATGAACGATCATGCAACACTTCGCTTTCCCTGCCCAAGAACGCTTCACGATGCCACCAAAAAAGATCTGGTTCAGCTTGTACTTGGCAGAGACTGAGGATCTCACAATCAATCTGCCACACTGGATCATAGATCAAATCCACCTAGCCCATCAACGATGGAATAAGAAACAGAAGAACGTGCTTCATGGGTGCTGTGCACTAACAAAAATAATTTATAGATGCTTAGCTTATGATGTGCCCATTCAACGAGCATTAGTGTGGTCCAGAGCTCAGGAGTTCTAGAGATGACTATCCACAACGGGTCCTCCATCGAAGAAAATGAGAGCTACAGTCCAATTACCGTGTGCCCAAGCAAGGGGAGCCACCACCACACCAGAAGTGACCCCTCCACAAACGCGACGTGTCCGTCCGTTTACAATTCGCTTGCCCAGACAGAGTACAGAAGGATCTAATCTAGTTTTCCCTCCAATCCCTTTTGACCTCGAGTTTCCACAGGGCTACACCCTGAATGATCTCACTGATGAAGAAATTGCTAGGCTGATCAATGAATCTAACCTCGAGATGGAAGCAGAGCAGACCCAAGGACCACAACCCACTACAACAATTTCAGCCCCAACCAAACCGGAAGTAGTAGAAGTAGAAGAAGATGAAGAAGAGACAGAAGAAGAAGAAGCAAACGAGGAACATGATCAAGAATATGAAGAACTTTCAGAACTAGCAAGTGCCCCAGCCTATTCGGCACAAATAAAAAGATTGTATGAAACCATGAAGCGAGTCCAAGAACAGCACAATCTGTCGCTCGAGACAGGAAAGGTGCTCATGAGCCAAATGTTAGCAGAGGAAGGCGTGGATGACATGTTTATTGAATCCATGAACCTGCATGCAGACGCGGTAGGCTTAGATGAAGCCATTCATTCAGCTATGGCTTATATTCATCACTTTGAGAAACGAGTGCCTACCTGTCCCATGCGCTCCAGCAAGCAGATTCACATGAATGTATTGGCACCAGGAGACACTACACATACAGAGGAATATCACGAGGCACCAACATCACCACCCTCACCACCTCTCACTACACACTTTGGTGAAAACACTACCACCCCAACTTCCACACTCACCACATATGTTATGGGGATTCCTATTTCACCAGGCACACAATTTGGAGGGATCACCATGGCCACTTTCACAACACTATTCACGAACATCACATCCACCCCACCCACTAACCCCATCTACACAGTCACACACACGTTTGACACCATGGAAACATCACCAGCCACAACACCACTCCCTCCCCCCACGCAGCCTCAATCTCCCATACCCCCTCCACCCACATCACCACTTGACTCCACATCATTCACGACTCCCTTTCCCTTCACATTCCCCCTGCATCTTCTCCTTTCCCTGCATTCTTTAATGTAAATAATGTGTTTTCGACGTTATATCAATGTGTGTACCAACTACAGAGTGAGTATCAGGCTCTTGAAGACCGTCATCGTCAACTAACTATGAATCACCAACAACTACAGAGGCGGCTTACAACTATAAAAGATGAAAACGCTGACCTCAATCAACACTACACCACACTCGAACAGGCCCATCAAACCCTCCTGGAGACACCCCAACCATCACAGTTGCCAGGCGTCAAACAACTGGAAGCTTTACTTGAAGTCTACCAAATAGATAATCTAAGAGTCCGGCGTAATTTGACCCTACTCAGAAAACACATGGCTACCGCCCTTGAAGAGAACAAGCGCCTGCAGAAGCAAAATGAAGAAAACCTAGAAGCCGTAGTGGAAGGCTCCCCCCACGAGATCGACCCAGAACAATTTAAAGCAGTCCCCTCAGATACAATGAAGACAATCCTGGAAAGCTATGTCGATCTATTAGAAGCACATGATGATCTGGAAAAGGAACGAGATGCACTACGCCGCCAGCTCAGGGAACAGGAGGAACAACCCAAGGTCATAGAGACAACATCGACTTCAGAGGAAGTAAAGGCATTAAAGGAGCAGGTGGAAGAATTGCAAAAGAAGCTACTTGAGCATGAAAGAAAACCCTCTCCAATTATAGAACCAGAGCCAGATGAATTGGTGCCCATTGAGGTGGATGAGTCGTATGAGGAACCATATGTTCCTATGCCGATGCCAGGAGGTCAGCAAACCTCGGAAGGAATGGACACCCTAGAAGTCGAAGCACTTGAATGGCTTCAAAAACTTGAAAAGACAGCTAAAACCCATGAAGATCGAGTGGCAGTCCAAATCCAATCAAGGGCTAAACTGGAGGACACTATCATAAACTCAGAATACTTTCGAAACATGTCGCACCACCGCTGGATAGGCACTAATGATGATCAATATGTGCCATACTGTGTTCTCCTGACTGACTACAATGCGGAGATTCAACGACGATGTGGCAAAGCCCTGACTTTCGCCACACAATTCGGCCGTGATGATATCCCTGAAAGTGCTAAAAAAGGATCCATTCATCAACCTACCTAGTGGATATGACTCTTAGAAACTTACCCTGAAATGGTTCGCACCTGGAATAACATGCCGCTATTTATCAAATACAACCCCTGTTATGTTCCAGTCTTCCAAAGACGCACCTGGCCCGTGTCTGTCAAGGACGTCAAAGGCTGTGCAAAGTGGTTAAATTATGTCTATCTAGCACCTCCACAAAGGACCTCCCACCGTTGCTTACATGATTTCTACAATCCGTCACTGGAGCCTTCGACTACGGAACACCCCTGATGTGATGGCACAGATGTGCATGATGATCTTTGAATTAATGCTGATCACATTCAAAACACTCAAGAACATCAAAGATCCCCATTTCTCAGGAGTTGGCTTCACTGCAGGCAACCTAGACCTGGTATATGACATGAGCACCACCCCCTCAATAAAGGTAATATATGCCTGGCACACAAGAATAAAATACCTCCCAACTTGCTTCAAGCAGACCTTTGAGGAGATGTTCGTCACAGGGTTCTGGGAATATCACTCAGAAATATTCGTACCCAAGCCCTCACATCTCCTCCAACTATTCACTGTGGAGAGGACCGTCCACTCAGATCAATGGCGGGTGCCACATCCAGACGTTCCAGGTCTAGTGGGTTGGGATGCATTGTTAACAGACCTAGCACGGGGGCTGCAACTAGAAGAACACCACCTTGCTTCAGATGTGGTTCAATACTATGTCCAACGCTTAGCTCGACAAGGGTCTGTCAGAGACGACAGACGCGAGAGTGGGGGGGGGTGTTGGGAGCAGTCAAAGCACCCAAGGACTCACAAGACAAGGAAGCCAAAGAAGGGAGCCCGAGCAGAGAGAAGGCACAAGCAGACAAAGTAGTCAACGAAGATCTGGCAAGTAGGCCACTCAAATTTTTCCAAAACAACATCTTCATAACAGTGATTCTCATCACTAAAAATCATTGTAAATACCATTTCACCTTTTTGTAACTCCATTTTGTGCAAGTCAAGGAGTCCTCGAGCTTGAGGAGAATTAGAAGTATCATCGTACCAATTTTCATGATTTTTAGACTCTGTTTGAGCCCTCAAATAGGCCATATAACCTAATTTTTAACTAGGCTGGACACTAGGTCTAGACAGGGCCAAAAGCTAGTCAAAAACTATAAATAGAGCTAGAGAGCTCATTTTTTAGGTTAGCTTGTAATAGATTTGAACTTGTATGAGCACATTTGAAGTAATCTAAAAGAATTCCATTGTCTCTCTCTTTGTTCTTGCCGTGTGTGCATGTTAGTGTGCTTCTCACTCACGCACTTGTGCCATCACTTGTTCGAGGTCTTCATACCATCCTCACGTCTTCCCGGATTGACATTAAAGGAGGTGCTACTCATCACTGAGCTACACCAAATACACTCTACAATGAAAAGTTAGGGATTGTTCATAAGATTGACAATTCCCAATAACTTTTATCCAAAGTCCTTGAGTAAAGTGTCCTCAGTTGGACAATTTTCATTTTGGATTTGGTCAAGTTATAGTACGGTTCAATAAATGTCCATGTTAAAATTTCACCTCCATTTTAGAGAGGAGTTTTAAGCCCATCCGGACAAAGTGGTCCTCGAGTCGGATGAACAAATCAAGTAAATGTTGGTTGACAATATATTGTTGTACAAACATCCAAGTTTGATATTGGGGCTAATCAAACTTCAAGTCTTCCAAATCGAATTCAAGTGAATCAAGAATTCTCAAAGTCTTGATAGGGATAAGGAATCCCACTTGAATTACTAATTCCATGCACAAGTCATTCCCAGGAATGGACTAGTAATTGGAATCCATCCATTTCACATGTTTGTGCCTAGAGTGCACATCGAGACACAAGTGAATTGGGTAGGTATAATGTAATATCCATCCTTATTTTTTTCATTCACTACTTTTTACTTTGACCAATTTATCAAAGTGCAAAGTTAGATGGTGTTTTGAATCGTTTGGGTAGGGGTCCCACCACAGAGATTGTTGGGTGTGTGTAGAAGTGCGAGAGACACACAAGAAGCACACAGAAGGAGCACAAACGCAACAAGACACACAGAGAAGATGATGGCTGGAATAGCTCTCTCTTTTGATCGATGAACTGAACTGAAGTAAGAGCTGAATGATATCCCTAAGTACAAAGTACCACCACATATGAGAGTATCAAGTATGTGGTAACATGGGGAAAAAACCTCTAGCCAGCACTAGAGTAAAAAGTGCCCATGTATAGGGAAAAGGTTCACATCAAAGCTACTCGAGGAACACATAAGTGTAACAAACCCCCCTGGAGCAAATGATGTGAACACATACAGGGAGTGACAGATCAGCCCCCACAAGGTAACAAGCCTAAAGCTTTGCGAAAAGCTTCAAACTTTTCCCGTGGAAGAGCTTTGGTGAATATGTCTGCCACATTATCTTGTGTAGGTACATATACCAAATCAATATCTCCTGCATGAAGGCGCTCTCTCACATAGTGATAATGCACCTCAATATGTTTGGTCCGTGCATGAAACACCGGGTTTTGTGCAACAGCCAAAGCACTCTGACTATTTGTGAGAATATGCGTGGAGGCATCAATCTCCATGCAAAGATCCATCAATAGGTGTCTCAGCCATATACACTCCACTATCGCTGTGAAAACTGCCCTGTACTCCGCTTCAGAACTCGATGTCGCCACTGTAGGTTGCTTCTTACTCAACCAAGATATGCATGAGTCTCCAAGGAAAAAGCAATTACCACTAGTGGACACGCGAGTATCATAACAACCAGCCCAATCACTATCTGTAAAAGCATGCAAGCATGGCTGAATATCTCTGCCATAAAAGAGACCTAAGCTCAAAGTGCCTCGAAGATATCTAAACACACGTTTCACCGCTTGCCAATGCTTAGTGCCAGGGCTATGCATGAATCGACTCAACTGGGAAACTGCATAGTGTATATCCGGCCTTATGTTGCATGCATATATAAGACATTCCACAGCCTGCTGATAAAGAGAAGTGTCAAATGCATCACTAGAATCCTCAATTGAGAACCTGAATCCTGTCTCAACTGGTGTGGAAACTGGCTTGCAATCCTCAAAGTCAAAACGCTGAAGTATTTTTTCAACATACTTTGCTTGATGCATAACAATCCCCCCCTCAACGGATACAAACTGGATGCCAAGATAGTAGCTCAAAAGACCAAGATAAGTGACATCAAAAGTATGTTGCAAATCAGCCATAAGAATGTCAAGTTTTGCATCACATGACCCAGTCAAGAGCATGTCATCGACATAAAGAACAAGCACTATAAGATCAGCCCCATTTTTGCGTACATAGAGTGTGCTTTCAATCGGACTACATGTGAAGCCAAGAGCAATCAAGTGCTTATGTATTTTGTCATACCATGCACGTGGAGCTTGCTTGAGACCATACAAGGCTTTATGCAAGCGACAAACCATATGCTCTTTCCCTTTCATAGCAAATCCAGGAGGTTGCTTCACATAGACCTCTTCTTGCAAATCTCCATTCAAGAAGGCTATTTTTATGTCCAATTGATGCACTTTCCAACCTCGATGGGCAGCCAATGCAACCACGGTACAAATGGTAGTCATGCATGAAGTAGGTGCAAAAGTTTCCTCATAGTCAATGCCATATTGTTGTGCATATCCTTTGGCAACCAATCTAGCTTTGTAGCGATCAATGCTACCATCAGATTTTCTCTTAATCTTTTAAACCCACTTTGTACCAATGACGTTCTTTCCTTTTGGCAATTCACATAACTCCCAAGTACCATTCCTGTGTATGGAATCCATTTCTGATTGCATAGCACTCATCCATTGTGGATCGTCACATGCATCTTCAAAAGAAAGTGGCTCTTCATTACATGCTGTAGCAATAAGAGAATAATCCACAAAATTATTTGATGCATGGTGAGAGCTTGATCTTGTTCTACCAAGTAAAGGTGCACTCAATTTGCTGTCCTGCAAAGTTTGTTTCAGCCACTTTGGCATAGATTGTGCACTCTTGATAGACATGCGTTCATTATGTAATACATCTTCAATATGTACATCATGCGTGGGCTGAATTTCATGCTCAGTTTCAACCATATTTTGACGCAAATGTTCAGCCATATGTGGCTGGAAATTTCCAACAGTTTTGATAATTTTTGGCTGAATTTTTTCAGCCATGTTTAGCTGGAAATTCTCTGCATTTTCAGCCCTATTTGGCTGGAATTTTTCAGCCCTTTGAACCTTAGTTGGCTGGTCTACATGGCTAGTCAAGCGCACCATTTTGGAACAAAGGCATGAGTGTATCGAACACATCTTGTGAGCTAACTGTTGGCAGTTTTTTGCATTCAAGTAGAGGGTAAACTGAATTTTCAGCAAATACCACATCTCGACTCACAATAATTGTGTTCGTCAATGGATGGTACAATCGATATCCCTTACTTTCAGCACTATAACCAACAAATATACATTTCTTTGCCTTGTCATCAAGTTGTGACGTTGTTGTGATGGCACAAGAGCATATGCCAAACAACCAAACACACGCATATGACTAACCATAGGCTTATGAACATTCCAAGCCTCATAAGGAGTGATGACTCTCAATGCTTTTGTAGGGCAGCGATTCAACACATAATTTGTACACATGACCGCTTCCATCCAAAACTTATGAGGAAGATGCTTTCCTTTAACCATACATCGTGCCATTTCAAGTAAAGTTCCATTTTTAAGCTCGGCAACACCATTTTGTTGAGGTGTATGGCACCGTACATTGGTGTGAAATACCTCTTTCACGAAGAAAAGCATTAAACTCATGTGACATGTATTCACCACCACGATCCGTGCGTAGAGTCAAAAGCTTTTGTGAAGAAAAATTTTCAGCCATAGCTAAAAATGCTTTGAAGCAAGAAAATACCTCATTCTTTGCTTTCATAGGATACACCCATGTATGGCGAGTAGCATCATCAATGAAGGTAACAAAATATACATGCTTCCCAAAAGATGGAGTCTTGACCGGACCACATACATCACTATGAACAAGTTGCAATTTTCTTGTAGTGTGTGTATGACTATCTTTTGGAAAAGAAGCACGATGCATTTTTCCAAGAATGCAACCTTCACATGCATGCTTTTCAATGGACTCAAGTGTAGGCAAACCAATAACCATGTCCTTCTTTTGCAAGTAAAGCAAACTATTGAAGTTTAAGTGACCAAAACGAGCATGCCAAAGCTCCATTTCAGCCATGGAAAAAGTATGAGCAACTAAGGCATTCGAGGCAGCCCTCTTGTATGTATCCATGCGATACAAACCATTACATAATGTACCGGACATCACGATAACATCGCCATTGCTGAAATCATGAACCATACACTTATCATCAACAAAGTGTACATGAAGTCCAGCTTTGGCAATTAACGGAACTGAAATTAAGTTCTTCTTGATACCGGGCACATACAATGCATTTTTCAAGAGAATCACACCTCCATTTGCAGCCGTAAGCTCAATTCCTCCTACTCCAATGATAGGATAAGAGGCATTGTTTGCACACACCACATGTCTTCCTTTAGGTGCATCTTTCAAAGAGGCAAAAAATCTTTTGCATGATGTTATGTGCTTTGAAGCACCACTATCAAAGAACCAATCCGAATCAGCCTCACTCACAACTATACATTTAGAATGTAAAGAAGCATCATAATGACATGTAACAACACATGCCCAAAAATCTTGAGCCATGTTAGCTTCATCATTCTTTGCATTTGCTGAATTTTCAGCAATAGACATGCCCGATTCCTTCTTCTTTTCATTGCGTTTAGCAAGCTTTCTACACTCATCAATAGTATGACCGGCCTTCCGGCAATATTTGCATCTCTTCTTCTTTTGCAAATCACTATCATTAGAGGAATGAGTGGAAGAAGAAGCTTGAAGCTTTGGTTTTGATGAACCAAAAGCTGAACCATACTTGCTTTTCCCCTTATGTGAGATAGCAAGTGCTTGCGTTCCTTCAATCAAACCACTCCTATTCACTCTAGATTGCTCTTCTTGCAAAAGAAGAGACACAACCTCATCAAATGCATACATATTAGGATTTCCTTTTGCAACCAAACGAAGTGTAGTAGCAAAGCTTTGAAAAGATTCCGGTAATCCTTTCAACAATGTTTGCCAATTGCTCTTTCAAATCCTTGATGCGTGTCACATACACATCCACTGACTCATTTTCAGCCATACATACATCCTCAAGTTGCTTCCTCAAGTATGCAACACGTGCTTCATTACGCACGGCATACAAAGAAGCAAGAGTGTCCCATGCCTGTCGTGATGTAGAACATGATCGAATGTGTGATGGAAGGTACACATGTCCCCTTGAGAGAAACTTACCCTCTTGGTTTTAGAGCTATATATTGTAGGGGTTGGTTGGGTAGAAAGTGCATCTCTCTTCCCATAGTGGTTTTCCTAGTTAGTTAGTTGCCTTTTGTGTGCGGAGACTATGGAGCTCTCACACAACAAAAACCGAACTCCCTTGCAAAAATAATGAGAGAAATGTTATTTAATTTTTCTATAAGATACTGTAGGATCTTACAAAAAAGAAAGGTTAACTTCCGACAAGACAGAGTTGCGAATGGCGATTCGCAATGTAGTCCTATAATGTCATTATCAAGTCCGAAACTGCGCTGAGAGTGCGATTGCTTTTAATGCCACTTGTGGGTGACAATCATCCAAAGAAACGTCGTAGAAGGTTCCACGCAGGACGTCGATTAATAGCATGGAGACCAAGCCAGCGGATATGAAGTCTCAACTTCTCAACTGAAATGGCGGAGCAGGAGGGGGAAGCGGTACCGCCCTCCTCAGAGTTCGTCGACGGAGTAGCTACCCGTGATGTCGTGCTGAGAGAGGACGTTTGGGCGCGCATCTTTCTTCCTTGTTATGAAAATCGGAGAAGAAATGAGCCAGTAAAGCCAGCCTCCCCCGGCGATCGCCCACCCATGCCGGTGGTCTTGTACGCCCATGGAGGTGCCTACACCATAGGTCAGCCGAATTGGCGCTGCTTTCATGGCTTCTGCAGCACTCTTTCTCGGCGCGCCAACTGTATCTGCGTCTCCCTCGCTTACCGCCTTGCTCCCGCCCACCGTCTTCCTGCGGCCTTCGAAGATGGCGCTCTCGCTCTTCGGTGGCTTCTCTTCCAAGCTCGCCTGCAGCACCATGACAACCAATCTCCTTCGTTTACCTGTGACCCGTGGCTCTCACCGAATCTTGCGGACTTCTCCCGCCTTTTTCTTGCCGGAGACAGTGCAGGTGCAAACATCATGCTGAAAGTTTCCATGGACGCCGCCGACTCTGGTTTAGAGAATCTGACGCCTGTGCGCATTCGCGGCCTTCTTCTCATCCATCCAGGCTTCCACTGTGAGGAGAGAAAGATGACTCACCTTGACGAGCGCAACAGGAAACGCTACCACCTGGCCCTGCCCATTGGCGAGACGCTAGATTACCCGCCTGTGAACCCTATCCACCCCAGTGCTCCATCACTATCTCCACTTTCTGCGTACCCTCACATCTTGATCATGGTCGCCGAGGCAGATTCTCGGTATGATATGACCATACGCTTCTTTGAGATGGTCCGCGCCTATTGTCTGCATACCGATCTTTTCATCTCCCCTGGAAAGGGTCATCAGTTCCATCTCAAGGAGCTTAACTGTTCCGAATCCAATGACCTTTATGACCGGCTTGCCAACTTCATTAAGGTCTGTGGAACTACTAATGAAGAAATTGCAAGTGGGCGATTACAAAAGCAAACATAACACAATGTTTCAGCGAAATTTCCATTGGTTCATCAGCTCCATCGGTTCATCAGAGAAATTTCCATTGACCTCTGTGATTTGATTTTATCATCAGCTCCATTGTACAGTCTTGCATTAACTGTTCTTATCATTGATCTTCTGCATCACCAATTGTGCGGAGAATAATGAAGTACTAAAGTTATCCGACGTACGACACTCTTATCGACACTGTCAGTACGTTATTAGGACAAAAAGTCAGTGTCTGTGTGTGTGGCCTTGCGTGTGTGTTGCGTTTCTGATTCTATTTAATAATAAATAATTGAAAGTCCATGATTGACCAGTGATCCAATTCTTCAGATAGATGAGCTTTCAGCTTATGGCTCTATCGTCGTGTTACGTGTAGATGGCTCTCTCGGTTGTATGTATAGCCCTGTATTTTACGTGGTCAAGAAGCACGTTCCATAGCTGCGTGGTCCGAAGTGTTTTGGTACGTATCAGAAGCCCATAAGTGGACATAAGTCACATAACGCTGCGTTTCATTGATCAAGCATGCACGCAGTTCCGATCATACTTAATTGAAGTTATTAGTTTCCTTGAAGCATAAAAGTTTGATCTCTCTCTCACACACACACACACACAGGCACCCTTTGTCCTTCCGCTACATGCCTTTCAATCCATCTTTGGGTGTCCTTCCGCTACATGCCTTTCACTCCATCTTTGGGTTTTTTGATAAGGTTTTGCTGGCAAGGTTTCTGAGAAGCATTTACTTTGAATCCATCTTTGGGTGTTTTTGATAAGGTCTTCTCTTTTTTTTTTCTTTATTATTATTATTATAAATGGAGGTTCAGCTGAAGCCTACTCCCCCAGACTTTAACTTTGAAATTGCAACTGTTTTTGATAGGGTTTTGCTAGCAAGGTTTCTCAGAAGCATTTATTGATAATTGCTTTATTCTTTGTATCCTATTTCTTGATCCCTAAGAGATTTCTTCCATCATCTCATTTCCACCATCTCCTTGATTGGTAGTTTTTGATTCAGAATCCACATCTATTTCTATGACGTGCCTCCACCAAGAATTTGGTAATCTATGCACTACAACATATGAGGGGCATACCAACACTGTCTATATCGATGGTCATGCCTCGACATCGGTATCATCGTTGGAAATGCCTAGAAAAAGCACATTAGGCATACCGATGGTCACTTCATCGTTGGTATAACCATATAAAATTGATCCTCAGTATACGCGCCGGTATAGGCATTGGTATAGGTGCCAGTACGAGCGTCGGTAATTTCCTAAAATTACCGGTGCCTATACCAATGCCTATATCGACGCATGTTTTAACATAGCAGAAACTGAGAGCAAAAAGTCGACATTTTGTGTGTGTTTTGAACTGAGTAGTGCCGTTGTCGACTCTACATACACACACATATGCATATACACACACATACATACATACATACATACATACATACACACACACACACACACACATATATATATATATATATATATATATATATATATATATATATATATATATATATATATATATATATATATATATATATATATATATATATATATATATATATTGTTTTAACTTCCTTTGGTTTTGTGGTGGGCAACTTGGCTTAATGATATTGAGTGTGCTTACCATCAGTTCTAAAGGTATGCTAGGTAATAAATTTGGAGTGTTGAATGAGTTCTAAAGGTATGTTACGTAATAAACTTGGAGTCTTGAATGAGTAATGTTCTTGTAAAATACTAAAGGTTGAATGAGTTCTAAAGGTAATAAACTTGGAGTGTTGAATGAGTAATGTTCTTGTAAAACACTAAAGGTTGAATGAGTTCTAAAGGTAATAAATTTGGAGTGTTGAATGAATAATGTTCTTGCAAAACACTAATTATATGAGTTCTTAAGGTATGCTAGGTTATAAATTTGGAGTGTTGAATGAATGTTCTTGTAAAACACTTGATGTGCCCCTATGTTCATTGCATGGATGCATAAGCAAAATCAAACAAACATGATGTTTGAATCCACACAAGCAAACAAACAAGTACTTGCAAATTTTATGTCTAATTATTATCTACTTAACCATTCATGTCCTAGAATGAGTGGTTTTATGAGATCCTCATTACCAAACAAGCACTTGCAAATTTTATGTCTAATTATTATCTACTTAACCATTCATGTCCTAGAATGAGTGGTTTTATGAGATCCTCATTACCACACAGTAGGAAATTTTCATATATCCCTTTCCTCCAAAATTAACCAATAGAACTATTTCACTCATGCATGTGTCACATTGCGATGCTCTTGATACAATAGTTTTTCCTAGAAATAGTTCTTTTTCTCTCTAATATTGTTGATATATTTAGGTAGTGATGTGTGTGAACACACTAGGACCGTCGGGGCACTTTTTTCCCTCTTTAGGAGGTTTGTTTCCCTCGGCTTGTATATACACCTATTGCCCTAATGGGCTACTTATTTTTGTACATTCTAGTGGTCATACATTCAGTATTGTGTGTTGTTCTCCAAGCTTCTTCTTCTTCCTTGTGTAGTTTGTATGCTTCCGCAGACGTCTAACTCCAACAATTGCTATCTGAGCAAGTCGCTGCTTCATCTAGGGCGTCATCGACACCTCTCCGGTTGCACACTCAAAATCACACGAAATTTGGTGAGTATACTCAAGGTCTTTGAGAGATCAAAACAACTTCGATTTGTGGTGCCAAAATCACGATCTGAGCTCATTTTGGCCTCCGAATGCACTATTTCAGTGCTTGTGCAAGCTATTTCATCTTTTTGCGCCAAAGGTATATAATAGTTTTGGTTCACCAGTATAAGCATCTCGAAGTTTGTTACAGGTTTAGTGGAATTTGTCTCGGCAGTGCTGTTCAACTTTTTGAGATACAATCAATTTTCTGCATCAAGGTATTTTAGTCACCAGCCATGGCTGAAAGCAGTGATGTATTCTGTATGTTGGCTGTTGAGGCTAAGTTGGATGGTACCAACTACCCATTATGGGCTTATATGATGCGACATGTATTGGTTGCAAAAGGACTGTGGAACATTGTGGAGGGTGTTGAAAGACGTCCTGCTACACCTACGAATACAGGTACTGCAAATATAGGTGCTAGAGTTGATGGAGATGGTGTCAAAGATGATGATATTCTACATATTCCTATTCGTGCTACGATTTCTACTGCACCTACTGTAGAGAAAATTCGTTGGGATGGCAAAGATGCCCAGGCACATGCATTGATAGCTTTGTCTGTCAAACATGCCATTATTCCTCACATTCGTTCTTGCAAAATAGCTAAGGATGCTTGGGATACACTTACGACATTGTACTAAGCTAGGGATGAGGCTCGTGTTTCTTACCTCCGAAAACAGTTGGAGAGTGAGCACATGAATGAAGGTGATTCTATGGACAATTTTCTAACAAAGATCAAAGACTTGAAGGAATAGTTGATTTCTGCTGATGAAGTTATACCAGATAGCTCACTTGTGCAAACCGTTCTGAATGGTCTTCTTGATTCATACCAGAGTTTTGATTCTACTTTTCAGTTGATGATGAAATAAAATCCAAATGCCTTGTCATTTGAGGAGTTAGTTTCTATCCTATTGTAGGATCTAGGCAGAACAGGTCTATTATGCGTGTTGCAAATCCAGCTTTCCTAGCTAGTCAGAAGGGCAAAGGTAATGGAGCTCATGTACTAGCAAACAAAAATTTGTGAATGTTGCACATTCGAAGAAGGAAGACAAATATGAGAAGAAATCAGAAAAGCATAAATTGTTTTGCAAGTACTGTAAAGGAAATGATCATATCATAAAGAACTATCCAAAACTGGCTGCTAAAGAGGCAAAGAAGAAAGAGGCTGGAATGGTTGTTGCAGAGGCCTCTACACGGAAAATAGAGTCTGCTAATCTTGTGCACGAAGGAGAATGGGCGTTTACTACTGTTTGCAGTTTTGAACCATCTTCCCATGATCAATGCATGTAGACTCAGATGTTTGGTACTTTGATAGTGGGGCGACCAAACATATTACCTCGCAACGTAGTTTCTTCTCTTCACTCCAGCCTGCCCCTACAGGGAATACTATCACATGCACCAACAACTCCTCTTATCCAGTCATGGGAGTTGGTAAGATCATTCTCACTACTACTAATGGTAGTTCTTTCACTTAATCAGATGCTTTATTTGTACCAAGGATCAAGAAAAATATGTTATCAATTTCTGCATTAGACAAGATTGGCTTGATTGTGAAATTTGTTGATGACAGATGTACAGTTCATGATCTATCAAATGGTGAGATCATTATTGCTTCAGGCATTTTATGTCATGGGTTGTATAAGCTTATAGACTATGAAAGATCTATGAATGATTCGGCATGTTCAATACATGATTTTCAGGCTATGTCAGATGCAAAGCTTTGGCATGCACGCTTTGGTCATCTGAATTTTGCTAGTTTGCTATGCCTACAAAAATCTGATATGGTGTCTTCTTTGCCCAAGCTTGAAGCACCTCGAAAACATGTATGTGAAGGTTGTATTTTGGGAAAAATGCAACATTCATCCTTTCCAAAAGATGGTTCAGTTCGGGCTACGTAGAAATTGCAGCTTGTACATAGTGATGTTTGTGGTCCTATGCAGACACCTTCTTTTGGAAACTATCTTTAGTTCGTGACTTTCATTGATGATTTTTCCAGGCATGCATGGGTATATCCACTCAAAGCAAAGTCTGAAGTGTTTATGTCCTTCAAACAATTTTTGGTTCTGGTTGAAAATCTATCAACACGTAAAATGGGCACCCTCCATTCTGATCGAGGGGGGGGGTATATGTCTTCTGACTTTAATGCGTTTCTGGCTGAACATGGGATAAAACATCAATGTACAGTGCCGTATACACCTCAACAGAATGGAGTTTTTGAACAAAAGAACATATCACTTATGGAGATGATGAGGTGTATGGTCAAGAGTTAGGCTTTACCACATAGTTTCTGGCTTGAGGTTGTCATGTGTGTAGCATATGTAGTTAACAGGTGTCTCACTAAAGCGCTGCAATCTATCACTCCATATGAGACTTGGCATGGTCGAAATCCATCCCTTGCTCATCTGCATGTTTTTGGTTGTTTGGCATATGCACTAGTGCTTGAACAACATCATAGAAAATTGGACAATAAAGGAGTAAAATGTATCTTTGTTGGGTATAATTTTGAAAGTAAAGGCTATCGTCTGTATCATCCACAGACTAAATGCATTTTAGTTAGCCGTGATGTTCTTTTTGTGGAAGATGCTATTCAACCATTGCTTTCATGTACTAAGGAGACATCTGTTAGCTCCAAAGACATGTATGATATTTTGTTGCCTCTTTTTACAGGTGGATATTCTAGTGCTGGTCCTAATGAGGCAACATCTCAGCCATTGCAGGTTTCATGTGATTGAGATGATTTACATGATGTGCTTGTTGATGAGAGAGCTAATATTGAGGAGGCAAAAACTATGCTAAAATGGTTGGTGTAGACTTTGCATGAAAACAAATTAGATGCACTTCTGTCATATGGTACTTGATCAGGCTCTCATAGTGCTTCTTTTGGATCAGATTGCTATGCTATGGCTGCATCTAGTTTGTGTGATGAGACTGAGCCTGTTTCATTTGATGAAGCACAAAACTCTAAACATTGGATGGCTACAATGCAATTTGAATATGATGCTATCATGAAAAATGGTACCTGGCCTTTATGTGACTTGCCTCCTAGCAAGAAGGCCATTGGCACTAAGTGGGTATACAAGCTGAAGCATAAGCTTGATGGAACAGTTGACAGGTATAAGGCTAGGCTTATTGCAAAGGGTTATGCACAGGAAAGAGGCATTGATTTTGATGAGAACTATGACTACTGTTCAGAGCATCTATGCACATGCAGCCCATCATGGTTGGAATTTACATTAGTTAACATTAAAACAACATTTGTGAATGGTGACTTGCATGAAGAAGTGTATGTTTTTCAGCCCTGTGGCTTTGTGCAGAAAGGGCATGAAAACCAGGTGTGTAGGTTAGAGAAGGCAATGCTTAGCATGCTTAGCATCCTTTCTTTATCTTTCCTACTCATCATAATAGTTCCCTTTTGTTGAAATTTGCATCATTATGGAGGAAGGAACTAACTATAACAATTAGTCACAAAAACTATGGAGGAAGGAACAAAATATATGAAAACATGATGAAATGAATTAAAATAGAAATGCCTTACATGAGAGGCTCTATGAGCATGGAGACTCCATGAGGAGTGGAAGCACACTCTTGGCAATGAGCTAGAGTGGAATGAGCTTTTGTGGAGTGAAGGAAGGCCTTGCTTATATGGAGTTTGGGAGAATTCCCTTGCATGTGGGATAAGTGAACTTGCATGAGAATGAAACTAGCTTGGACAAAAGGGTGGAGCATGGAACTCTCAACAGTCTATGTTGATGACATGCTGCTCATTAGTCCTATTGAGAAGCATATTGCTGATTTTAAGGTTGATTTGCATGCCTCATTTGAGATGTCTAATTTGGGGCATTTGCATCCTTATTTGGGCATTCGAAATATGCAGGTTGATGGTGAAATGGCTTTATGTCAAACGAAATATATTGACACATTATTGCAGCGTTTTGGCCTTGAAGACTGTAAACCTATTGCCACTCTTATGGAGACAGGTTTACGATTGAGTCTTCATGATGTTGGAGATGCATTTGATGTTGTTCTCTATCAACAGGCTGTTGGATGCCTAATTTACTTATGCATTACTTGGCAAGATATTTAGTTTGCTGTCTCATAGATGAGTAGGTTTACGCATTGCCCAAGAGTCAAGCATTGGTAGGCGGTTAAGCGCATCTTTCGCTGCTTGAGTGGTACCTAGCTACTTGGATTGTTTTATCCCAAGGGGGGATCACTACCGCCAGATTTGCATGCTTTTTCTTACAGTGATTGGGCTGGTTGCTATGACACTCGTGTGTCCATCAACGTTTTTTGCTTCATGCTTGGTAGTTCATGTATATCTTGGTTGAGCAAGAAGCAGCCTACTGTGGCCACTTCTAGTTGTGAGGTTGAGTATAGGGCAGCCTTAACAGCGACTGTTGAGTGTGTGTGGCTCAGATGCCTTATGGCTGATTTGGGTGTTGGTCAGTCTTCTACCACCACCATCTTCACTGATAGTCAAAGCGCATTGGCAGTTGCGAGGAACCCTTTGTTCCATGCTCGCACTAAGCACATTGAGGTGCATTATCATGATGTCATGGAGAGGTTCTCTACTGGAGAGATCAGCTTGGCATATGTGCCCACGTAGGACAACATTGCAGACCTTTTCATGAAGGCTCTACCTAGGGAGAGGTTTGAAGCTTTCCGCAAAGCTTTGGGCTTACTTCCTTTTGTGGATTGATTCCACATAGCTTGGCATTTCCTTATACATGAGTGCGAGCTCCTTGTTCACCACATCACTCCCAGGGGGGATTTGTTGATATATTTAGGTAATGATGTGTGTGAACACACTAGGACCGCCAAGGCACTTTTTTGCCCTCTTTAGGAGGTTTTTTTCCCTCCCCTTGTATATATGCCTATTTCCCTAACGGACTACTTATTTTTGTACATTCTAGTAGTAATACATTCAGTATTGTGTGTTGTGCTCCAAGCTTCTTCTTCTTCCTTATGCTATTGGTGTGCTTCCGCAGACGTCTAACTCCAACAAATATCAGGGAGAAGCTAATGACATTTATTGCCACACTTGAATCAATTAGAGGTCTCCTCCTACACATAGGTACCTGTTCACAGATTTCAACATGAATTTTAGGTCTCCAAGTATCTTCATCACTAGAATCCTTTACTATATCCTTGTGCATATAGGGATTGCTCTTGTTTTTTCTTATGAGCGTCAATTTCTTTTAGTTTCCTTATATTCATTTCCTTGGGAGTCTTTATTCTGTCTCTAGCTTGTTCTCGAGCGTGCTCATTGATTCAAAGACATTCCATTTCTCATTTTTACCACATAATGCTTCTCAATCATTTGATTATTCAATGGCTCAAGATATGTTTTTGAAATCGTGCCCAATCCATTCATATAATGTTGCTAATTGAGGAATGTATATTAAGAAATCAATAGGCAAAATCGCATTTGACCATATACCATATTGAAAGGTATGGTTCCTATGCATCTTTGTAAGATACTTAAAATACCAATTATATGTGATATATTTTCTTGCTCAACGTTATACAAGTCACTTTGTTAGTCTTAAGCATATTCATTGATTTATTGGCTTTCCTTCTCTCATTTTGTTTTTCCATATGGAGATTCTTGAGCATTTCACTAGTCAATGGTTCAAGATTTTTTTCTTTTTCTATACAATTACTAATATAACTCACTAGTTCATCCCTTTACAACATTAATGAATTTATTGCTCCACTTGTGGATATTCTTTTGATTGTCAACCATCCAAGGGCATCACTAGCTATGGAAAACAGGAGGGGGGCAAGGGGGCAGCCTTGCTTGATGGATCTCCTAAGGCTAAAGTGAGGAGATAGGGAACCATTAATAGAAACCCTGGAATGGGCATTGCCAAAAAGAGTGCTCACAACTCTAATGAAGTGTTTTCCCATACCAATGTCCTGAAGAGATTGGAGAAAAAAATCCCATTCAATCCTATCATACGCTTTGTCAAAGTCTATTTTCAAGAAGAAGAAAGGTTGACTGGACTCTTGGGCATACTCCATACCCTCCCATAAAGAAATGATAGCATCACGGATGTATCTTCCTTTGATGAAGCCTTTTTGTTCAGGGAGGATAATATCTTTCATGTGAGGGCTAAGTCTCCTAGCTAAAGAGGAAGCAATTATTTTGTATATGGAAGTCAAACAAGTAATGGGACTCCAGTTATTCAGGTCCTCTTTGGGTCCCCTCTTATGGATCAGTTTAATGACCTAGTGTTGATTTCAATAGGAAGAGAGCCTTTCCTAACAACTTCTTTCCACACCAAGAGAATGAAGGGAGTCCTGAAGTCATCAAGAGCAATGAAAAACTTTTTCGGAAGACCATCAAGACCAGGAGATTTGCAAGCTCTCAATTTACCTATGATTTCTTTAATCTCACCGGTAAGGTAAAGTTTTTTTTCTCTTTAGAGCAATGGAGGCTTTGGCTCGTGGATATCCTCCCCCCACTTGGGAGAACTAGAGAAAACATCAGTAAAGAAGTGGGTGTCGTCCTGCAAGTTCTCCTCAGCATTGATAGCAAAACCACCAGACTTTTTCATCAGCAAAGGAATGAAATCCTTACTCTTCTTCTTTTTAAGCAGAGAAAACATGAGTTTGTTGGGACGATCGAGGTTCCCCGCCCAAAATTCTCTTGAAGCGGAGAGAATGCTACTAGCCTCAAGGTATTCTTTCGTACTTCAATCTCTCTTAGAGGCATAAAACGCTATCCAAGCAGGTAGGATCTTTGGAGGTGAGAATTTTTTCAATTTCACTGGAGCATTTTTGCCTTCTTGAAGCTCTTAGGTATTTTCTTAAGTTCTTGAAGTGGGTGAACATGTATTGCACTTCCTTGATGAATCTGGACCAAGCCATTGAAGGGCTGGTATACTCATCAAAATGCCTGGTAAAAATGGCTTTAGTCTTATCTAGGACACAAGGGTTGAGAAGTAAGGAAGGATCCAGGTGAGGCCATCCAGCCTTGAAGCTAGGACTGGAGTTCTTCAAGGAGATAATCAAAGGCTGATGGTTTGACACACATATAGAATTATCAGTGGAGATTTTGGTATTTCCAAAAACTTGAAGTTAAGGAACGTTGATGTAACACCTATCAAGCTGGGCAACAAGGTAGTTTTGACCTTGCTGTTTATTGCACTTGGTGAATCTTGAATACTCAAAAATGTCTAACAGGTCATGAGTGGACACTAAGTTCAACCAAGCAGACCACTCATGATGTGAGATGACACTGCCCACCTTGTTGTATCTATCCCTCAGCAAGGTGACCATGTTGAAGTCTCCCACAACAAGGAGGGGCCCCATGAGGCTACTCATTTCTTCCCAATAGTACCTTCTTTGGGAAGGGCAATTCGAGGCATAAAGGCTAATGATAGTACACTCATAGGGTTTGGAGAGAGAGAGACACCCCCACCCATTGATTGGTAAGGCTGTACTAGACATCCCTAATGAAGTGGGACAAAGAAAGGGCAATCCCTATGGAGGCTCCCCCTCTCCCCAGGGGATGACTGGGAAAGAACCATTTATGCTTATTGGAAACTATATTAAGATGTAAGCTAAGCTTAGAAGTGTTGACATTCAGCTCCTACAGACAAAGGAAATCATGCATAGCAGAGATGTCAAGCAGCCACTTAGCAATAACCTTGGCTCCAGCCGGATCAGTAATACCTTTAACATTGTAAGAAAGAATGTTCAAAGAGTTCATCATGATAAGAAAAAGGAATTAGGTACAACACATAATCCAGGTCATTTCTTAATATTCTTGGAGATCTTGTTCATAGTTGTACTCTTTAACACCTCCTTTCTCTTAGTATTAGAGTTACCACTATTTCTCTTTGATTTGGAGATTCGCTAGGTTGGGGGTGCCTCGTTCTCCTTTTGGTTGCCCAATAGGTCCTCTTCTTCAATCCCTTGATGTTGAAGGATTCTTATTTCATATTCATCTTGATTGGATAGTTCAATCAAAAACCTGTTAAGATCATCTGAGAGCAACTTAGTATGGTTGTCAATCATAGATTGTACAGGGTTCAAGGTATTCCAGTTAGAATTAACAACAATTTTTTTCCTGTTTGTTATGGTGATCCAGCCCTCGTTGGAAACATTACAGTTCGTTGATCCCTCGTTACCAGAAGGATGAGAGGGATTCTCTTTGATAAAAGGAGGGATGACTTCCAAGCCTTTGAGTTGCCTGTTCTTTATTGAGTCATCTTCAATAAATGGGTTGGACACATCTTCTAGAAGAGCATCAAAAGCATTACTCCAATTTTTAGAACCTTTTTTTTTGTTGTTTTACCTGAGGCTTTTTGACATGGTTGTTGTAGGGAGGTACCTTGTTCTTCTGTCCCTTTAGCATTAGTGGTATGGGCAACTTCTTTCAGTAAAGGACAGTCTTTGATCTAGTGCCCTTGCCTGTAGCATTTGAAACAGGCATTGGGAAAATTCCTATAGACCACTTTTTGTTCATGTAAACACACACCATCAGAATCAATAATTTGCAGAGAAGATTTGACCAGCTTGTTTATGACTCTCTCAACCAACACCTAGGGATCCCACCATGGATTGATATGAACTCTAGCTTTCTGGCCCAAAACTTTCCCTAGGAGACCGCACAGACCATCAAACCAAGGGTAGAAATCAATCGGAAGGTCTAAGAATTCAACCCAAATAGGAACCATGGACGGCTTTGGTCCCCTAGATTTAAAGCCCAGGAACCATCTAAAGAATGAGAAAGGCATCGATTTAACTACCCATTGCCACTCGATAATGACCCTAATCGCGTTGTTGGAGTCATCAAAGTAAAATAGGTAGTATCCATTCGGAAAATACTGAATTTGCTTAACGAATAATCCTCGTGATTCCCGTTTGGTTTTAATCCAGAGTTTAAGCATGCCAAAGGGGGGCTTAGAGCTGTGACAAAGCGCTATTATTACTCATTCAACGAATCTCTCTTTCCATTGCTTGAAAGATTATTTATCAATCACTAATGCGAAATTATTAGCAGAACTAGCCCCATGACAAAAACCTTGAGTGAAATAGTTAGGAGTCGGACCTACTGGTGATTTCCCCTTCACATCTAATGTCGGCCCTCGAGAGGCAAAAAATCCTTGCCCCTGAGTACCATTTGACAGGGCATCATCAAAGGATTTGGGGGGGGGGGGGGCGGGAGAGATATTACCTGGCATTGCTCAAACAAAGAAGCTACACTTGCCAGAAGTTTGTCCGGATGATTCATGCCTTCTGTAACACCTATTGGCGTGTCATACACTTGCAAAACATTCTAGACCAGGTCCCAGACCAAATCCTCATGATTTATGCATTGTTGAAGCAGTGAAGCGTTGTTGCAGAGAAGCGGTGAAGCGTTGTTGCAGAGAAGCGGTGAAGCCATTGCACTCCCCGTGTGGGGGGAGCAGGGGGCTCCTCGACGCACTAGATAGGAACAGATTAGGGCCGCGATTCACTAGAGACAAAGGAGATTGAGTGAACGTTCATGCGTGCTTGCATGAAAAAAGACTTGGAACACAAAACCCTAACCCTCTCGTGACCATCTTTTTCACTTATTGAAATCCAAGCATATCCTATCTCTATATTGAATACTAGATTCAACACGAACTCTTAGTGGTGCTTTATTACTCACCTAGAAAAAAACGATCTTCTTTGATATATGCGACCCCTTTCATAATGAACACTTCAAATTAATATTCCATTTTTAGATGATCCCATCTTATCAATTGTCTTGTGCTACGTGGATTATTTACCTAATATAATAAATTTGATGGCCTTTGCTCCACTTAAGTTTGTTATTAGACCATGTAGTGCTTTAGCAATGATTGCATAAATTTCTATGAATCTTCTACAATAACCACAATGCCCCATGACATCTTGTACTTCTTTTATGCTCTTTGGTTGGGGCATGAGTTGGAATTCCATTTTTGGATAGAATGTTTCCTAGCATTTTTTCTTTGATGTACCATAAATACACATTTCTCTAGGTTTATGCATATGCGGTATGTTCTAAATTCTGCAAAGATCCATTCAAGTTTTGGAATATGAACTCATATTTTCTCTGAGAGTGCACATAAATGATAATCCTAAAATTCTAGACTCTTTTACAATAATTCTTGGAACATAGACATATTAGTTACTAGAAAGTATTTGGAGAATTTTTAAGCCTCAAAGGCATAACACTAAAATCATAGATGCCCAATTTAGTGGAAAAGGTTGTCTTTTCTTGATCCTTAGGAGCAAATTGTTCCTTATCATTGCCTAAAATCCATACGGGAACCCATAAAATCCCTTTTCTTCCACGCATGACAATAGATGGTCTATAATAGGCAATGGATAACTATCATAGATAGTTGTGGCATTGACCTTCTTGAAGTTAATATGAAGTCTCAAATTTGTATTTCTTGGGTAATACCACAAGCAGTGATACCCATTATGTGTGCTCTTTCCTGTATATGAATCCTATAGCAATAAGTATTATTATACATATATGTTTTTTTTCTAGTGTCACACACATATATGGCCTTTATTTGTAACTTTTCACATATTTCAAATCAATATACATCACGGATAACTTTCAAGTTGTTCATCTTCAATTTTTCCTTACATTCTCTAAAAAAAACTTTCAAGTTGTTCATCTTCATCCATTGTCACATCATTTTCTATGTAACTGCATCGTTATTCACCATTCTCAACTATAGCTACCACTTTTTAGGTGTGCTCATTGATGTTGTCCTTAGATAGGCATGTGATTAAGCATAATGTGTATGAATATAATTTCATCCAAATTTTATTTTCTAAAGTTTTATAAAATTCAAAGGCTTTCTTCCTCTTTTCAACTCTCTATTTTGATGTTTTTGAGTTGTTATTTCAATATTGAACAATGCTTTCTCATTCCTAATTTCTTCTCTCATATTTCTAGCAAACGTTTTATCCAATGATTCTTCTTTTTGAAGAATTTTGGATTCATCACTAGTGATTCTTCGTCTACATCATCTGAGTCTTCTATGTGAAGAGGTGATGTGATACAGACAAAGATGAGTGGGTGCTTGCAAAAAAGCCCACTCAACACTAGCCAAGATAGCTTTTGGAATGTCTTATATACTTAGCTAGCTTCCAAGGTATGCATAAAGAAGCACTAACGCATTTTGAACATCACTTTCAAATGATTGCATCAAAACAAATAAGTTTGTTCTTCACAAGACTTAGAAAAACCTTCTATTTTGGGAAGTGATACTCACAATAAAATGCTTTGAGTTCAAAGCTTGATATGAATTGACCAAAGAGATTTTGCACACATTTAGTTTAAGTGTTTAGCTAAATAAATCAGGTTTTATGATGAGTTTAGCCTCTCTATACAAGGAGAAATAAGTTTAACAAGTCTGGGGGAAACCTCGACTTTTTAGGAAGAAGATGAAGTGCAAATATAGTCACATTTAAATCTTCATAACTCAGGATCTACTCATTCAAATATAATGAAACATCATATGCAATATCACAAGGGTCCCATCTAAGTGATTCAAGTGAAAGTTTGGAAATTGGATACTCAAAGACATAGAAATGAATGACACAAGTTGACTTTGTACCCGAAGGTACTATAGCAGCACACAGAGAATGAATACTCAAGATATATGAATCATAATGTGTATTGCACATATGATAAAAGGGAGATATAGAGAACTACTCTCATATGAGATGAGTACACAGTAGGCTCAAAACCTCATCTCAATCTCTTAGAAAAGATTTGTGTACCCTCTTCTAGAAGGGGGTCTATTTGTACATGATTCTGAATTTGAATCTGATGAATCATCCACCTAAAAGTGATCCTAAAGCTTAGGAGTGATTTGAATCCCAATTAAAGCCATGAAATCTGTCTTCATTCATCCACAAGATTTTTGTTGCTTTCAGCTTTTACTTTTGAACAAGAAAAGTCCAACGTATTTATCCTTTGAACTTTTACAAGCATGGCTTCATGTGTCTACATTCTTATGAGATGTTTAATTAGATTAATCCAAGAAATTAAGAAATGATCTTAAGTTTTTTTCTTTCACAAATAGCTCTGCCTCAAGCCTAAGAAAAGCTAAGTCTTCAATCCTTGAATATCTCTTACAATCCAATCATTGATTTGAATCTATTCAACTTAACTCCATCCAATGCCTTTGTCATCATATCCGCATATTGTTGATGAGTTGATACATATGACAATTGAATCTCCTTGCTTGTAATCTTATCCTTAACATAATGATAATTCAATTCTATGTGTTTAGTCTTGGCATGATATATTGGGTTATCAGCAAGAAGAACTAAACTGATATTATCCCCAATAATGTGAAAAACAGATGACTTACGAACTAAATTAGAGTATAAGGTCTGAATTCACATTGCTTCCTGAGTTGCATTAGGAGGTCCTCTATATTCACATACACATACACACACATGCACACAAACATACACATACAAACACATATGCATACACACACAAAGACACACATATACACACATACACATGCACACATATACATACACACATGCACACATGCACATACACATATACACACACGTATACACTCACATGCATACAAAACACATGTATAGAGATGCATATGCATACATATATACACACATGCATACTGTAGCTTAGTAATGAGTAGCACCTCCTTTAATGTCAATCCAGGAAGATGTGAGGATGGTATGAAGACCTCGAACAAGTGATGGCACAAGGGTGTGAGTGAGAAGCACACACATACACACACGCGCGCACACAAGGTAAGACAAAGAGAGAAACAATGGAGTTATTTAGATTACTCAAGAAGTCTCATACAAGTTCAAATCTACGATAAGCTAACCTCAAAATTGAGCTCTCTAGCTCTATTTATAGTTTTTGACTAGCTTTGGTCCTGTCCAGACCTAGTGTCCGATCTAGTTAAAAATTAAGTTCTAAGGCTATTTTGGAGGCTCAAACGAGCTCTAAAAATTATGAAAATTGGTGCATAAATACTACTCATACTCCTCAAGCTTGAGGACAAAATGGAGTAGGAATAATCAAAAATGATATTTATAATGGTGTGGAGTGACTAAAATCACTATTTGGGAAATATTAATTCAGGAAAAATGATAGGCCTATTTGCCAGATCTCCGTTGACTACTTTGCCTACTTGGCCCTTCTCGTTGGCTTCCTTGTCTTGTAAGTCCATGACTGCCCTGACCACTACCAACACTCCCCCCTCTATCGTGTCTGTCGTCTCTGACAGACCCTTGTTGAGCGGACCGTTGGATGTAGTATTCCACAACATCTGTCGCTAGGTGGTGTTTTGATAATCTCAGTCCTTTGGCCAAATCAGTGAGTAGGGCATCCCAGTCTATTGGCCCAGGTACCTCCAGATGTGGCATGTGTAGCTTCTCTGAGTGTAGAGCCTGTTCTATCGCAAATAATTGTAATAGATGAGATGGTCTGGGTATGAATATCTCTGAATGATATTCCTAGAACCCTATGATAAACATTTCTTCAAACGTTTGTTTGAAGCAGGCTGGGAGATACTTGATACGAGCATGCCACACATATACAACGTTGATGGATGGTGTGGTGCTCATATCATAAACAAGATCTTGGTTGCCTTCGTTGAATCCGAGAGCCAAAAGGTGAGGTTCTTTGACATTTTTAAAGGTTCAAAATGTAACCAGCTCAAATATTTTAAGGCACATCTGTGCCATGATGTCTGGTACATTCTTGAATCTGATTCCCCAATGCCGAATGGTTGAAATCATGTATGCGGCGATGGGTTGGCCACAAGGTGGTGCCAAATATACATAGTTTAACCATTTGTCACATCCTTTGACTGTCAAAACGGTTTTGGTGTACTCGGGCTATGATCTTCGGCGAAAGATAGGGCAGTAGCAAGGGTTATACTTGGTGTATAAGGGCATGTTATTCCAAGTGCGCACCATCTCGGGGTATGTTTCGAGTAGGTGTATCCTCCATGTAGGTTGAAATATGTTGCCGTGCGTTGCACTTTCAGGAATGTCATCTGGTGCAAATTGTGTTACCGAGGTTGGTTCTGTTATGGTGCGCTACTTTATCTCAGCATTATAATCTGCCATTAATACACAAAATGGAACATACAAATCATCTGAAGTGCCAATCCATCGATGATGGGAGAGGTTTTTGAAGTAATCTGATTTGATGACAACCTCTTCCAGTCGGGACATGGACTGTATCTGCACTGCAACTCTATCATCATGGGTTGGGCCTACCTTTTCTAATCTCTGCATCCATTCTAGAGCTTCAATCTCAAATGTGTCCATTCCTTCCTCTATTTGTTTACCACCTGGTATAGGCATGGGTACATAAGGGTCCTCGAAAGTCTCCTCAACTTCAATTTGAACTAAGTCCTCCGGTTCCGGCTCCACTAGGGGAGAGGGTTGACGCTCATATTGGAGAAGTTTATTTTGTAGCTCCGTTAGTTGTGCCCTTAGTTCTATTACCTCTGCTGATGTGTTGGCTATAGCTATTACTTCTTTAGGTGACTCACGCTGACTGGCCAACTACTTCCGTAATTCATCACACTCTATTTCCAAGGCAGCATATGCCTCTAGTAGGTCAGCATGTGTGTCCAAAACTATCTGCATGTTGGTTGACAGTATGGCTTTGAAGCGTTCAGGATCAATCTCTGTGGGGGATCCTTTTTGTTGTGTTTACAAACTTGTAAACATCAAAGTACACAACGAAACATGATGAGACCTCCCAAGATCATTAAAACACCAACCAAATATTTCCAAACTTCAAAAACAAACTTTCCACCAAACTTTCCAAAAAACAAAAATAGGTCACTGTAGCAAAATGATCACCAGAAACTCTCGGAGCAGAATTTGACAAAACTAATCATATATTCTAAAATTAGACTCTACATAGCATGCTTTAGAAACAAAAAACGTCAAAAAGGGTGGAGTATAGCTCCCAAACCAACAGCTTGAAGTCAAGGTAAGAAGAAGCCTGCAACAACAAGTTATGACTAACTGTCTGAATTGAAAAATGATGTATAGTAGCAAGAAAACTTCAAGATCTATGAGGAATTTTGATATGGATACAAAGTATGAGAGCTAAGGAAACTCCTCCAAGTGAAATCACTCAGAAAGATCTCATAACGACTGAGATATGAAAGTTTGAAGAGAGGTATGTCACTAATGAGGCACCGGATAGACACAAAAAACAAGATCTGCAAAAACGCCTACTTGCGTGGAGTTTTCTCATTGTAAATTGTACAAAAACTGATCTATTTATATAGTACAAGTTGTAAGCTTTGCAACACAACAAGAATCACTCAATTTGGACACCTACACTAAGAGAACCACTCTTTTTATTGAGAGGCTATGAACAGAAGTGCCTTCCTTGTCTAAAAATGAACACCTCTCCTTTCCTTCTACTTTTATCTACTTTTGCTCTAACTTTGGAGATGTGAACGCCTCCACATGTTACTTTTCATAACTAATAAGATCCACAAGCTTCCATATACCATTTTTAATAATTAATAAAATCCACAAGACTACTTCAGAGCTTGTTTTTATGTAACATTGCCCCCCTCAAGCTCTAAATCCAAAGCTTTGACTCCAAGTAGTACTTTGATTCGCTTAAGCTTCTGAGCATCCACTGCTTTTGTGAGTATGTCTGCTAATTGATCTTTCATTCCAACATATTGAATATCAATATCTTCATTCACCACCTTCTCTTGGATATAGTGATAGTGCACTTCAATGTGTTTTGTTCTTGCATGGTACACTGGATTAGATGCGAGCTGTAATGAACTTACATTATCTCCAAAGAGTAGTGGACATGTTGTAGATAGATTCATATCTTCATAAAGCTTCAAATACCAGATAATCTCACATGTTGTATTTGTAAGACTTCTATATTCAGCTTCTGTGCTTGAAAGTGCTACTCTAGGCTGTTTTTTAGAACTCCATGAAACCAAATTATTACCTGCAAATATCAGATATCCACCTGTACTCCTTCTATCATCCTTATTTCCAGCCCAATTTGCATCACTGTATGCTTTCAAATCCAAACCTTCATGATATTTATAGCCCAAACCTTCATTTAATGTACCCTTCAAATATCTCAAGACCCTTTTTGTTGCTTGCATATGAACATCTGTGGGTTTGTTCATGAATTGAGACAATGTACTTACACTAAATGTAATATCTGGCCTTGTTAAAGTTGCATATATAAGAGAACCAATCAAAGACCTGTAGATAAGTGGATCTTCTAAAAGTTCACCATCTTCAGCACTGTACTTCACATTGGGTTCCATCGGATTACTGATACTCTTGCAATGCTCCATGCCATATTTCTTTAACAAATATGAAATATACTTTCTTTGTAGAAGATATACGCCATCTTCCTTCTTCATAACTTTGATTCCAAGAATGTATGTCAGTTCTCCTAAATCTGAAATTTTAAATTCAGATCCCTGCTCTGCTTTGATCCTGGCTATCTCACCTTCATTGTTTCCTGTTATTATCAAGGCATCCACATAAATTGAGATATAAACAATCAATGATCCTTCAACCTTAACATACAAAGAAGTATCTGCATTTGAACACCTGTATCCCTGCTTTTCAAGAAACTTTACCAATCTAAAATTCCAAGCCCTTGGAGCTTGCTTAAGACCATACAATGCTTTCAAGAGTTTACATACATGAGTAGGCTTCTTGGAATCTTCATAACCTACTGGTTGCTCCATGTACACATATTCTTTTAAATCACCATTGAGAAATGCATTTTTTATATCTAATTGATAAAGATTCCATACCTTGCTTGCAGCAACACTTATTAATGTCCTTATTATTGATATCTTGGCAACAGGAGAAAATGTCTCCTCATAATCGATGCCATAACTCTGTGCATAACCTTTACAAACAAGCCTTGCCTTGTATCTACTTAGTGAACCATCACTGTTTCTCTTTATCCTGTACACCCGTTTGTTACCAATTACCTTCATGTTAGGTTGCCTTGGAATTAAACTCCATGTATTGTTCTCATACAAAGCTGTCATTTCTTCATCCATTGCTTTAACCCATTTCTTTACCTTTGACGCTTCTTTAAAATTTGTTGGTTCCTGCTCCTCAAGAAGTTTTGCAATATAAGCTTCATGAGAAATCTTTGCGGTTGCCTTCTTTCTCTTACTGGATACCTTGATTGGCTTCTTGTCCTACTATGCTTTTCTTGCCTTCGGTTTGAGTTCTTCTTGATGTAGAACCTTCACTTTCTTCTTCCTATGACTCAATTTCCTTTGAAATCAAATCAAGAATTTTCTTCAACTTCTGATTGGGGGGAGTTGCCTCTTCATGTGTAATTTGACTCTCTGGTGAACTTGGAGAACTTGGCTCTTCTTCGTGACTTCTTGTAGTTTCTTCTTCATCTACCTGCACTTCATGTTTATACCAAGATTTATCTTCATGAAAAATAACATCTCTCGAAACAATTACCTCTCCCGTATCTGGGTTCACACATCTATATCCTGGTTGCCCTTCTGCCATACCAATGAAAACCATTTTTTGTGACCTTGGATCCAACTTTGACCTTAACTGTTGTGGAACATGAACAAAACATATGCTTCCAAAAATTCTACAATTAACAATATCTGGTTTTGATCCATAAAACAATTCATAAGGTGCTTGTTGTACATGACTTTGAGTAGGTGGTAACCTGTTCATCACATAAACTGCCATATTGCATGCTTCAGCCCAAAAAATAAGTGGTAAGTCCTTTTCATTTAACATGCACCTACCCATCTCCAAGATAGACCTGTTTCTTCTTTCGGCCACACCATTTTGTTGAGGTGTGTATCTGTTTGTAGTCTCCTTTTTAATTTCTTCTTCCTCCAAAAATGCAAGAAATTGATTAGAAAAATATTCGCCTCCTCCATCTGATCTCAACCTTCTTATGCTTCAACCTGTTTGCTTTTCAACCAATGATTTAAACTTTTTGAATATGTCAAACACTTCGGATTTGTATTTCATAAAATAAATGAATGTAAACTTTGAGAAGTCATCAATAAATGTGACAAAGTACTTGCTACCTGCCATGGACTCTTCTTGAGATGGACCCCATACATTAGTATGAATCAAGTCCAAAATACCTCTGCTTTGCAATGCTGCTTTTGAAAAAGAACTTTGTACCTGTTTTCCAAACTGACATGCCTCGCAAACAAAATCCAAATCTTGCTTAGGTAATTGTGGTAAACCTTCAACCAATGATTTCTTTGCAATATCTTTAACCTGCCAACACTGATGTGTCCTAATCTTTTATGCCATAAATCCAATTGACTTACTTGAGTCCCATTAACCATTGTATAACTTGCATAATCTGGAACTTCAACTTCATAAGTATATAATCTATTTACCTTTTGTCATTTTATAACAAAATTTCCATCCTTCTTCTGATAAGCCTGCCACTGATTATTGTCAAAATCGACATTTACTCCATTGTCCTCCATCTGTCCAACTGAAATCAAATTTCTTGTAAAGGTAGGAACAAACAAAACATCTCTAAGAGTGACATGTTCATTAAGTGGACAATCACCAATGTAAACTACTTCATGCTCAGTACTATCTCCTGTAGCAACTGTGACTCTTGAATCAGGTTTGTGTAAGTTCACAAACATATTCATGTTGTGACTCATGTGGTTTGAGCAACCACTATCTACATACCAAGTTTTGTTGTTTACCTTCCTCTTATGTGTCTCTGTATGCATAGCCATAAGAACGTTTTCCTTTTGTGTTTGAGCCTCCTCTTGTACTATGTTGTTGTTGTGATGCATGTGATCTTGGCCTCTTCCTCTTTGTCGTCCTCTAAAACCACCTCTTCTATTCGGATTGGAGAAACAATCCCTAGCATAATGAACAACTTTACCACAATAATGGCAAGTAAAGTTACCTTGCTGATTTGGTTGAGTTTGTTGACTTTGTTGTATTGTTCTTCCTCCTCTAGTCGCATTAAAGCTTCCTCTTCCTCTTGCATTGTTGTTGAATCTTCCTCCTCCTCTCCAATTTCCTCTACCTCTTGATCTATTTGATGAAGTATAAAGAGCTTGTCCTTGACTACCTCTTTGCGAATGATAAGAGTTCCCACCTTCTATGTTGATTTCTTCAGTCATCATGAGTGTCTGTAAATCTTCAAAGGATGGTAGATTCTCTCGAGTCATGATAGACGTAATGAAAGACTTCCATCTTTCATCTTCTCTCAAGCCATTTAACATGCTATTAAACTTTATATACTCACTAGGAGATGCATCAATAGAGGCTAATGCTTCAATAAGAGATTTTACCTCAAGAATATAATCATTAACTGATTGTCGTGGCTTCTTTTTTACTCTTGTTAGCTCACCTATAAGTTGTGTTTGCCTCGCTCTGTTGGTAGTTGCAAATAATCTTTCTAGAGACTCCCAAGCCTCTCTACTAGTATTCAAACCTCTTATATGCCCAAGCATAGTATTGGAAACGGTTTCTGATATAATAAACAGAACTCTTCTGTCTCTTTCGATCCATTCTTGCTCTCTTGCTCGATCCGCTTGTGTAGGAGCTTCTGGTAATACCGGCTTCACTTCTGTACCTGTTATCAATCCCCAAAGACCTTTAGACATGAGATAAGACTCCATTCTAAATTTCCACATGGGATCCCATCAGATAACTTCTCAATCGATGCACTCAAATCTGCCATGTTGAATTGTTGTAAACAAAGAAGATAATTCAATAAGTTGTATGAAAGATTTGATAAAACAAAAAAACAAAAGCTCTGATACCACAATGTTGTGTTTACAAACTTGTAAACATCAAAGTACACAACGAAACATGATGAGACCTCCCAAGATCATTAAAACACCAACCAAATATTTCCAAACTTCAAAAACAAACTTTCCACCAAACTTTCCAAAAAACAGAAATAGGTCACTGTAGCAAAATGATCACCAAAAACTCTCTGAGCAGAATTTGATAAAACTAATCATATATTCGGAAAGTAGACTTTGAGTAGCATGCTTTAGAAACAAAAAACATCAAACAAGGTGGAGTATAGCTCCCAAACCAACAGCTTGAAGTCAAGGAAAGAAGAAGACTGCAACAGCAAGGTATGATTAACTGTCTGAATTCAAAAATGATGTACAATAGTAAGAAAAATTCAAGATATATGAAAAAGTTTGATATGGATAGAAAGTATGAGAGCTAAGGAAACTCCTCCAAGTGAAATCACTCAGAAAGACCTCATAACGACTGAGATATGAAAGTTTGAAGAGAGGTATGTCACTCATGAGGCACCAGATAGACACAAGAAACAAGATCTGCAAAAACGCCTACTTGCGTGTAGTTTTCGCATTGTAAATTGTAGAAAAACTGATCTACTTATATATTAAAAGTTGTAAGCTTTGCAACGCAACAAGAATCACTCAATTTGGACACCTACACTAAGAGAACCACTCTTTTTGTTGAGAGGCTATGAACAGAAGCGCCTTCCTTGTCTAAAAATAGACACCTCTCCTTTCCTTCTACTTTTATCTACTTTTGCTCTAACTTTGGAGATGTGAACACCTCCACATGTTATTTTTCATAACTAATAAGATCCACAAGCTTCCATATACCATTTTTAATAATTAATAAAATCCACAAGACTACTTTAGAGCTTGTTTTTATGTAACACTTCCATAGTTGCTTCTAAGTTCTCTTCATTCTGTTTTTGGAGTCTTTTATTTTCTTCTAGTGCCGCTCACATGTGTTTCCTTAATAAGGCAAGGTTGTGACAGGTTTTGAGGTTTTTTGCTTGTTGGGCATGTAGAAATTCTTCAAGGTGTTGTTGCACCTGTGAATCTATCTGGGGGGGATTGGCCACTAATTGATCATGTTGTGTCTGCAAGGTATCATATTGCTATTGTAGTAGCCTCTTTTCCTTCTCCAAGCTTATGAATCTTTCTTGTAGTGTTTCATGGGTTCTAAATAGGCTCGTATGTTGAGCATCTAAGTGCTGGTAATGATGTTGTAATTGAGACATACATTGATACAAAGTATTGAATACATTATTTACAGGAGTGGATGCTGGGAAGGTGGGGAATGCAGGAGGATAGGGAAGAGGGAGAGGGAGTGTGTATGCTATTCTTGAGAATGGTGAAGTGGGTGGTGGGGGGATGGGAGATTGTGGGAATATAGGGGGAGGGAGAGGTGTAGAAGTGGGTGATATGTCCATGAGGTCATGTGTGGATGCGGTCGTGGGAGTTATCGTGTACAGGGGAATGGTCGGTGTAGTGATGGTCATGAAGGTGTATAATGGTGTGTGCAGTTGTGCATATGAGCCATTGAGAAGTGTGACAAGGGGGATGGGAGTTTCGGTGATGACAGTTAGAATTATAGTGTCCGATGTGGCAGTTACAATTGTGGTGGTTTCAGGTTGTGCGGATTGTGAAGGTTGACTCACAGTTTGTGGTTCACTAAGGGAAGTGGAGACCGTGGTTGTGGCGGTAGTGGTGTCCGTGGTGGTAGGAGGTGAGGGTGGTGGAGTTGGAGGGGAGGGTGGTTAAGGTGGTGATGGGGGTGCACTTGAGGTGTGCGCTTCATGAGTGTGTTGAATGGAGTGAGCTGTGCCAGTGGTTGTGGAGGTGGTGGCATGTGGTTCTGACACCAAAATATTTATTTGCTTCCCTGGTCTGGGGGGACATCTCCCGTGTCATTGCTCAAATCTCTATGAATGTGCAAGGGAAGTGTGTACGGTTTCTGGTACTCTGAGTGCATCAGCTAGCATGTCGAGGGTACCCCTATATTGATCATCCACACCTTCATCTTCAAGTATCTGGTTCATTAAAGCCTTCCCTACTGCCAGAGAGAGTCGGTGTTGTTCTTGAACCAGGTTTATAGTATTATACAGTCTTTTTAGTTTCTTCGTAGAGGTTGGGGCTCCTGCAAGTTCAGGTAGAATGAGTTCCTCATATTCTTGCTCTCCTTCATCCAATGGTCCTTCCTATTCATCATCTTGTTCCTCGCACGTAGTCTCCTCCTCATCTTCATCTACTTTGACGACTTCTAGTTGGGTTGGGTGAGGCACGTCTGTGACAGTTTGTTGCCCACTTAATTGCTCTGCTTCAACTTCCAAATTCGTTGCATTAATTATTCTTGCTACCTCTTCATCACTTAGATCCTCTAACGTGAAACCATGCAGGAACTCTAAATTAGTGGGTATCGGTGGGAACACCAGATTTGGTCCTTCCGCACTGTGCCTTGGTAATTTGATGGTGAAGGGTTGCACTCGCCTTGGGAGTCGTGGAGTTGTGTCCGATGTCAGTGTAGCACCTCGGGCATGTGCACAGGGCATCTGAACAGCTCCCCTCATTTTCTTGGATGGAGGTCCTGCGACTGATAGTCTTCGTTGAAATTCTTGCACCCTAGTCCAAACAAGTGCCCTTTGAATTGGCACATCGTATGCCAAGCACCGATAAATGATTCTTGTAAGTGCACATCATCCATAGAGCATTGACTTCTGCTTCTTGTACCAACATTGATGTGCCAGATGTATTTGGTCAATGATCCAATGCGGCATGTTGATTGTTAGATTGAAGGCATCTGCTAGGTATAGATTGAACCAAATTTCCTTGGGTGGCATCGTGAATCTTTCTTGAGCATGGAACATGAAGTGTTGCATGCACATTCGGAGGTGAATGGCAATCGTTGGTGTCATTGCCACCATATCCTTAAGTTTAGTCAAGTTCCTATTCTTCATGTTGTCTAGGATAATTGTCTCTTTTTCTGTGGGGATGTGCATATCTTTCATTTCTAGAGCTTCCCTTACCAAATTGTTTGTCAATTTGAAGCGCTTCAGTTCATTACCTCTTGTAAGAGATGGAAGTAAAAATGTAGTGGACCCTTTCTTCTCTTTACTGTGAGTGAGCATTCTAATCAAGTATGAACACCTTAGGAAGTCCGTCTTGGGTAACTAAACTTTGAAGTATTCATATAAGCCAACCTTCTTCCATATTGGTTGCAATCCTTCACTGTTTTGAAGCCTCTCAAACTCTCGTGTAAAAAAGTGATACTGGCCCCAGCATCCATTGATAGAGCAAATAAGTGCCTTCCCCAAGGGGTCCTGCAACTTCACTGAACCAATGGGAGGTCTTGCTTACTGGCAAGGTGTGCCCTTGGGGGGATTCTGAATAGGTATGACATGTAATGCTCTCAATGCCTGTGGTCTTTCCTTCAACTCTTCCTCAATAGGGAGACTTTCAATGTCTACTATCTGAGGACTGGTGCCTGCTTGGGAGCTCGTTCATGCAGCCTTGGCCATATTGAGGAAATCGATCGCCGGTTCTGTGAGAAGATACAAATGAATGTTAACATTGAAAATGGACACAAAGTGGTCGTGTGTCCCCGTTACAACATTAACATGATGAACTATGACGTAGTTAGTGCTCACGAGGATGTGTGTGAAGTGTGGTTAGCAGACGGGGGATACTTATGTGCTAATTGGGGGGTCGGGTGCAGTGTGGATGCAGTTAGTAAGCGGAAGTGGCTTTACAATGGGATCAGGTGGTTTATTACAAGGTTTGGGCTGGCAAACATAGTGGATGGCTTTCTCTTTTAATTTTCTGGAGACTCTGGAGGGCTTTGTCAGAAGGTCTACTTGAAAATGAGGCTTTTTAGGGACCCATTTACAAGTGATTCTACCCATGCTCATAGACAAATAGGTGTTTGTGTGTGTCAAATGAGAGTGGGAATCATCTGTTTGCATGAGTGAATTATGTTGTACATGCTGTGTTTTATGTGTAGCTATTTGAGCCCGCAAGCAAGCCTTAGGCACCCAAATCTGTCTTGATTGCGGGTCAGCCTTCATCGACTTCTTGGATACCCAAATAGACTTTACTTTCGTGGGTACCCTTGAAGGATTTCTTATTAGTGTCCTGTCATTGATCACTAATATGAATTTGAACCAGTGGTTGTGATTGGACCGCAACAGGATGCTCGCCTCTCCGCACCCAAACTTGTTTTGGTGGTTGAGACACCTTGCTTCGTACTTCCTCTTAGATTCAAGCATATGTCATCTACTTCTTCTGCATCCGATCCACCTTTGGTGGCCGTATCCCTCTTGTTTTTGGAAAAGAAGGTAGTTCCACCGTATCTTTGACTTCTTTGTTGAGACATTCATCCCTGTGCATCACATAGTTTTGGACAAGAATAGCATCATCATCTTCATGTGTACTCCTGGAAGGACCAGGAGTTTGTGCCTTTCCTAATCCCTTGAGTGCTTCGTTTTCTAACTCAATTGTATTGTGATTCTGATTTACTCTGACCTGAAGAAGTCCACTTCTTAGGTTTAGGTTGACTGCATGATTGCAGATCCAGTCTTGACCCAAGACAAGAGGCTCAGTGAGGTCCTCGTCTTGACACACTAATACCTTAACTTTCATTAGAACATCCGTAGAGGGGGAGCTCCACCTCACCCATGCAAGGGGTTTCCACACCTTCCAATCCTATGAGATATGCTTCTACAAGATTGACATGTAAGTTCAAAATCTTGACAATAAGAGAGTTTAATAGCACTAGTGGCTGCACCTGAGTCAATCAAGGCCTGTATAGTCCTTGCACTCTTTCCTTGTCCTGTCTCTAAGGTCACAAAAGGACATCGGTCAATTATTCTATGGGAACTTATACCTAAGACTTCGCACATAGCCATGTGATATCCTGGATCTGCATAAGCATCTACCCTAGGCTGATCTCTGCCTTGTCTCCTCAATTTCATTCTTCGGATGCGTTCCAATGCTTCTAGCTATGCTTCTTCTCGGATTCGCTTTTCCTCTTCTTTATGTTTCTTGGCAGTATTGAGTCGATTTAACATCTCCTCCATGAGGGGTTCCTGATATAGTTTGACTCTGCATCCGCTAATGTAACTAGGCAGAACATCACCTTCTAGTGTATATAATTGAATTGCTCCACTTGTTGAGATCCTATTTACGATCATAGGTCCATAGCCTCTCTTCTCTTATTTCTATGCATGTTGCTTCAAAGTATAGACTAGGACTAGCTCTCCTGCTTTCAAGCCCTTATCCTTCACGTGTGTGTCAAAATATGCTTTTTGTCTTTTTTTGGCTGCATAAGTTCCTGCTGCCGCTCTTAATCTTGTTTCACCTAATCGTTCAAGGTCAAAGATTCTAGAGGAGAGTTCATGGCCTGTCCAATCATGCTCTTGTGCTACTTTCAATGTAGGTATCAAAAAGTCCAAAGGTAGCACTGCATTTTGACCGAACACCATCTGAAAGGGTGGGGCTTGGAGTATCGTTTTATAGGCAACTCTGTATGGCCAAACAACATGGTGTAGATGTTTGTCGCAATCAGAGCATTTATTATTCACTAATTTTGTCAATACATTGCATAGAATCTTATTTGTGCTCTCAGCCTGGCCATTAGCTTGTGGATGATAAGGGGCAGATTTCTTGTGTATCACTAAGAACTCTTGAAGAAGATTTTCAATGACTTCATTCAAGAAGTGAGTGGCTCTAGCACTGACTAGCTCGATAGGTAGCCCATATCTATTGAACATGTTCTCAAATAAAAACTTAGCTGTCGTTTGAGCATCGTTCTTCGTTTTGGCTTTCACTTCTACCCACTTGGTTAGATAGTTTGTGGCCACAATGATACATTCAGCATGTGAACCCTTGGCTGGGGGATTAATAGGACCGACAAAGTCTATTCCCCACTTAGAGAATGCACGTCCACCCATCATAGGTTTGAATGGCATCTCGTCTTTGCGTATAGGATACTGAGTCCGCTGACAAACATCACACCTCTTCACGTAGGTATGTGCATCCATATGAAGGGTTGGCCACCACAAGCCTACAAATAGGATTGCCTTAATCACCCGGTCTGGTCCAAAGTGTCCTCCTTCTACATCTTGATGAGCAATTTCCAAGATCCTCAGATATTCGCTCTCACGGACACATACTCTCAAGTAACCATCTTTACCACCTTTGTATAGATTATCCCCAATGAGTGTATAGTCTAACGCTTCTTGTTCTAAGCTTCTCTGTCTAGCCAGGGTCATATCTTGAGGTAATGTTTTCGTCCTCAGAAAGGCTACTAATGGTTCACTCCAATCTGGTATTAGAGACACTTGGTACAATGTAGCGTGCTCCACAGGTGGTTTAATAGTAGAGACTGGGCATTCTTTACACAACTTGTGTGCATCTGCTTCCATAGTAGGCCAATGCACTCCGAGCCTCCTTAGTGTCTGTAAAGTTCTTTGCCTCGAGTAGTGTTGCTCTAATGCACCTACATGTGCTAATTGCAACCATTTAGCGTACTCATCCTCTTCCACACAACATGCTAATATTCCTTGATCTGTATGCTTGTCCATACTTCCTGCCATGATATGGTACTTCTGGGCTTTTACTACCACCTCATCTTGAGTGTTTATTACTGGATGTTTAGGCCCGTATGTCAATACTAGCACTAGTGTCTTAGCCCACTGAGGTACAACTTCCAAATTAAACAAGTAAGCATCAGGAAGGTCATCTAATACTCCTTTTGGGGCCTCTCCGGATGTGAGCCTAGAGAGATGATCTGCTCTCAAATGAGTCTTGCCTTTCCTCACCACAACCTCAAAGTCGTATTCCATTAGGAAGAGAAACCATCTCGCCAATCTACCTGTATTGCATGGCTTGTTTATCAAGTACAACAATGCCTGATTATCAATAAAAAATTTAAACTTATTTGCAAGCAAATAGTTTCAAAACCTTTTAACCGCATACACCATGCCTAATCCTTCTCGTTCAGTGGTGTATAGTTTTGTTCAGTTGCATTCAATTGTCTACTAGCATAGGAATTGGAAGATCCATATTACCTTCACCAGTAGGTTATGCGAGTACACATCCGATAGCATAATTGGATGCATCCACAAATTGTCTCTCCATTCTGTGAGACATCTCTGATTTGCTAATTTCAAAGCTAGGGTAGTGTGAATAATTGCTCAACTACTGGGCCCAAGACCTAGCAGTGTGATTGACACTAGCCTCTGAAGACCTAAGGCTTTGTCTATCTCTCCCTAGGTGTCGTCCTGATCTAAGGTTCATATGCCTTAGTGAGCAATCCCAATTTTCACCCAAGGTACAATCTCGTTGCAGATATTGGTATCAGTCACTTGGTTCCTTTATAATTGATTATCGTGTTTAAGCTCTTGTCTGTATCACGTCGTCAGGAATATTTGAGTGATTTTCCGCACTTAAAGTTGATCGTACCACGTTAAGTTCTTTTCCTTTAAAGTTATCGATCATGAAGAAATTATGTTTCAACTTGAACTTGAGTGCTTAGGTAGTCTTCCACTTGATAGATGCCTATCATCGCCTTGACTTCCTTCTAGCACTACTTGCACTTAGCCTAAGCTAAAAATTGACAAAGAGAGTTGAGAATGATTCAACCTCGAGATGCTTATCCCTTGCTCGTTGGGGCTCAAGAACCCCGTTCTCAAGCTTGTAGAATGCCCTTGCTCTGGATGCCCTCTGGTACTCTCAATGGACCTGTAATAGTCCCAAGGTTAGCTCAAGATTCAATTTCAAATGCCATAACAAATCCTTTTCAATCATGTACTTCAAAGCCCAAATTGCCCCTTTGTCTTTATGAAAAACAATCGTAGAGATCCCTCAGTTTTCTTACCCCAAGATCTTGTCAACTTCAAAATACCCTATCTAATGCTCCACATATTATTTTTATCCCCAACCCAAGATCACTCCGAATAGATTTCGTATGAGGAAGTTATGACAGTTCAGTGTTTTGGGGTTAAATTAGGGTTCAAAGAGGCTAACAGTCAAACAGGAGTTTTCTCAATTTACTAGTGTAGGGACCTCACAAGGTGCAAAATACTGGATATTTATGCCCAAAATTACCCCAAAACTTTGGAATTCAAAACCCTAAAAATGTAGCCAAAAATGCCTATCAATCGCGATTGACAAAGGTGTCCGTCGGGCCTATCAATCGCGATCGACACCTCAATCGCAATTGATGGTGTCAATCGCGATCGACAGAGTCGGTCGTGGGCTTTGTCAGCCATGATTGATGTTGTCAATCGTGATCGACACTTTTTTCGCGAATATTGGCGTAATTTCAATCAATCGAGATTGTGTCCGTCGCGATGGACACGTGGCAACGTGAATCTTTGTATAAATCGTGATATTTCAATCGTTTGTGATCGATAGTGTCGATTGTGATTGATTGAGTCCGACGTGGAAGTGTGTTGGGGTCTGTCGATCGCGATTGACAGGGTCTATCGATCACGATTGACAGAGTCTTTCGGCCACGATTGACAGAGGTTGTCGATCGTGGTTGTTGATCGCAATTGATAGAAAAACACAGAATTTTTTTACTATGATTTGTGATTTAGAATGTGCTCATCATGCTTGTTATACTGGTGCACTTTGTTTTACCAAATGCTGAAATTTTCTATCGATCGCGATCGACAGAGGTCAATGATGCAGAGACAGTGCCGAGCTTTTCCGTACTTGTGCAACCTGATGGAGACAATGATGCAGCAAAAACCTACAAGAATACTCAAGAAACATGCAAAAACAGCACACAAAATTCGTTCTCTCGCTCTCTCTCACAAGTGAATGAGGGAAATGGAAGGGGAAAGGAGGTATGACCAAAAACTGAAATTTTTCATGATGATGAAGATGGAGGTGGGAGATGGTGAAGATGATGATGGTGATGATGATGGTGAACAAGAAAGAGAAAAATAAGGAAAAGTAAAGAAATTACCTACAAGGCCAACGTCACAACTCTACATCTTACCATGACACGCTCGTCCTCAAAGCTCGATCCCCGGCAACGGCACCAAAATTTGGTGTAGCTCAGTGATGAGTAGCACCTCCTTCAATGTCAATCCGGAAAGACGTGAGGATGGTATGAAGACCTCGAACAAGTGATGGCACAAGGATGTGAGTGAGAAGCACACAAACAATGCACACACATACACACACACGTGCACACAAGGTAAGAGAAAGAGAGAAACAATGGAGTTCTTTAGATTACCCAAGAAGTCTCATACAAGTTCAAATCTACAATAAGCTAACCTCAAAAATGAGCTCTCTAGCTCTATTTATAATTTTTGACTAGCTTTGGTCCTGTCCATACCTAGTGTCCGACCTAGTTAAAAATTAGGTTCTAAGGCTATTTTGGAGGCTCAAACGAGCTCTGAAAATTATGAAAATTGGTGCATAAATACTACTCATACTCCTCAAGTTTGAGGACTCCTCGGCTTGTACAAAATGGAGTAGGAATAATAAAAAATGATATTTACAATGGTGTGGAGTGACTAAAATCACTATTTGGAAAATATTAATTCAGGAAAAATGATAGGCCTATTTTCCAGATCTCCGTTCACTGCTTTGCCTACTTGGCCCTTCTCGTTGGCTTCCTTGTCTTGTAAGTCCGTGACTGCCTTGACCACTGCCAACACATACACATATGCATACACACATATACACATACACATATACATGCACACATACAATCACATACACACATATATATACACATGCATACACACATACACGTACACACACATACACATACACATACACATACACACATATACATACAAAAACATACACACATACACATACACACACATGTACATACACACACATACACATACACACACATATGTACATACACACACATATGTACATACACACACATAGACACACACACACACATACATACAGCCACATGCATACATACACACACATGCATATACAAGTATATGATGCATACATACACACATGCATACACACACACAGATACACAAACACATACACATATACACACACATGAAGTCACATACACACACATTCACACATACACATACGCATACAATCACATAAACATACACAAAAATAGACACACATATACACACATACAAATACACATACATATGTACACACACACATACATACAAACACATAAAGATACACACTATACATAAACATGTATACAGACACATATACACACACACATATTCACACATAGACACACACATACATACACACACATACACATATACACATATTGTTGCAGAGTAAAGAAGCACAGAAAGGGAGCCCCAAAAATTTTCAAATTATGGGCATAATTTTTCTTCTTCTAGTTTCTATGAAAACCTCATGAAGCTATGTAAAAGCATTGGAGGAGTCCTCTAGATGCATGAACCCCTACTATTGTAACATAATCCTTGTACCTAATAGGAATTTAGTGTTTTCCAGTAAAAGTGTTGGTCTC
>CM035442.1:38003840-38133840 GCA_020310875.1 Ceratopteris richardii | reverse complement strand
ACTCTCTCTATACATCTAACAACTAAGTATCTTCCTACATCTCTACTCATGTATGGTGATTCATTAATATTTTTACACTCATGTATGTGTGTGTGTATTTATGTGTGTGTATGTGTATGTATATGTACATGTATGTGTATGTATGTATGTGTAAAAGTATGTATGTATGTGTGATGGATGTTTATACATTTAAAGTTTTTTTTGTATATTGATCATTTTTTCTGTTTGAGATTGAAATAATAGGTGATATTGTATGGTAGAAAAGATAAGAGAAGAGCTGACATACCACCTGAGACATGGCAGTATTTTACATTTAATCTATGTATTTTTGTTTCATTAAATAAGCACATGCTTCTACAAAGAAGATATTTGAATCAGGTCAAACATTGTGCTTAGGCCAAATGGGCCATCACGATTTTGTTGCTACATTTGTAAGTATATGTATTATTGAAACTATATTTTTTATTTTATTGAAAACACTCATTAATATTTTATATTTTTTCAATGCAACCAAAGGATTATGGTCGTTATCTTATGAAAAAGGAAAGAGTGAAAGATAAAAAATCATCCATATGATTTTGTGAGTATTATTAAATTTGATATGATTTGTTTTATTTTTATTGATCTTTTATATGTTTTATTTATTTATGTTTTATTTCTTTATGTTTATTATATGTAATACAAGAGTATTATGGAGAGGTCGATAGGGATGAGGTGTAGAGACAAACACAGGAGGGATGATATCGATCATCACAAGGTATTGATCCCTCTACCCATGATGCCTCTTCAAATATATCACATCATGCGGATTATCATGATCAAGGAGGGGATTCAGATGATTGACACTTTTCATTGGATGTATTATGTACATTGACACACACACACACACACACACACACACACATATATATATATACACACACACACACACACACACACACATATATATATATATATATATATATATATATATATATATATATATATATATATATATATATATATATATATATATATATATATATATATATATATATATATATATATATATGTTTTCTATTGTGTCTATGGTGTGAGTTCATAATTTCAATAATTTTAGAGTTTCTATGTTGTGAATTATCTGGCTGAAATGTAGTAATAATTTTTATTATAGTTTATATTTAATATATGATTTATTACTTTATTTTATTATTCATTCATATTAGATGTGTCTTTGTGTGTGTGTATGTATGTATATATCTATAGTGGTGTGTGTATATTTATGTATGCACATGTAGGTATATATCTATATTTGTATATGTGTTGTATGTGCATGTATGTGTGTGCATGTGTGTGTGTATGTGTGTGTACGTGTGTATGTGTATATGTATGTGTATGTGTATATGTATGTGTACGTGTATATGTAGGTGTTTGTGTATTTGTGTGTATTTGTATTTGTATATATTTGTATATGTGTATGTGTATGTCTATATATGCATGTGTATGTATGTATAGGCATGTGTATATGTATGAGCATGAATTTGCATATGCATGTGGATGCATGTGCATGTGCATGTGTGTGTATGTGCATATGTATGTGTATGTAAAGTGTGTGTGTATGTGTATGCATGCATATGCATGTAGATATGTTTGTGCATATGCATGTGTTTTTGTGTATGTGTATGTGTGTGTATGTGTGTGCATGTGTATGTGTAAATGTATGTGCATATATGTGTGTATGTGCATGTTTATGTGTGTGTGTATGTGTGTATGTGCATGTGTGTGTATGTGTATAAGTATGTGTATGTGTGTGTATAAGTATGTGCATGCGTGAGTGTGCATGTACATGTATATGTGTATATGTGCATGTGGTTGTGTAAGTATGAACATGTTGATTAATGAAAACAGAACAATTTAAATGATACACAAACAATGAAAATTGTACTTACAATAATTAGTCATATATTATGCTTACTGAACTTCTTGAATAACTTGCAATAAAGAAAGAGGGAGAGAGAGACAGAGAGAGAGAGAGGGAGAGAGAGAGAGAGAATGAAAGAGAAAGTGGGAGAGAGAGAGACATAGAGTAGAAGAGAGCTAGATAGAGAAAGAGAGAGCTTTAGCTCATATGTGCAGCATAGATATGAACCTTGGATCGCTCTTCGATCAGATGTATGCAAATGAAAATCGAAGAGCCATGGGTTATTTTATTTTGGTCAAAAGCGGGCCTCAGATAAGCATCGTATATTTGATTCTCCAAATCAGTCTCTGATTCACAACATATGAAACACATTAAAAAAAGAAGAGAACTTTATGTGACTCCTACTTGTGTTTTGTTCACTTAAAATGGACACATATAAAATTGAAATATATATCTTATGTTTTACTTATATGATCTTTTATTTTGCAGTGAGTCTGATGAGAGAGACAAAAAGTACATACTTAGCTCACTAGAGATAGTATTCGGCATTAGGTGGTCTCACAACTAGTGTCTAAAAGAGATGCGGATACTTATGTCACATCATCGTGACAATGCACGATATGCATTGCTTTTATTTGTTATATATATATATATATATATACACACACACACACACACACATACATACATACATTCATACACACATATATCTACGCACACACACACACACATATGTTGATATATTTAGGTAGTGATGTGTGTGAACACGTTGGGACCGTCGGGACACTTTTTCCTTCACTAGGAGGCTTTTTCCCCTAGCTTGTATATACGCCTATAGCCCTAATGGGTTACTAGTCTTTGTACATTCTAGTGGTACTACATTCTTTGGAGGTTTTTTTCCCCCAACTTCTTCTTCTTCCTTGTGTTGTTTGCATGCTTCCATAGACCTCGTACTCCAACAATTGGTATCAAAGCAGATCGCCGCTTCATCTAGGGCATCGTGGACACCCCTCCAATCACATCCTCAGAATTGCACGAAATTTGGTGAGCATACTCTAGGTGATAGGAGATCAAAATCGCTTCGCTTTGTGGTGCCAAAATTGTGATTTGAGCTCATTTCAACCTCTGAACGTAGTATCGCAGTGCTTGTGTAGGCTATTTCATCTTTTTGTGCCAAAGATATATATAGGTTTCGGTTTGCCAGTATAAGCATCTCAAAGTCTGCTATAGGATTAGTAGAACTCTTTGGGGTAGTTTTGCTCAACTTTCTCAGATACAATCATTTTTCTACATCAAGGTATTTTAGCCAATGGCCATGGCTAAAAGTAGTGATGTATTTTGTATGTTGGCTATCCAGTGTAGAGTGTTGAAAAACATCCTATTATCCCTGCAAATACAAGTACTAAAGTTGATGCAAATAGTGTTGAAGATGACGATATTCTTCACGTTCATGTTTGTGTTGCAATTTCTATTGCACCTACTATAGAGCAAATTCATTGAGATGGAAGAGATTCTTAGGCATATGCATTGATAGCCTTGTCTGTCAAACGTGCCATTATTCCTCATGTTTGCTCTTGCAAAACAGCTAAGGATGCTTGGGATATACTTACCACATTGTACCACGCTAGGAATGAGGCTTGTGTTGCTTACCTCCGAAAACAATTGGAGAGTGAGTATATGAATGAAGGTGATTCTATGGATAGTTTTCTCACAAAGATCAAAGACTTGAAGGACAAATTGATTTTTGTTGATGGATATACCAGATAGCTCACTTGTGCAGACCATTCTGAATGATCTTCCTGATTCATATTAGAGTTTTGCTTCTACTCTTTGTTTGATGATGAAAGGCAATCCAAATACCTTGACATTTGAGGAGTTAGTCTCTGTTTTGTTGCAAGGAGATCAGTCTCGGTGGAATAGGTCCATTATGCATGTTGTAGATCAAGCTTTCTTGGCTAATCAGAAGGGCAAAGGTAAATGGATCTCATCTACTAGTAAGCAGAAATCTTCAAATGTTGCACATTTGAAGAAGGAAGACAAAGATGAGAAGAAATCAGAAAAGCAAAAATTCTTTTGTAAGTACTATAAAGGAAATGATCATATCATAAAGAAATTTCCAAAACTGGCTACAAAAGAGGAAAAGAAAAAACAGGACGGAATGGTTGTTGTAGAGGCTTCTATACCAAAAATAGAGTCTACCAATCTAGTGCAAAATGAGGAATGGGTATTTACTACTGTTTGCAGTTCTGACCCATCTTCTCATGAGCAATGTATGTCTGCAAGAGACTTAGATGCTCGGTACTTTGATAGTGGGGCAACCAAACATATTACCTCGCAGTGTAGTTTCTTCACTTCACTTGAGCCTGCCCCTACAATAAATACTATCACATGCACCAACAACTCCTCTTATCTCGTTATGGCAATTGGTAAGATAATTCTAACTACTGCTAATGGTAGTTATTTTACATTGTCAAATGCTTTATTTGTGCCAAGGATCAAGAAAAATCTGTTTTCAGTTTCTGCATTAGCAAAGATTGGCTTGGTTGTAAAATTTATTGATGATACAATTATAGTTCATGATATGTCAAATGGCAACATGATTATTGCTTCTCACCTTTTATGTCATGGGTTGTATAAGCTCATAGACTATGAAAAATATGTGAATGATTCGACATGTGTAGTACATGATTATCAGGCTATGTCAGATGCAAAGCTTTGGCATCCATGCTTTGGTCATCTAAATTTTGCTAGTTTGCTCACTTGCAAAACCTTAAATGGTGTCCTCTTTGCCCAAACTTGAGGCACCCAAAAAATGTAGGCTGCATTTTGGGCAAAATGTAGCACTCCTCCTTCCCAAAGGATGGCCCAGTTCGAGCTACTTAGAAATTGCAGCTTGTTCACAATGATGTCTATGGTCGTATGTAGACACCTTCTTTTTGGAACTATCTTTACTTCGTGACTTTCTCTGATGATTTTTCTAGGCATGCATGGGTATATCCACCCAAAGAAAACTCCAATCGTTTATGTGCTTCAAAAAATTTATGGTTTTGACTAAAAATTTGTCAACATGTAAAATGGGCACTCTCCATTTTGATCGAGGGGGGAATATATGTCTTCTAACTTTAATGCATTTCTGGCTGAATGTGGGATAAACATCAGTGTACGGTGCCATATACACCTCAATAGAATGGAGTTGTTGAACGGAAGAATAGGTCACTCATGGAGATGGGTGTATGGTCAAGAGTCAGGCTTTACCACATAGTTTCTGGCTTGAGGTTGTTATGTGTGCAGCATATGTACTTAACAAGTGTCCCACTAAAGAACTATAGTCTATCACTCCATATGACGCTTGGCATGGTCGCAAGCCATCTGTTGCTCATCTACGTGTTTTTGATTGTCTGGCATATGCATAAGTGCATGGACAACATCATAGGAAATTGGATGATTAAGTAATAAAATCTATTTTTGTTGGGTACAGTTCTACAAGCAAAGGCTATTGTCTGTATCATCCATAGGCTAAATGCATTTTGGTTAGCCATGATGTTCCTTTTGTGGAAGATGCTATTCAACCTTTACTTTCATGTACGAAAGAGACATGTGTTAGCTTCAAAGACATGTATGATACTTTGCTGCCTCTTTTTACAAGTGGACAATGTAGTGCTATTCCTAATGAGGCAATTTTGTAGCCTTTACAAGTTTCATTTGATGATGCAGATCATTATATTTCTGATGCAGATTTACATGATGCACGAGAGCTGATATTGAGGAGGAAAAAACTATGCCAAAATGGCTAGTGCAGACTTTGCGTGATAGCAAATTAGATGCACCTTTGTCATACTGTACTCATTCAGGCTCTCATAGTGCCTCTTTTGCATCAGATTGCTATGTTATGGCTGCCTCTCTCTAGTCTATGTGATGAGACTGAGCCTATTTTGTTTGATGAAGCACAGAATTCTGAACATTGGATGGCTGCAATGCATTCTGAAGATGATGCTATCATGAAAAATGGTGCCTAGTCTTTATGTGAATTACCTCTTGGAAAGAAGACCATTGGCACTAAGTGGGTATACAAGCTGAAGCATAAACCTGATGTAATAGTTGACAAGTATAAGGCTAGGCTTGTTGCAACGGGTTTTATGCACAGGAAAGAGGCATTGATTTTGATGAGACCTTTGCAGCTACATGCCAAATGACTACTATTCGTAGCATCTATGCACTTGCAACTCATCATGGTTAGAATGTACATCAGTTGGAATGCCACTTCTAGTTGTGAGGCTGAGTATAGGGAAGCTTTCACAATGACTGTTGAGTGTGTGTGGCTCAAACACCTTATGCTGATTCCAGTGTTTGTTAGTCTTCTGCAACCACCATCTTCATTAACAGTCAAAGTGCATTGGCAATTGCAACGAACCTTGTGTTCCATGCTCGCACTAAGCACATTGAGGTGCATTATCATTATGTCAAGGAGAGGTTCTATGTTGGGGAAATCAGCTTGGCATATGTGCCCATGAAAGAGAACATTGCAGACCTTTTCATGAAGGCTTTGCCTAGGGAGACCTTTGAAGCTTTCTACAAAGCTTTGGGCTTACATCCTTTTGTGGATTGATTCAACATAGCTTGGCACTTTCTTATACATGAGTGCTAGCTCCTTGTTCAATACATCACTCCAAGGGGGATTTGTTGATATATTTAGGTGGTGATGTGTGTGAACACTCTAGGACCACCCGTGCACTTTTTTCCCTCCTTAGAAGGTTTTTTCTCGACCTATATATATGCCTATAACCCTAATAGGTTAATAATCTTTGTACATTCTAGTGGTAATACATTTATTATTGTGTGTTGTGCTCCAAGCTTCTTCTTCTTCCTTGTGCTTTTCGCATGCTTCCATAGACCTCGAAGTCCAACTATATATATATATATATATATATATATATATATATATATATATATATGTGTGTGTGTGTGTGTGTGTGTCTGTGTGTGTGTATGTATGTTTGTGTATATCTAGGTTCAAGAATATCATTTATAGAAGGAACAATATCATGCAGATAAGAAACAATATATACACATTGCATTAAGTCCTCTTGTTATCATTGTATATGCTGATTTCAATAACCTTATCTTGAAGTGCAAATGCATCACCTACATTGAACACAAATGACTGACTACTCGAACCAATGAGGACCATACAATAATTAAATTTGAAAATAATAGTAAATATAATAGGAGTCTAGGTATACAAATATACAAGAAAAGTGTATACAAATATACATATATACAAATCTAGTATGCTCTGATGTAGATGTCATTGTGCATTTATTTGAGAGATTATTCCACCCCTCTACCAGATAGATGTCTCTCCTCCCAAACTTATGACTCGATATTTAGCTACTCGAATCAACAAGGACCATAATACATATATAGATACATACACCATGTACATACACATACATATAAAATACACATGCAGATACATACACATCACACACACAATCATACATGCACACATGCTTATGTTTACCTTGAGCATGATAAGCTTGCATAATGCAACATGCTGAGTGTAGCTTCATGCAAAGATGGTTCTCATCACTTAATCTACCAACATCATGCAAGGACTCCTTTTGAAGGACATTTTCTAATCAAACTCATCCCAATTAATCAATTTGCTAAAAGCCCAAACTTTGAAATTATAATCATATAGGGTGAATGAGCATAGTACTTGAGGGACCTCTCTTATCCCACAGAGAAGGTGTTAGACTAGTTTGACATGGACTTATAACCATCCAAAGGTGACATCACAACTGGTTTGAGTCATTACATGTGTAGTTCTCTTTTATTTCAACTTTAGATGGCTATTATCTATGTAAGCAATGACATCACTAGTCTATTTACCTCCACACTCCAAATATTGCTCTATTTTAGCTCAGCTCTCAAATACAGCATTGTCTAATCATGCTCTATGCTCTCAAAAACAACTAACATCATTGGTCAAGACTGAGAACGCTACATCTATTTGTGTGACTATTAGTGATTGCTTGCAAACTAATCAAGGTTTACCACATTACCATTAAGGCTTTGTTTTTTTTTGCATGTGTGTGTGAGAGAGAGAGAGAACTATGTGGTCATTTTTCTATTGCAATAGAACATTTTTGCACATGTGTATGTATTCAATGTGATCCATAATACAAACCAATGTGTGCAATGTGAGTTGTTGTGTAAGGGATTAAGAGCAAAAGAGAAACGATAGATTGCTAGTGTAGGAATTATGGATATTATTCCAATAGCCGGATCTCAAAAGTAGGAGAAAAAATTTTAGAAGTAACATCTCTCTCTCTCTCCCTCCCTCGTTCTCTATGGTATATTTACCTTAAGAATACATAGTAGAAACCACATTAGCAGACTTTTTGGTAAAGCAATTTTGTCATTATAAACTTCTTTCACCAAGAATCAATGCCTAACGAGAAAATTTTAGTTAAATTAAGGGGATCTTTATTTTAACTCTTGGTTCATCAAACACTTCATAGATATAGAAAGAAAGTAGGCCGGTTCAATGTCATATGTGTATATGTGTATGTGTATGTGTGTATGTATGTGTATATACAATATGTATGTGTATGTGTCTATGTATGCACATGTATGTATGTGTATGTGTGTATGCATGTATATCTGTGTGTATGTATATATTTATATGTGTATATATACATAAATAAATAGAATAATAAAAAATATAAATTAATAGTATCAAAACAAATACATTACTCCATCCAAAACAATTTTGAAGATTGAGAATAAGTAAGCTTGCACTTAGTCATGTCAAGGGACTTCCTTCATATATTTTCTTTAGACATTCTTCTCAAAGATACTTCTGATTTTTAAAAATGTCGATGCTTTTGCAATCATTTTGATACCAATCCTCAATAAACTCTACCATGCCCTCATTATCATCATCACAAAAATCTTGTATTTTATCTTCTTTTGAATATAGTTCTTTCAATCTTGCATATTCTACAAGATCACTTTTGTGTAGCCTCCTCATGGATGCTTCTGATAAATGAGTTCTTACTAGAAACTATGAATGGTTTGGTGAAAGATCATGGAATCTACATACATGAATAAAAATCAATAGTATTCCATACATGAATGAAAAATGAACTTAAACACAAGCTTGAAATATGTAAGTTAATTTGCAAAGAGTTTCAATTAATCATAGTTGGCATTGCAACATAGGATATAGAAATTTTTAATTGCTCTCTAAAAGGTGTTCGTTGAGGTCTATGCCATTCATAATTGACTAATAATTCATTACCAACACATAATGAAGTAATAGCATTGACAAAAATTTATCTTGCTACATCTCTGCTCATCTATGTTGATTCATGACTATTTTCATGGTCTTCAAATGTGCAATTATTCATTGAACTATTATATTCTCAACTACTTTTTATTAAACCTTCTATATTTCCATGCGTATAAGGTCTTCCATCAATATATAATCTTTTATTTTTTGCATGTGTAATCCCTTTACTAGCAAGAGAATCTACATTAAAACATAATCCATGAGTACTCATGCTTTGAACATAATGTGTAAGTTGATGCCAATCTCTACATCTATATATCAGACCACAAAATGACATAAGAGTGACTTCAGAGTTTGGAGGCACATACAAATCCTCTACAATAAAGAGACCACAAACTACACTAGTGATAGTGGAGGGAGCAATCATATAGCGATTAACCCAAAAGTTAAAAACCTCTCCATCTAAAGGAAGTGATCCTCTATGCCATCCTCCATATCTTCTTCTATCATATGTTTGTACAAGAGAATGATCACGAGTTGGCAATGGATAATCTCCAACTGTTTTAGTCTGTAAACCAAGAGGTAAAGGATTTTGAGAAACCTTAGCTTGTAATTGAGAAACGACATGTCCATGACCTATACAATGAATATTAGCATTATTAGTAGGAGAATCATCATCATCATCATCGAGAAAATATTCCTGTATATTAAGTATAATTTTATTTCGTTTATGATTTTAAAATAAAATAATGACATTAACTTATGGAATCAATACATATCAAAGCATTATCACGTCAATCAGGTGGTGGCACACACTCAAAAATAACATAATGCGACTCATGTTCAATAGACTTCAATCATGGTCTTTGATACATGCCATGGCAAAGATTACACCAATATATAATATGATCTTTATATTAAAAATCATCATAATTCCTATCGAGCAACACATGTCAAGTCATTGCATGGCTAGGAGATGGTGAAGTACCCTCTTATTGATCAAAGTTTGATTATAATATAATAATAAAAAAACATATATCAGTCATGTATGTATCCATCAAATACTATAATTAAAAGTTTGATATACTTATAGCAAGTAATCTTTGCATGGTTAGGAGACGGTGGTGGAGTTCCCTCTAATTGATTAGAATAGGTTTGTGTAGCAAAAAAAGGTACTGGATATGAATAATGTGATTATCTACATACATATACATTCACATGTACACCTTTACACATACACATGTATTCACATGCATAGATACACATTCTGACATATAAATACACACACAAAATGATAAATGTATGACATGTATGTATGTATATGTGTGTGTGTGTATGTGTATGTATGTGTATGTATGTGTATGCATCTGTGTGTATGTGTGCATATATACATGTGTATGTATATGTTTGTGTGTTATGTATGTGTGTGTATGCATGTGTATGTGTGTGTATGTGTATTTGTGTGTATGTGTGTATATGTGTATGTATTTCTAGATGTTTATTATAAATTAGTAGTTTTTAATATTTTATAAAATAAATGTTTTTTTCACTTTAATAGCATTGATAGCTAAGTATCGTCCTACATCTCTTGGTTTCTACTCTCTCTATACATCTGAAAACTAAGTATCTTTCTACATCTCTACTCATGTATGGTGATTCATGAATATTTTTACACTCATGTATGTGTGTAGGTGTTTGTATGTATATGTGTGTGTATGTGTATGTGTATGTGTGTATGTGTATGTATGTGTACATGTATGTGATGTATATATTTGTAAGTATATGTATGCATGTGTGTGTAAGTGTATGTATGTGTCTATGCATGTATGCATGTTTATAAATTTGAAGTCTACATTTTTTGTATACTGATCCTTTTTTTGTTTCATATCAAAATAATAGGAGATATTGTATGGTAGAAAGAATAAGAGAAGAGGTAACATACCACTTGAGATGTGGTAATATTTTCGTAGATAGCTATGTCTTTAGAAATCATTTCCTTAGTAGAAGGTATGCAAAATAGCTTATATTACTGTGAGTTATAATTCTCGTATGTTTTATAAATATTTTACATTTAATCTATGTACTTTTCTTTCATTAAATAAGCACATGCTTCTTTAAAGAAGAGAGTTGAATGTGGTCATATGTTGTGCTTAGGCCAAATGGGCCATCATGGTTTTGTTGCTACATTTTAAAGTATATGTATTATTGAAACTATATGTTTTATTTTGTTTAACACTAATCATTAATATTTTACATTTTTTCAATGCAGTCAAATGATTATGGTTGTTATGCTACAAAAAAGGAAATCAAATATACTAGATATTATGTATATTGATGTCTAAGTGAGAAAATAAGAGATCATCCATATGATTTTTTGAGTGTTATTAAATTTGATATACTTTATTTTATTTTTATTGATATTTTATATGTTTTATTTATTTATGTTTGTTATATATAATACAGGAGTATTATGGAGAGGTCAATACAGATGAGGTGGAGAGACAGACACACGAGGGATGATATTGATCATCATAGGGTATTGATTCCTCTACCGATGATGCCTCTTCAAATACATCAAACCATGTGGATGATCATGATGATGTGGATGATCATGATCAAGGAGGGAATTCAGATGATTGACACTTTCCATTGGATGTATTATGTACATTGACCCACACACACAAACAAACACACACACACACACACACACACACACACACACACATATATATATATATATATATATATATATATATATATATATATATATATATATATATATATATATATATATATATATATATATATATATATATATATATATATATATATATATATATATATAATGATCATAATATCAAGCATATCAAGCATGTAGGCTTGGGTAAAATGCACCAACAATATACATACATACATACATACACACACACACACACACACATATATATATATATATATATATATATATATATATATATATATATATATATATATATATATATATATATATATATATATCCTACCAGCTTGAGAGCACTGTTCATTTTTTCCAGCAGGTGTATGTCCAAAAATAGCAAGTTTTGGGAGCTAGTCATTACTAATCAACTCTGAAGTCTCAGTTGGCCGGTGTGAAGTTGGTTGTAGCAGCACCAACTCATCTTTGGATTGCATCCACCATCTCTCTCCACAGTCGTATTAGAGCATAGTCAAGCAACATGGGAGATGGATTTCCATCAACAATTGAAAAATTGGATCGAAACAACTACCCGGCGTGGTCTCTAAGGATGGAGGCTTACCTTCAAGGGAGGAATCTATATGGATTCATATCCGGAGATGAAGCAATGCCAACCATGAGGAACAAAGGGCAACCATCACATGAAGAAGTGGAAGGACTTTCAACTTGGTGTTCGAAGGATGCACTTGCAAGGTCCTATAATCTAAACTCAATCTCTGATTTTCTTTTACCTCATGTCAAGGGATGCAAGACATCAAGAGAGACCTGGAATGCACTTGCTTCTTTCTTCTCTTCCAACACTCGAGCAAGGAAGAACCAATTGTGGATGGAGTTCACAACAATGAAGAAAAGCCCGAAGCAAAATGTGACTGATTATGTCACAAAGATGGAGATTTTTGACCAACTTGGAAGCATTGGAGAGGTAATTGAAGAGGAGAAAATCATTAGACAAATCATAAATAGAATTAAAGCAGATGACAAGAGGGAGTCATTCACAACAACCATGGATTTATACATGGATATGCATGTACGTCCCGACCTCAACACACTCATGGGCCAACTCTTCACTCATGAAGCAAAGATTAGCAAAGGTGGTGAGTCCTCAAGAGGTAATCAAACTTCTGCCTTATATTCTCATAAAGCTAAGGTCAAGGACAAGTCAAAGAATAGGAAGAATGAAGATGAAGATAGCTCTTTCCAAGCAAACTTTGCAGGTAGAGGAAGAGCTAGAGGAAGAGGCAGAGGTGGAAAGCAAGGCAAGGGGAGATTCCAATCATCTCAACCTTGCAACATATGTGGCTTATCTAACCATACTACTGAAGAATGTTTCAGGAATTCAAGGAACTCAAGAGAAAGAGGATCCAATAGAGGTGGCTATGGATCAAATAGCGGCAAGTACAATGGAGGCTAGAACAACAACTACTACAACAACAACAACTATCAAAGTGGCCATAGAGGAAGAAGAGATTACAATAACTATGTAGAGGACCAAAGGCAAGAAGATTCATTATTGATTATGAATCTATCAGTGAAGAAGGGTAAGGATGAGGATCACATATTTTACATTGATTCCGGATGCTCAAACCATGTAGCAGGAAATATGGCTTTACCTTCTGATTTGGAGGATCCTCATAACAAGCATGAAGTGCAGATAGGAGATGACACAAAGCACTCAGTGGAGAAGATAGGTAATGTGAAGACATCAGATGGGAATATGAACCTCTTAAGCAAAGTCTTGTATGTCCCTACAAATACCAAAAATTTAATAAGTGTTGGACAGATTGTTGAAAAAGGATTGCAGGTTAGATTCAATCGATTTGGAGCATATGTTGAAGACCCAAGGCAAGGCTTCCGAAGGATTGCCAAAGGAGAAGAGACAGGAAGGCTTTTCACTTTTGAAGTGGAAGATACAAAGAACATAGCTTTGTTTAGCTATGGATCTCAAACTCTTACAGAGTTGGAGATATGGCACAAAAGGCTTCCTCACATTGGTGAGAGGACACTCAAACAGATTTGCAGGGACCAAAGTGTACTTGATTTGCCTAATATCACAAGGCAACACATGATTTATAAGTGTGAAGCTTGTCAACTCGGCAAGGCTCATAGACAACCTTTCAATAAGAAAGGATATATGTATCAAAATCCTTTGGATCTAGTGCACACGGATGTGTGGGGTCCAAGTAAGGAGCCATCTATATCAAGCTCAAGATATTATGTGTCTTTCATGGATGATTGTAGCAGGTGGACCATTCTGTTTTTCATGAAGCACAAGGATGAAGTGTTTAATTGCTTTAAGAAGTATATTGCTCTTGTTGAAAGCGAAGCAGGTAGGACTTTGAAAAGACTCAGATCAGATGGTGGAGGAGAATACTTCTCTTCTGAATTTGATGCCTTCTTTCATGAAAGAGGCATTAAAAGGGAAGTCACTACAAGGTATACACCCGAACTCAATGGTGTAGCAGAGAGGAGGAACAGAGCTATTGTTGAAGCTACAAGGTCCATGCTCAACAAAAAGGGATTGCCAAACTACCTATGGGCAGAGGCTGTGTCGACAGCCACATATCTCATAAATAGACTTCCATCTAAGTCACTAGATGGAACAACTCCATATTAAGTGTGGAATGGAAGAAGACCTAGTCTAGAGCATTGTAAAATCTTTGGATGCTTTGCCTATGCTCATATTCCTTCTCAAGTAAGAGGGAAATGGGATCCCAAGGCAGAGAAGTGTGTATTCATTGGTTATGATCAAAACCAAAAAGGATATAGATTGTACAATCCAACCAATAAAGGATTTTCTGTGAGTAGAGATGTAATTTTTTATGAAAACAAATCATGGTTTGATGATGACAGGAAAGTGAAGATGCCATATGACTTGGATGAAGATTTTCCATCACTTCAACCAAAGGAGCCAAAGCAGACTCAAGAAAGTGATTCGGAGATTGACCTACAGGACTTTGAATGACTAAAGCTATGGAAGAACAAAGGTAAAGCAAAGATGCAGGATGCTACATATGGACCCGAGAGCTCACATCAACCACTTAGAAGGTCTTCAAGGGAGAAGAAGAAACCAGAGAGGTTTGGTTATGATACTTCTTTGGTCACCAAGCACTCAATCTACATTACAAAGGATTCAACCAATGAAGAACCTACCACATTCCAAGAAGCACAAAGCAAGAAAGCTTGGAGAGATGCAATGGATGAAGAAATGGAAGCCCTGAAGGAAAACAACACTTGGGAGCTTGTACCTAACAAGCCATCTATGAAGGTAATTGGATCTCGATGGATATACAAAATCAAGAGGAATCCAGATGGAAGTATAAATAGACACAAAGCAAGGTTAGTTGCTAAAGGGTTTGCTCAAACCCATGGTATTGATTATGAGGAGACTTTCAATCGTGTTGCAAAAATGCCTACAATTAGGGTTCTCATAAGTCTTGCTGCATCTAGAAATTGGAATCTCTATCAACTTGATGTAAAGAATGCTTTCTTGAATGGATGGATTTCTGAGGAAGTGTATATGGCACAACCTCCTGGATATGAGGATGCACATCATCCTAACTATGTATGCAAACTAAAGAAAGCTTTGTATGGATTGAAGCAAGCTCCAAGAGCTTGGAATGTCAGATTGGTGACTTATTTGCAGGACCAAGGATTCAAAGTTAGCAAGGTGGATACCTCTTTGTTCATAAAGAGGAATGGATCTGAAGTGATCTATTTATGTGTGTATGTTGATGATATTATTATCACAGGCCATGATCTTGAAGGAATCAAACAGGTAAAGAGTCAAATGAAGGAGGAGTTCAAAGTAAGTGACCTCGGACCACTCACTTATTTTCTTGGATTGGAGTTGATCTACACAGATTCAGGTATATACATCACACAAAGGAAGTATGTGCATGACATGCTTGTCAAGTTCAAGATGGAAAATACCAAGTGTGCAGGTACACCTATGGAGCAAAATCATAAGCTTAGTGCTTATGAAGGAGAGCCAATTGAAGACATCACAAGCTATCAAAGCTTGGTTGGAAGTTTGAACTATGCAACACCCACAAGGGTGGATATATGCTATAGTGTTAGCATATTGAGTCAGTTTATGCATAAGCCGAGAAGACCACATATGGAAGTGGCCAAGAGAGTCCTCAAGTACCTAAAGGGGACCATGAATGAAGGTTTGTTCTATTCATATACTTTAGATATTGAGCTAAAGGTCTACTCAGATGCAAATTGGGCTGGATCTAGAGATGATAGAAGAAGCATATCCGGGTATATATCATTTGGAGGTTCAAAAATCATTTCTTGGTCATCCAAGAAGTAACCAACCATGGCATTATCTTCTATTGAAGTGGAATATAGAGGTTTGGCTAATGCAACTCAAGAAATCATGTGGTTAAAGTCTTTTTACACAGATCTTGGACTTCATTCTTCAACACCTCACATTTTTGGTGACAACACAAGCTCACTACATCTTGCAGCTAATCCGGTATACCATGCTAGAACCAAGCATATTGAAGTCCACTACCATTACGTAAGGGAGAAGCTAATGAGCAAGGATATTCAACTATCCTATGTCTCTACAGATATGCAATGTGCAGACATGTTGACTGAAGCTCTTGATGGTACAAAGTTAAGTAGATTCAAGTTGATGATTGGCTTGCAAGACTTATTTGGAGGCCAAGCATGTTAGGCTTGAGGGGGAGCTGTTGGTGCATTTTACCGAATGCCTACATGCTTGATATTCTTGATATTATGATCATTTGTGAGTCACATATGTACTCATGTGAACATCTCTTGTAAAAGAGTTCATTTTTATCTCTTGTAATTAAAAAAAGAAAAAAGGAAAAGGATGGCTTATGTAATCCATGATGTAAAAGAAAATTCGCGGCTCTAACTACCTAAAACCATGACTTTTTGAGCTGACTTTGGGGATCACTTTTAGGTGGAGCCATTCGAATTCGAATTCAAAACTCCCTCCAAGAATAGCTATAAAAAGAGCAAGAAGGAAGAGGCAATTAGCAAGCCTTGTACGTGACCACTTCATGCCATTTTGTAGAGATTGAAGAGCTTACTCCATAGTTCTATCATTCTAGTCCCATTGTGCAAAGATTCATTGCCAATGTGGTTGTAATCATATGTGAATCTATACATTTGTCATTATCTACTTCTCTGTTTTGTTCTGTGTTATACTCACTTAGAGCAGTAACTTCAGAAGGTCATATCTCGAGTTGTACTCAATGTTTTTCAGTATTTTAATGTGCGTTGGATAGCTGTTACGATCTTGTTTTTGCATGTCAATTTTCATGGTCATTGAGAATAAATATTGAGAGACATTTGCATTTTACTGCTCACTGGTCTATCTCTACAGAGCCCCGAGAATGGTGGGCATGTTCCAGAAATTAATAAATCTTCTTCTAAGTGCTCAGTCCATCATTTGAAGTGTTTTAACTTGGATTGGGAATCTCACTAAGACTATTTGCTATGCACAAAAGGAATTTATCTAATTCCTATCAGGTTGAGAGCACTGCTCATTTTTTCCAGCAGGTGTATGTCCAAAAATAGCAAGTTTTGGGAGCTAGTCATTTCGCAACTAGTCTGTCTTGACTTAAACTTTTGGGATACATGTTCCAAAGTACTTGGCTGATATTTTGGTGGATTTAGGAAGCTCAAAGGGTCTACTAATCAACTCTAAAGTCTCAGTTGGTTGGTGTGAAGCTGGTTGTAGCAGCACCAACTCATCTTTGGATTGCATCCACCAGCTCTCTCCATAGTGGTATCAGAGCATAGTCAAGCAACATGGGAGATGGATTTCCATCAACAATTGACAAATTGGATCGAAACAACTACCCGACATGGTCTTTAAGGATGGAGGCTTACCTTCAAGGGAGGAATCTATATGGATTCATATCCGGAGATGAAGCAATCCCAACCATGAGGAACAAAGGGCAACCATCACATGAAGAAGTCGAAGGACTTTCAAATTGGTGTTCGAAGGAAGCACTTGCAAGGTCCTATATTATAAACTCAATCTCTGATTTTCTTTTACCTCATGTCAAGGCATGCAAGACATCAAGAGAGACCTGGAATGCACTTGCTTCTTTCTTCTCTTCCAACACTCGAGCAAGGAAGAACCAATTGTGGATGGAGTTCATAACAATGAAGAAAAGCCCGAAGCAAAATGTGACTGATTATGTCTCAAAGATGAAGGAGATTTTCGACCAACTTGGAAGCATTGGAGACGTAATTGAAGAGGAGAAAACCATTAGACAAATCATAAATGGAATCAAAGTAGACGATAAGTGGGATTCATTCACAACAGCCATGGATTTATACATGGATATGCATGTACCGGACCTCAACACACTCATGGGCCTACTCTTCACTCATGAAGCAAAGATTAGCAAAGGTGGTGAGTCCTCAAGAGGTAATCAAACTTCTGCCTTATATTCTCATAAAGCTAAGGTCAAGGACAAGTCAAAGAATAGGAAGAATGAAGATGAAGGTAGCTCTTTCCAAGCAAACTTTGCAGGTAGAGGAAGAGCTAGAGGAAGAGGCAGAGGTGGAAAGCAAGGCAGGGGGAGATTCCAATCATCTCAACCTTGCAACATATGTGGCTTATCTAACAATACTACTGAAGAATGTTTCATGAATTCAAGGAACTCAAGAGGAAGAGGATCCAATAGAGGTGGCTATGGATCAAATAGAGGCAGGTACAATGGAGGCTACAACAACAACAACTACTACAACGACAATAGCAACAACAACAACTATCAAAGTGGCCATAGAGGAAGAAGAGATTACAATAACTATGCAGAGGACCAAAGTCAAGAAGATTCATTATTGATTATGAATCTATCAGTGAAGAAGAGTAAGGATGATGATCACATATTTTACATTGATTCGGGATGCTCAAACCATGTAGCAGAAAATGTGGCTTTACTTTCTGATTTGGAAGATCCTCATAACAAGCATGAACTGGAGACAAGAGATGACACAAAGCACTCAGTGGAGAAGATAGGTAATGTGAAGACATCAGATGGGAATATGAACCTCTTAAGCAAAGTCTTGTATGTCCCTACAAATACCAAAAATTTAATAAGTGTTGAACAGATTGTTGAAAAAGGATTGCAAGTTAGATTCAATCGATTTGGAGCATATGTTGAAGACCCAAGGCAAGGCTTTCAAAGGATTGCCAAAGGAGAAAAGACAGGAAGGCTTTTCACTTTTGAGGTGGAAGATATAAAGAACATAGCTTTGTTTAGCTATGGATCTCAAACTTTTACAGAGTTGGAGATATGGCACAAAAGGCTTGCTCACATTGGTGAGAGGACACTCAAACAGATTTGCAGGGACCAAAGTGTACTTGGTTTGCCTAATATCACAAGGCAACACATGACTTATAAGGGTGAAGCTTGTCAACTTGGCAAGGCTCATAGACAACCTTTCAATAAGAAAGGATATATGTATCAAAATCCTTTGGATCTAGTGCACACGGATGTGTGGGGTCCAAGTAAGGAGCCATCTATATCAGGCTCAAGATATTATGTGTCTTTCATAGATGATTGTAGCAGGTGGACCATTCTGTTTTTCATGAAGCACAAGGATGAAGTGTTTAATTGCTTTAAGAAGTATATTGCTCTTGTTGAAAACGAAACAGGTAGGACTTTGAAAAGACTCAGATCAGATGATGGAGGAGAATACTTCTCTTCTGAATTTGATGCCTTCTTGCATGAAAGAGACATTAAATGGGAAGTCACTACAAGGTATACACCTGAACTCAATGGTGTAGCAGAGAGGAGGAACAGAGCTATTGTCAAAGATGCAAGGTCCATGCTCAACGAAAAGGGATTGCCAAACTACCTATGGGCAGAGGCTGTGTCGACAGCCACATATCTCATAAATAGACTTCCATCTAAGTCACTAGATGGAACAACTCCATATGAAGTGTGGAATGGAAGAAGACCTAGTCTAGAGCATTGTAAAATCTTTGGATGCTTAGCCTATGCTCACATTCCTTCTCAACTAAGAGGGAAATTGGATCCCGAGATAAAGAAGTGTGTATTCATTGGTTATGATAAAAACCAAAAAGGATATAGATTGTACAATCCAACCAATAAAGGATTTTCTGTGAGTAGAGATGTATTTTTTGATGGAAACAAATCATGGTTTGATGATGACAGGAAAGTGAAGGTGCCAAATAACTTGGATGAAGATTTTCCATCACTTCAACCAAAGGAGCCAAAGCAGATTGAAGAAAGTGATTCGGAGATTGACCTAGAAGACTTGGAAAGACTAAAGCTATGGAAGAACAAAGGTAAAGCAAAGATGTAGGATGCTACGTATGGACCCGAGAGCTCACATCAACCACTTAGAAGGTCTTCAAGGGAGAAGAAGAAACCAGAGAGGTTTGGTTATGATACTTCTTTGGTCACCAAGCACTCAATCTACATTGCAAAGGATTCAACCAATGAAGAACCTACCACATTCGAAGAAGCACAAAGCAAGAAAGATTGGAGAGATGCAACGGATGAAGAAATGGAAGCCCTGAAGGAAAACGACACTTGGGAGCTTGTACCTAACAAGCCATCTATGAAGGTAATTGGATCTCGATGGATATACAAAATCAAGAGGAATCCAGATGGAAGTATAAATAGACACAAAGCAAGGTTATTTGCTAAAGGGTTTGCTCAAACCCATGGTATTGATTATGAGGAGACTTTCTCTTCTGTTGAAAAATGCCTACAATTAGGGTTCTCATAAGTCTTGCTGCATCTAGAAATTGGAATCTCTATCAACTTGATGTAAAGAATGCTTTCTTGAATGGATGGATTTATGAGGAAGTGTATATGGCACAACCTCCTGGATATGAGGATGCACATCATCCTAACTATGTATGCAAACTAAAGAAAGCTTTGTACGGATTGAAGCAAGCTCCAAGAGCTTGGAATTTCAGATTGGTGACTTATTTGCAGGACCAAGGATTCAAAGTTAGCAAGGCGGATACCTCTTTGTTCATAAAGAGGAATGGATCTGAAGTGATCTATTTATGTGTGTATGTTGATGATATTATTATCACAGGCCATGATCTTGAAGGAATCAAACAGGTAAAGAGTCAAATGAAGGAGGAGTTCAAAATAAGTGACCTCGGACCACTCACTTATTTTCTTGGATTGGAGTTGATCTACACAGATTCAGGTATATACATCACACAAAGGAAGTATGTGCATGACATGCTCGTCAAGTTCAAGATGGAAAATACCAAGTGTGCAGGTACACCTATGGAGCAAAATCATAAGCTTAGTGCTTATGAAGGAGAGCCAATTGAAGACATCACAAGCTATCAAAGCTTGGTTGGAAGTTTGAACTATGCAGCACTTACAAGGGTGGATATATGCTATAGTGTTAGCATATTGAGTCAGTTTATGCATAAGCCGAGAAGACCACATATGGAAGCGACCAAGAGAGTCATCAAGAACCTAAAGGGGACCATGAATGAAGGTTTGTTCTATTCATATACTTCAGATATTGAGCTAAAGGTCTACTCAGATGCAGATTGGGCAAGATCTAGAGATGATAGAAGAAGCACATCCGGGTATATATCATTTGCAGGTTGAAAAATCATTTCTTGGTCATCCAAGAAGCAACCAACCGTGGCATTATCTTCTACTAAAGCGGAATATAGAGTTTTGGCTAATGCAACTCAAGAAATCATGTGGTTAAAGTCTTTGTACACAGATCTTGGACTTCATTCTTCAACACCTCACATTTTTTGTGACAACACAAGCTCACTACATCTTGCAGCTAATCCGGTATACCATGCTAGAACCAAGCATATTGAAGTCCACTACCATTACGTAAGGGAGAAGCTAATGAGCAAGGATATTCAACTATCCTATGTCTCTACAGATATGCAATGTGCAGACATGTTGACTGAAGCTCTTGATGGTACAAAGTTAAGTAGATTCAAGTTGATGATTGGCTTGCAGGAAATCAAGGACAATTGAAGACTTATTTGGAGGCCAAGCATGTTAGGCTTGAGGGGGAGCTACTGGTGCATTTTACCCAAGCCTACATGCTTGATATGCTTGATATGCTTGATATTATGATCATTTGTGAGTCACATGTGTACTCATGTGAACACCTCTTGTAAAAGAGTTCATTTTTATGTCTTGTAATTGAAAAAAGAAAAAAGGAAAAGGATGGCTTACCTCATCCATGATGTAAAAGCAAATTCGTGGCTCTAACTACCTAAAACCATGACTTTTTGATCTGAGGGAATATCTCCTAACTTTGGGGATCACTTTTAGGTGGAGCCATTCGAATTCGAATTCAAAACTCCCTCCAAGAATAGCTATAAAAAGAGCAAGAAGGAAGAGGCAATTAGCAAGCCTTGTACGTGATCACTTCATGTCATTTTGTAGAGATTGAAGAGCTTACTCCATAGTTCTATCATTCTACTCCCATTCTGCAAAGATTCATTGCCAATGTGGTTGTAATCATATGTGAATCTATACATTTCTCATTATCTACTTCTATGTTTTGTTCTTCGTTATACTCACTCAGAGCAATAACTTCAGAAGGTCATATCTCGATTTGTACTCAATTTTTTTCACTGTTTTAACATGCGTTGGATAGCTCTGATGGTCTAGTTTCCGCATATCCATTTTCATGGTCATTGGATATACATATTTGGAGATATCTGCATTTTACTGCTCACTGGTCTGTCTCTGTAGAGCTCTAAGAATGGTGGGCATGTTCCAGAAATTGATAAATCTTCTTCTCAGTTCTCAATCCATTATTTGAAGTGTTTTAACTTGGATTGGGAAGCTTGCTAAGTCTATTTGCTATGCACAAAAGGAATTTATCTAATTCTTTCCAGGTTGAGAGCACCATTCATTTTTTCCAGTAGGTGTATGTCCAAACATAGCAAGTCTTGGGAGCTAGTCATTTCGCAACTAGTCTGTCTTGACTTAAACTTTTGGGATACATGTTCCAAAGTACTTCGCTGATATTTTGGTGGATTTAGGAATCTCAAAGGGTCTAGTAATCAACTCTAAAGTCTCAGTTGGCTGGTGTGAAGCTGGTTGTAGCAGCACCAACTCATCTTTGGATTGCATCCACCATCTCTCTTCAAATATATATATATATATATATATATATATATATATATATATATATATTCTCAGTTCACTTATGTTTTTTATTGTGTCTATGGTGTGAGTTTCTAATTTCAATAATTTTAGACTTTCTATGATGTGAATTATATGGCTAAAATGTACTTATGATTTTTATTATAGTTTATATTTAATTTGTGATTTATTACTTTAGTTGTATTATTCATTCATATTATATGTGTCTTTGTGAGTGTATATGTATGTATGTGCCTATACTTGTGTGTGTATATGTACGTATGCAAATAAAGGTATATATCTATATTTTTGTATGTGTGTGTATGTGCATGTATGTGTGTGTGTGTATGTGCATGTATGTGTGTGCATTTGTGTGTGTATGTGTATATGTGTATATGTGTATATGTGTATATAATGTATGTGTGTATGTGTATATGTGTATACATAGGTGTATGTGTATTTGTGTGTATCTGTATGTGTATGTGTATGTGTATGTGTGTATATGCATGTGGATGTAGATGCATGTGTATATGTATATGCATGTGTATATATATGTGCATGTTTGTGTATGTGCATATCTATGTGTATGTGTTATGTGTGTATGTGTATGTGTATGTGCATTCATGCATGCATGTGCATGTAGATATGTTTATGCCTATGCATGTGTGTATGTGTATGTGTAAGTGTATGTGCATATGTGTGTGTGCATGTGCATGTGTATGTGTATGTATGTGTGTATGTGCATGTGTATGTGTATGTGTATAAGTATGCATATGTGTGTGTATATATGTATGTGCATGTGTGAGAGTGAGTGTGCATGTATATGTGCATGTGAATGTGTAAGTGTGAGCATGCTAATTAATGAAAACAAAACAATTTAAATGATATACAAACAATGAAAATTGTACTTACAATAATTAGCCATATATTATGCTTAGTGAACTTCTTGAATAACTTGCCATAAAGAAAGAGAGGGAGAGGGGAGAGAGAGAGAGATAGAAGGAATGAAAAATAAAAAGGGAGAGAGAGAGAGAGACAAAGAGAGACAGAGAGACATAGAGTAGAAGAGAGAGAGATAGAGAAAGAGAGAGCTCGAGATCATGTCTAGCATCGATATGAATGTTGGATCACTCTTCGATCAGATGTTTGCAAAATGATGACCAAAGACCCATGGATTTTTTATTTTGGTCAAAAGCGGGCCTCAAATAAGCGTCATATATTTTATTCTCCAAACTATTCTCCGAACCGCCGCATATGCGATGTAAACATGCATCACATATGCAACTCTTTTTCACATCTCATACGTGATGCTTTTTGACATCATGTATGCGACACTAATAGGCATCATGTATGCAATGCTCATAGCATGTTGCATATATAACTCTCACATATGTGACACTTTAATTAACATCATTAAGAGCGTCAAAAATCACATCGATATTAACATCGCTTAAATGATAGTGTGCACTCGATAAAATATGGTCCATGAGCTACAATCATCAATGAAAGACACATAATACCTTGATCTTGAGATATAATTTTCCTTGGATGGTCCCCAAACATTAGTGTGGACAAGCTCCAAGATGTCTCCATGTATGTATCCCTTTCTTTGTGAATGGTTGCTCCATACTTGGTATGGGTCTTGTACATGAGCTCCATACTTTAAGAACCTCACTTGGAAACCTTTTTCCATAATATTTCCTATACTTATCAAATTCTTAGTGATACTAGTTACATAGAGAACTCTCCTCAACAAGTTCATGTTACCATTAGATCTCTTCACATTTCCAAGTTTCTCTCAAGGGTGCCTTGTTTCATACCCTATTGCACTTCACGCTTGATCTTGGGGTCTTCAAAGTATGAGAATAGTGCTACATTCTCGGCTACATGATTTGAACATCCAAATACAATATAGAATACATGTTCATATGATTTAACTCCTTTCATTGTCATGTTCATGAGTAGAATTAAATCTTTTTGTGATTTATCATCAATGTAGTTGTTGTACTCTCTTCTTCTTTTGTAGCGATCTTGATAATTGTTTGTGTAGTTTTTGTTGTTATTGTAGCCATAAGTGTTGTTGTTGTATGTGCCTCTAGGAGCTCCATATCCTCCTTTGTTGTATCCTCTTCCTCTCTAGTTCCTAGGGTTCTTGAAGAAATGTTCAATGATATGGTTGGTTAATCCACATATGCCACAAGGTGAGGAGCTTTGAGATCTCCCCCTACCTTGTCCACCACCTCTTCATTTTCCTTTTGAACTTCTCTCTCTACCTACAAAGTTAGCTTGCAAGGTACTTGATTCTTCATCAAACTTCTTGAATTCACCTTTGACATCTTTACTTACACTTCTATATGTGTAAAGGGTAGAGGATTGATTACCTTTTTATGTATCTTCATTCTTCATAAGCTTGGATGCATGAGTGACGAGTTGTCTCATAAGTGTGATTCCATTGATGACTTCTCTGAGTATTTGATCCTCATCTATGAACTCTCCAATGCTTCCTAACTAATCAGCTATGTCTTTGACCTTTGTGACAGATTGGGTGACATTATACTTGGGATTTTTCTTGAGAGATGTGAACTCCAACTATAGTTGATTCTTCTTGGCCTTGATCTTGAAGAGAAGAACGCTTCCAATGCATTCTAAGTCTCTTGTGAAGTCTTATACCTCCCAATGTGTGGAAGTAAGAAATAAAAAATAGAGTTTAGAATGTATGACCTTGCCAAAGCATCCTTTGAACACCATGTGCTCAACCTTTCCTACTCCTCTTGTGTTGGTTGTCCTTTGATCCTTAGCATAGCCATCAACTCATCTCTAGATATGTATCCAAAGAGACTTCTACCTTTAAGATATGTTTCCATCCTTAGAGACCATGGATTATTTGCTTTGATCCAATTTTTCTAGATTGAAGAAATAAAACAATCACCCATAATGTATGTACTACAATGATGCTCTGATACCACTATGACAAGATGATGGCAGATTCTAGAAATGAGAGGGTCTTTGCAAAAATCTTCTCTAGATCGGTCTGATTTTTGCTTGGAAACTCTGATAAACTCTTTATGCTATGAAATCTCGGATAAATATTACCATTTACTTTGGAGCATTGATCTCAAATATTTGAGTCAAGAGAGACTAATTCTAGATTTTGCTCATGACTAGAAAACCTTCTATTTATGGAAGAAGGCTCTCTCGAAAATTTCCAATGCTCAAAGTCTCCTATGGATTGAGTGAAATCCTTTTGAAATGCTTCAAATGGGAAGGTAAGTGAGCTATCACAATCTATCTAAAGAATTTAGAGTGAGTATGGAAAGAGCAATATGTTTAAGAAGTCAGAGGTGTGATCTGAAATTCTCAAGGAGCAAAAAATGCATATACATAGTTAGAGAGATACATTCATATTTCTTCTCACATAACTGCAATGAATAAAATATTTCATACACACACTTTGATGGGCATTAAATTCATGCTACAAGAATAAGATAAGGTAAGGAGACCATAACTGCTCTTCAATGACTCTCTGAAGATGACAAACTTAGGTTATTCATAACATCAATGAACAATAGATGAAGATGATGATAGAAACTTCAAGTGTAAGTATTGAAATGTAAATTATAGTACATGGAGGCATTGGAGGATTCCAAGGACTACAAAATGAGTACAGTCAACTTTCTCATATGACTGAGAGCTTTGCTTATACCCTTGAATATTCCAATGAAGTATAGGTATACCTTTTCCCTTCACTGCTGATTGATTTTACCTCAAGATTCCTCTCAGTTTTAGGTGTATATTTCAATCCAAATTTAAATATGATTCACGATTATATATATATATATATATATATATATATATATATATATATATATATATATATATATATATATATATATATATATATATATATATGTGTGTGTGTGTGTGTGTGTGTGTGTGTGTACATATACATATACGTATATATATATATATATATATATATATATATATATATATATATATATATATATATATATATATATATATATATATATATATATATATATATATATATATATATATGTGTGTGTGTGTGTGTGTGTGTGTGTGTGTACATATACATATACATATATGTATATATATATATATATATATATATATATATATATATGTGTGTGTGTGTGTGTGTATGTATATTTATATGTAGATTTATACGTATATGTATATGTATATGTATATGTATATGTATATGTATATGTATATGTATATGTATATGTATATGTATATGTATATGTATATGTATATGTATATGTATATGTATATGTATATGTATATGTATATGTATATATATATGTATTTATATATATGTATATGTATATGCATATGCATATGTAGATTTATATGTATATGTATATGTATATGTATATGTATATGTATATGTATATGTATATGTATATGTATATGTATATGTATATGTATATGTATATGTGTATGTATATGTGTATGTATATGTGTATGTATATGTGTATGTATGTGTATATGTATGTGTATATGTATGTGTATATGTATGTGTATATGTATGTGTATATGTATGTGTATATGTATATGTATATGTATATGTATATGTATATGTATATGTATATGTATATGTATATGTATATGCTGTTCGGGATGTAAGGGTCATGTGACCTTACAACTATATTCATATATATATACATCATATATAGAGCATTGCCTCAAGAGAGATCATTATGTGGGTTTTGAGGCTCCCACGCATCTATGCGCTTATCTTCTCTTCTGTCTCCCTCTATCTTCTCCTTGCTCCTCTTGTTCTACATACCAAAACCTTTCATTTGTATCAGAGCATGCTGAAGGCTTGTGTGCAAAAAGCTTCAATGGAAGCTTAGGTCAAAGGAGGTGAAAGTGTAGGTTGGCACCTCTCAAGATGTGTTCAGTATTGCGGCCATAATGCGAGCTAGAAATCTCAGATTGATGCGTTTTAAAAATCTATGGGTAGCTGAGAGGAACATCTACAACTTTGTTGATGGGCGTAAAACCTGGTTCGGAGTTCTATACTGCCGAAAATTTGAAGAATGCAGACTGATGTAGAAGACGAATCTATAATCACTTGGACACCAGGTCAGTTTTTGGGCCATAACTGAAGATTTACAAGTCAGTTTGGAACGATTCAACTTGCTATGCATAGGTTGGAAAAATGGATACAACTTTGTAGAAGAACTTAGATCCAGATTCTGAGTTCTAGGTCATCGAAATTGCAAAATAGAGAGCAGCAATGTTGTAGGTGAAGGTGAAATCAGAAGCACATGCTTGTTTTGTCTATATCTTGAGTTACACATGTCCGATTGAGGTGTTCTTTATCTCATTATGTAGCTAAGAATGAGTTCTTGAAGTTTGCAGAGGAGAAAAAGTCTAGGTTTAGAGGTTATCACCTCTGAAACAGCAAAACATAGAGCAGCATATTTTCACTATAAGAACCCTAACTACTTTTGGAGGTCCATTTTGTTATGGAACTTATTCGAGAGAGATTTTTTGGTATGCGAGCTCTTATTTTTAGAGCTTGATGGCATTATCCATGTATGATCACTGTGGTAGCTCCTCCATATGAGAGTAGAGTGTAATCTTGTCACGTGTTTGGCATGTGAGATGACATTGTAGTTTACTCTTTTTTGAGATTCATATCATCATGAGTTCGATCATGTCATTGTTAGTGGATGTGTAGTGACATTATGGTCTCTATCTTTCTTATGCCACCTGATCATGGATTTACTTGCGAGTTGCACATAATTTTATGAGAGTTAATTCTAGATCTTAGTTGGTACTTGTATCTTTTGTTTTCTTTGCAGGTACATGATCCAGATTGGAGCCTTAGTTGCACATCCATTTGTCACCTTGATTGGCTATTGTTTTAGCATATGGTCATTGATTTTATATCTCATTTTCCAATATGATTCTTGGCATTGTGGATGGTGATTCCCACATGGTTATTTTGGTTCTAGAGTCCATTTTATAGAGGAGATGTCGAAATTTTTTTAGCATGCTAGAAGAGAACTCTAGTGGATCTTGAAGCTTGTGTGATAGCTTTGGATCATTGTTGATCTCCATTTACTTGGACTTGCTCACAAGTTTTTTGTGACAGGTTGGACCATCTTGCAAGATTGAGACTTGAGTGGGAGATGTATCACCATTGTATTGGCATGTATTGCCATTAGTTTTTGGCATATGTATTTGCCATTTCTTTGATTGGATCAGTGATAGGTGGTGATAGGATACTCATTATTCTTTTGTTATTGGTTATCTTGTTTGATTGGTCAGTTTATAGGGGATACTCTGCCAAATTCTTCCCACGATTCTTTCACATCGACTTGGTCAGCTTGGAGACTTGGTGAAGAGGCTTATGCTCATGGTTTTATGTGCATGCTAGATACATGATTATGTGACAAGTGGTTCACATGGTTTTCTTCTCCCATGAGACATATATGATGTGAGTTATGCATATGGATATGCAAGTGTGATCCTACTGAGGATAGAGTATTATTTTTCAGTCTCTTGTTACATTGCTAGTCTCTTAGATTGTCAGCATGGTGTCTTCTCGATTTGATGGCACTGGTTTTCTGAGATGGAAAGCTCAGATGTGGCATATATTGGTTCGTGCAGGGTTACACATGTATGTGCATAGAGATGCACAGAGGCCTCGTGACATGTCGGACTATGTATGGATGGATATGTATGCATTGGCCAACTCCACTATCCGGTTACAGCTTGTGGATTCTATATATGATTCTGTTATGTATGAGGGGACGAGTAGTGCATTATGGCAGAGACTACATGATATGTATGCGAGTCCATTGACTCATGTGAGACATAGATTGCATCCACGACTTCGATGTTGGCATTGTGCTCATGAGGACCATACTTGACAGCATTGCTTTAGGCGGATGCGACGATGATGTAAGAGATATGCACATGATGCAGGTTAGGTAGTGATTTATGGAGAGTCTATGGTAATTGATTATGCTAGTGATGATGATATCATTTTCTCCTATGGTTCATCTCATGATTCCTCTTGTTCATTGGATGGCATACATATGGCTTGGTTGCTTGATACATTAGCCATTTTTCATGTTACTCCACATCATGAGTGGTTTTGTCGATTCTCAGTTGAGAGTTGTGAATGTGTGCAGGAGATCTATGCCTTATGCTACCTAGTGGAGCATCACTTATACTCAGACATGTATGTTATGTGCCATCATTCCCTATGAGCTTGATTTTAGTTAGCCAGTTATAGGAGAGTAGATGTTATGCATTCCTTGGTGAGCATCCTTTTGAGTTGAAGTTGGGAAAACTTATGCTTGTCAGAGGTGCTAGGATTGGACATAGGTATCCACTACAAGGACTTCATATGAGAGACAGTCTTGTCTCAGTGGGAGTTCATTTTTATGTGCAATGTGAGACTCTTCATGTCTCATTTTGTCTACCTACACATAGGTCTATTGACATTCATGATGCACACGTATGGCACGATTTAGATGCTCGGATGGATGCACACACAGAGCATACTTTGGATGCTCATAATGCTTATGGAGAGCATGATTGTTTTGATCATATGGATGCTCTTGTGGAGCACACTTTGGATGATCAATTGGATGCTTTAGAGAATGATATGGATGCTCATGTAGAGCATTGTGATGATACTCAATTAGAGTTTGATCATCAATTTGACCTTCGTGTTGATGTTGTGCAGTTAGCTCATGTGGAGCATGATCATACACTTGGTGTGGTAGAGCAAGATTGCTCTCATGGTACAGAGTGTGTGATAGAGCAGTTTAACTCTCAGGGTGCACAACTAGACATGTCTTTGGTTGAGAGAATGACTGATTTAGATGTTGATGAGTGAGTGATCATGCACTCATTCTTGGATTCGTTCATGCGAGATGTTGACATAGATATGTCAGGACATGTTCGTCTTGATGATGGTGTTTTGGATGCCTTGGATATAGGCATGGATGATATACTTAGGTTAGCTAGGATAGCACATGTTTCGTTAGCATTTGGGAGTCTGATGTATGAGTTGTTATGCTCGAGACCAGATCTTGCAGTTGCTATTGGATTATTTGCACTTGGAGTTGTCAGCCGTTCGATGATTGACATAGGCAAAGAGTGAGTGGGAGCTTTGTAGGAACTTCATCAGTTCTTGCATCAGTCAGGTGTGAGCTCCACTCTTATCGATATGAGCCTAGAACAGTTTGAGGTGCATGGATACACCTTGTTCAAGGCAATTTGTGTAGGCTTATTTGTATGGGTTGAGATCTGGACTCTTCCTATACATTACTGTATAGTCCTACATCATTCTTTGTATGTGTTACCACTTATGGTCACATTGATCCTTAAGTGGGAGATTGTTGGGGATGCAAGGGTCATGTGACCTTACCCCTATATTCATATATATACATCATATATAGAGCATTGCCTCAAGAGAGATCATTATGTGGGTTTTGAGGCTCCCACACATCTATGCACTTATCTTCTCTTCTCTCTCCCTCCATCTCCTCCTTTCACCTCTTGTTCTGCACACCAAAGCCTTTCATATGTATATGTATATGCATATATATATCAAGCTTTTGAGCCTTCAAATGATCATAATAAAGTGTACTTCCCATTTGGCAATCCCTCTAGAAATAGAGAGATTAGTTTTCTTTTTTAGGGTCACTCATTATTTGGGCATCAATCTATGTATTGTTAACACCATGTAGCCACAAATCTTATTGATAAATGATTGAACTTTTTGAAGATATATATTAAAGATGTAGAGTGATGTTTGTCTCCTTATTTTGAGAACTCACTTATGAAGTCTTCCACAAAAGCATCTAAGTTTAAAAACATATCTATTGTCAATGATTGGAACCATGACAATGTTGCTCCTTAAAGCATTAACCTAAATGCCTCATGTTGGGACAAAAATCCTTTGAGTTGATGTGAGTAAGGTGGGTTTTTAGGTAATCAAGTGTCTTTATCACTCATATTGGGTAGGAACACTGCTTTTCCTTTCTCATTTTTATGTCCGGAGTGTGACACAAGAATGTATATCATTGCCTCCTTGTCCTTGTAGTGGTTATCATAGAATTTAACTATAGTATGTCAGACAAATGTCAAGCTATTAGGATTTTTAAGATGAACCACTTATCGAATTAGGATATCTAAGTAGACACTTACCCTGTGGGAATTGAAATTCTAAAACTCTATGATTGTGTAGTAATCCTCACTCGATGGACCTACATCATTAGGGTTGATTGGGTTAGCATCCATATCTTTAGACATAGTCATCTGATTCCAATCAAGCTCAGAATCACCATTAGAATTCAACAGCGATGTGTTTGGATGAAGCTTGCTACTTCAAAATGTGACATTTGTTGGTGCCCTAAGATTTAAGGAAATCTAAGATGCATCAATAATGATGTGAATATGTGGAGTATATAGAAATTATAATCAGATGCGCACACACTTCAATTTGCATGCATCTTTCAATTCCAACTTAATCCTTTCAATTCAATTCAATAAAAGTAAGTTCTCTAAATTTGATGCTCCTTTTTCTAGGCAAAATAATCAGTTTTGGACTTCAACTCCAAGCATTAGAGTGCACAATTTCTTTTTGAGATGAAAACAAACAAATGATCCACACTTACCCTTCCAATGTGCCTTCCTATTCTTTGAGAAGCTCAAGATGATGTGCTCAAAAGAAATAACAATCTTTAATGATGAACATTCAAGTGAATCTCAATGCTAAGATGCCCTAAACTATTGTGTCCCTTTCAAGTGTTTTAAATAAATTTTGTTTTGCATCATTTTTTTAAGCTACCTTTTGTATCTAAACTATGTGCACCATATCTATCAAGATGAACAAGAGTGTTTTGCCAATTAGGAAGAGAAAAGTTCACTTTTGAAATCTTCTAAAATTTTTCATAACTTTTTGTGCTATGCAATCCAAGTTGAATCATATCAATCAGATATTTTCAATTCAATCTACGATCAAAATCGTGATCATGGGTAGAGTTGAAACTCGATTGGAGAAATCAAGCATGTTTTCTCACTCGAGGTGAGCAGAAACATCTTTTTTCATTATCCTAGAAAGTTTTAGAAATTCATGTACCCAAGTTAAATCAACACTTTAAAATCTCTAGCTATGTTATGGACAAAATACTTTTCAATGGTGAAGTCTCTACTCAAGAAATTCGGTGCATTTCTTCACTCAACCTAAGCGATTGAACTCTTTCAATCTTCTACAAACTTGTAAACCATCTTGCAAGCTACATAGCCCAATTTGAATCAAATTGACTCAATATTTTTAGTTCAAGTCATGAGAAAAATACTGATTCAGGTAGAGCTTTTTTCCAAGTGGCATCAATGTTAAGAAGAATTTTCAAAATGGAATGAAAAGAAAAATAAGAGAAAAATGATGAAAAACCTCTACTTTACTTATGGCAAAAGGTGAATCATCTAGTCAGTGTTGCCCATTCTCCACTCTTAACACCTAATCCTAGGTAAGAGAAATTGTAAAAGATGGTTGTTCTTACAATGAAGTGAAAACTTGGCTTAACAAGCAAGTATTTACAAGCATATAATGAATTACTTGCTCGCTTGACAATCCATCATGTAATTTACCTAAGCGTGAATGTTTGTTTCCATGTAAACGATGCCAAAAAGTTTCGATGTGTAGTACATGGTGCACTCTTACACCTTTACTTTATCAAAACTACAAAAAGTAGACTTCATCCTAGTTGTAGTCAGCGACATAAGTAGATGGGATGGATAGATATCCTGCTAAGCTCCTTGCGTTTAACCATCAACTTCCTTCTCATTCAAACATGAAAACCCAACCAAAGTGAAAAATTATCATAACAATTGTGGCAATTGGCAAAGCTGTTTGTATATGATCAATGTCTACCCCTCATGATTATATGCACATTTTGTAAGGCCCTCGTAATGAGGAGAAGCCAAGCGTGCATTACCCAATTGATGGGAATCCCAAGTTGCATGTTGGATGAAGTTCATATTGGACCATGTAAGGTATTGTAAGGAAGGGGAGTTACCAGACTCCCCAATTGTGGGGTCCAAGAGTCATAAATCATTTATATTTGTTAGGTCGGTTCAAAGCCATGTATGGAAGCTACGCGGGCGATGTCTGCCCACACTCTACCGCCCATGTATAGCCATCAATGGAAGGCCATCCATTATCCTATATATACAAGACTTCTGCACTACCCAAGATATCGAATCGAGCTAGCATACCCCTACCTTGTATCTCCCTATCTGGAGTTGTCTAGATCACCATTTAAGCTCTACCTTGAGATTGCATGGGTGGACAATGCCATCATCTTTGTACTGTTATTAGTAGAAAATTATTGAGATTCTCCTATATATATTATCTTCTCTACTACTGCCAAAATTGCCACGAAATCTTCATAAGGAGACTAGGTTGAAGATAGAGCTCTCAAGTTCTCATTAATCATCAAAAGTACAAAAGATCAAGATCTCCCTACAAATGAGTCATAAATGACTATACTTTTTCAAGTGTTCTCTTTCACACTTGAAATAGGTCCTCTAAACTTCTACCCTAAAAGTCTTGTCACTAGTGAGCTCTAGAAATTCTATAAAAAATATATATACATACCATCATAAGGAAAGATTCTTCCTTATTTTTACAACAACTGGAGTAATCTAAACTACTATATTACAACATTTTCTCTTTTTTCTTTTAAGAAAATTGTATTACCAACAATTCTCTATAAATGTGCCAACTGTTTGCATCACAACTAAATGCCATCTAGGAAACTTTTCAAGACCAAGGATTGGCTATGAATATCCCTAATGTCCTATAGATTTATCACAAAAATCATACAATATTTGAAGTATGTGCTTCTAAGAATGACCCTCTTGAATACCTTCAAATTTTTATGACAAAAACAATGTTCCAAAAAGTACCAAAACAATCCAACACCATAGTGAAAAAGTTTACCTCAAATGTGCTTGAAGTGTGGGGTAAAAATCTGAATCAAGTCTCTCATCACTCAAGGTATCTCAAATGATCAGTTTTTGTCTTTCCATAATCACCAAAAAGACATAGCTTAGCAATGGAAATTTTCCAATCAAGTGAGCTCCAATGAAAAAAATACTCTCATGCACAAACTGATAGGAAATATTTCCTTTGTGATCCTTCCCCAATAAGCTCTTAGCATGTCAATAATGAAATCAAATGAAAAGGATGGTAAGAATTCAAGTTCTATGGCTTGTTCATCCTCTTCATCATTTGCATTGGAGTATATTTAGAGCAATAGGTGGCACCACATAATGCACTACACTCGGATCATTTTTTCTCCTATGGATTAACCTTTTGTAGGGCAACCCGCATGACCTCTATAGGTGTGCATAAAGGCCTAATAACTCACATATGACAAAGAACATCACATCAAATCACACATGTATAGGAGTTTCACCAATGGTAGTTACTATACTATGCATATCTAACTAGGCCACTATATGTTTGATTAAAATCTAGATATAAAATAGCCTACGAAGATCAAAATCTGAGTGTCCTCATTCAATATGTCTACATGTGAAAGGGCTCTAATGCTAATGATGGAAAGATTTCGTGATCCTCATGCAATAGATTATCCTTGTGTAGAGCAAAACTGGATTATCACTATAGATTGACAGAGGGAACTATAGAAATACAGATATAAAAAGGCTCAAAATACAAAACACACGGATATATGGTTTTCGTAAATAATAGTCACAATATAGTACAATGTGTGGTTGATCAAGGCACTAGAAGTTTTATTAGAAAATACATCTTCAAATGTTTTCACAATCATTTGACCATACACATATATTGAAAACAATAACATCTTATATGATCTCTATGGTTATTTCACCCCATGAGATTAGAGAATATTTTGAGTGTCGATTTATGTATGGTGGCACTATGTTAAATTTCTCAATTCATGCCATCCCAATTCGATTTGAACTTGCTAAAGATACATCAAGACATTGTATAACCTCAAAGTATCATTCCACATTGTTCCCTAAATCAAAGGCATCTAGAGCTTGGAGCAAAGGGTTTTGGATGAATGTCAAGTTTTGGTGTTTCCCAAGCTTGGTATCATATGATTCAGGTATCTCTCCACAATTTAACTAGCTAGGTGGTTCTAGAGTCTTACGGTGCTTCCTAGCGTTGGATATGAAGGGTTCCAACATTCCATTGGTGTCCATTCTTCCATTTTTTTCCATTTCCTTTTTTGAATTGTTTCTAGTCTCGACTTAATCCCAAAATTCTTGGAAACATCCATCCTATTAACTATATCCTTCCTTCATATTGCTAACCATCCTTTTCTTGCATACAACACCATTTGGTAGGATGCACTAGTTCCAATAGATATTCCTGCATCTTACCCATGCAAAAGACCAGTTCCTGTAGCCGCAGGACAAGTAATGATGGTACAACATGGAGGCTCAAAGGAGACATAGTCTTGAAGAAGTTTGGTGAGCTAGGAATCTTTGCTTCTATATAAAGGGCCATGCAAGCAGTTGTGTGCCATCATGGAGAAGAAAAGGAAGATTAGAAAGCATCATAGTATAGGTGATCATTGAGGGAGCAAAGTAATATACTAGATTAGGAAGATATATTTAGGATCATTGTGCATCACACAATCTTGATCATTTATGAAGGCATAGAGATGTAGAGGGAGATAGATATGGTAGAGGATATCATCTTGCAAGATAGCTATGTGGATCATCATAGGAAGTTTATGGTTATAGTAAAACAGGATAGAAGTAGTCTACTGTAAGAGTCTATGGATATGAAGAATTGTTCATAGAGAAGAGGAAGCTCAAAGAGAGAAAGCAGAGTAACCTAGTGGGGGAGAACCTGATCGAAGAATTGGAGAAGTGCAATCATGGAGAATGTCTCTAGTAGTGAGCAAAGAAGCACCTTTATGTTGATCAACAAGCAATGAGCTATAGTGTCATCGAGGATGAATTTATAGGGACCAGCGAGGTGGGTGATGGTACAGAGGATTGTTAGAAGAGGTGATTGTTGAGGTGCGATAAGTATGGTGTGGCCAACAACAACGCTGCTACCACCCCTTTCTCCCTAAGGAATATCCCAACCATAATGGAGTATTCACGATGTTTCACGTGAGTCCTTTTGTCTTATCAAGTCCATCATCTCTTTTGATCTTTTAATTCTTCTTCTACAGCTTGATTAGTGTGACATTAATCATAAATTAGGATTTATCTACTCCATTATTATATGGTAGTAAAGCATTAGCTATCTTTTTAGAGTGTCATTTTCTTCTTATGTTCATGTTCTTTATCTTCTCCATAATTATAATTATTCATTCTCGTACTCTGTTAATCCCTCCCTTCAAATTATAACAAAGAGATGAACATGTCATCCCAATTTAGGAAATGATTTTCCTCCAACTAGCTGAACCACTTGTCAACCAATCCTTTGAGGGTGGCAGGGAAGATAAACTTCATGACGTCCTCTCTTTCAGCTAGTTTTTTACTTTAGCAAAGTGAAAAACACCTTTGGACATGATCATCTAGATATTCGACAGTCTCCTCAGTGGAAAGTGGGGAAGAGGATGTTACTATACGTCAAAGTAGAGAGGCGGTATCCTCAAGATTGTTAGCCATATCACATGTGGAGGAGTGTGCATCTAGCAAGGTTGGTTCCTGAATTATGCTTGAATTATGTAGGGCATAGCTAATGTTCTCATCAAAATCTCATAGCTGACTTGTACATTTTTCCAATTATGGCTAAAAATGTAGTGTTTGGGTCCATTGTTTGCACTTCTTACTTTCATTTTTCAAGTACCATAAGTTTATATTTGATGAAGCTTGTAGCCTCAAACTAGTCTTGCACCTATTCAATCTAAGGCTTGAGTCCTTGCTTTTATTTCCCTAGCCATGATGTCTATTAAGTGTACCATAGTGAACTTTGAAGTTGCAACCTCAGAGGTCAAACCATAAACTTTCAAGGTATATCATCAATAATAATTCTCATCATTATAAAAACAAAGACAAAAAACAATTCGTGAATATAGCACGATTGCACAAGAAAATAGGGATAAGAAAAATGTTGGAGACCTTTAATTCTCCAAATGTCTGATCTATCTTGATTTTATGAACTCCTATATATCAAGAGTAAACCAAAATTTATACAAACTTTGAAGTTTACTAAGAAATACTTCTTTGTATGAAGTTTCCTTCAGCTTTTCAACAGTCTGCTTTAGAAATGGACTTCAATCTCTGCGTATGACTTCGATTTTAATCATTCAAATGATGCACACATATTCGTACTACCTTTGCACAATCATAATGATCATTAGTTCTTCAAAAGACTCATTAGATTTCTAATTTGATCATTTAGATCAAACCTATGTCAAAAACTGCCTTCCATAATATCAGAAACTTTGAGTCTAGTATCAGAAGTGAATCCATAATACAAACCTTCATTCATAGTACCTTTGATATATCTTAGTACTCTTTGTGCTGCAATCCAATGAGTTTGCTTCGGGCAAAGCATGAATTGAGATAAGACACCAACTACGTATGAAAGATCTGGTCTTTTCAAGGTAGTATAAATTAAACTACCAACCAAACTGTGATATGTCTTCATGTCCTTGAACTCTTCTCCTCCATACCTACTTAATTTGTGATTAACTTCCAATGGTGTGGTTGAAGCTTTACAATTCTCCATATTAAACTTCATCAGAAGATTCTTCAGATACCTTTCTTGTGTAACATACACTCCATGTTGAGTGTATATAATCTCCATCCCTAGAAAATAAGACAAGTTTCCCAAATCACTTATCTTGAACTCCTTTTCCATTTGCTTCTTAAGTTCCTTGATTCCTTGAGCATCTGTACCTATGAAAATAATGTCATCAACATAAATACATACATAGATCTATCTATCTTCATTTGCTTTCACTAGCAAACTACTATCTGCCTTTGAAGCTTGATATCCAAGTTCATTCAAGAACTTGACCAATCTCTAATTCCATGCCCTTTGAGCTTGCTTTAAGCCATACAAATCCCTCTTAAGCCAGCAAACATAATCTGATCCATTTGCCTCTTTGAAACCCTCTGGTTCCTCCATATATACTTCATCTGCAATATATCCATTTAAAAATGCATTTAGCTTACCAATGGATATCCATTCACATCTACCATACATATGGGTGAGATCACTTGAAACCTATAGGCTTGATTCAGATTCAATGACCACTATTTGGAAACAATTTGTTCCCCTTCAATGAGACAATTATGAGTTGTATGTGCATAAAGAATACTAATAATCATTGACATGATTGGAAAAAATCCCAAATGCATTTGTACACACTAGTGAAATTTTCACTAATGCATCATGGTGCAAGCATGATGCAATTCTTATATGATCATTCATGGATCATGCATGATGCATGAATGATGATGCACTGGTGGACCATGATTCATAATGTCATTTCTATTTGCCACTACCATGCTACATACTTTAATACTATCCAAAAGATATTTAATTTTATTGACATACGTAATTTGCATAATGTACTATTTAGAGATTTTATTATTGAAGAAAAGTTTCATGTTAGTAAATTTTAGAATCGTCTTAGTTGATTCTTCATAAGTAAAAATCCCATTCGAAGTCAAAAGATGATTCTATTGGGATAGAGGAGTGTGCATAGGGTTCATGAGAGAGGTTGTGAGCAAGTCTTGGTGATACAAGAACGTGTCAAACACTTTCACTATATCCTTTTGGTTCCACCCAAAGTGCCCAATGCTTCAATGTAGCAAACCCCTAGACAGATAGTCCTATCATCTTTCCAGTTTTTGCTAACATGCAAAAAGGAACAAATGAAGCCCCTTCTCCTTTCTAGCTAATTATTCACTAAGCTCTAGGTTAATCCTTTAAACTTATGGGCCCTTCAATCTCTCTATATGTGGTCTAACTCTTAGTCCGCTTTCTTTGTCTTGTACTTTAACATTTTTTCCAAGCTTAGGAGATTTTGGAGTTCCTAAATTAGCAACACTTCCTCTATTTTTAATAGGTTTTTAAGTTCTAAGCTTGGGAACTTAATCTTTTCCCTTGCCTATCTCATATTTTTCTAGAACCTTAGAGAAAAAAATTAACCCCTCACTTCTAAACATATTTCCCATTTCTTATTATCAATATAAACACGCATACGATCCTAGACTCTCTTTTGATTCTCTATAGCTCTCTTTGAGCTTATTGTTCATATTCTACAAAACCTTAAGGAGATTAAAATCTCTTTTCAAGTTTCATTGGACTAGAAAATATTGAAGCTTGTTTTCAAGACATTTCCTCTTTAAACCACAAAATCCATTTCCTCTTTAAGAGAGAATCATTCCCAAAGCTTGACCTTCACTTCTTTACACTTCTTTGAAAGTGGACTTCTTTTATGAACTATTCTAGCACTACAAAGGAATAATTCCACACTTTTTCTTGAGTGTCACCAACAAGTCAATCAAGATGGATCCGTGTAAACCCATCTAGTATCATTAGCTTGCTATTCACCATCTTCGATTAGTCTTTTTATATTAGATTTGGGCTAATATGTAATAAACCATTCATGGCCGGCCATTTATCTCTTGTTTGATTTATCTCCATCTAGCCTTAATCTATTCTTGAGAGGGATTTGGAAAGCATATACCTTCAAGCAACATGATGCCATAGTTTTTCCATACCTATCTTTTCCTTGAAGCCTAAAACAATTAGCACAAATGAATAAATCAAATAATCTTTCAGATGAATTCCAATAAATTATTGGACAAATTTATGATAATGATGGGTTCAAAATTTTTTCTTTGTAAATCTAAGGAGCTTGTTTCCATTGTCAATCCCCCTTAAACATTCTAACTTGCTTTTGAAAATATTACCTTAAGTTTCAATTTCTAGAAACTTCTAATGTCTATCCAAGATTTATGTTCTAGACCTTACAAGAAATTATATAAATACTTTTTTATTAGATTTCTAATGTTCAGCTCATTGATCATCATGTACTTGATCATACCCTAGGCTTAGTTTTCCTTGAATCAACATTTCAATCACATTGGTTTGAAAACAATGTTCTTTGTAGTCCTACTCTTTCGGATAATCAAAGATAATTCTCAAAATGAAGTCACTTTCTACTATCCCATACACTAAAACATATCCAATTCACTTAAACGTATCCTAACTTTTAATGGCCCTTTTTTTCTCTATCTTCTATGTCAATTAGGGGTCTCTTGATTATTATCGCCAATCTTCAATTTTAGCACCACTGAAGAGAAAGGACTAAGATGATATCTTTTATAGCATTCTACACTTGCTAGTTCCCTTGGACAAGCTTTATGTTCGTCATCCCATTGGATAATACATTCAAATATCATATATTTCTTAATCATAACCAATCATGTTTTGTATAGGCTCACTATTGGACTAGAGCCAATCTAAGTATAGCTCTTTTGAGATATCCATTTCGTTCGAAAGAATTTGAGAACCTTCACTATTTATATGCTTTTAGTTTCACCATAGGAAGTTTTTGTCCACAAAATCATTAATAGGGATCTTCTCCAGAAAATATGACTTGATAGTCATTCTCCTGTGATATGGTTACTCATTCAATAGGGAAATCTTGGCATGCATTACTCTTATGGATGTGAACTTTTTAACTTTTCAAACGATTTTCTTTTCCTAGAAAAACTTTTCTCCACTATTTTTAACCGTAGGTGTAGATATCATGTATATGGAAAAATTATCACCTTAAGGATTGAAGTTGGAAGTATCCTTGAAACAATTTTGATCGGATTTTATCCTTAAATTCCATGGAATCTAATATTATAGATCATGAAAATATTTTAATAGTGTATGCCATTTTTTTTTTCTTATAGTTCCATGGATTTCTTGCACAAAGTTACATTGAAAGGAATTAACATTTTCTGTCCAAGTTTTGGACTTTTGGTTTCATGATTTTCGTGGCAAATGAACTTTTGAAAGATGTCTCTTCCAAATTATTAGAGTATCTTTTAGATTCTTTTCAATAAACTTCATAATCTCATGTGCTAGACTCTTAATAATTATTCACTTATGATTAATTTATTGTCTTCAAGGGTTTGCATCCTTGGAGGTTACACAAATTTTTCTTTGGTTTTTTCTATACTATATTGAATATCCTATTTCTCTCATGATATTTAAAACCCAAGCCTCATGTAACCATTTTAAACTTTTCTAAACCCCATTAGATTATGAATATGTTTGCCCATCACTTCCAAAAGTGAAGTAAGTTTGTAGAGCTTTCTATGAATTCATGCTTGTGGTGTGTGTGCATTGCGCGATGTGCATGTGAGCATGCACTCATTCTTAGTTATTGGGAATTGATGCCATTAGTGGGAATTTCTTAATATTTAGTTCAATGATGTATAGTCTTTTCGTTGATTACCATGAGTTTATAGTTTCACTTTCACTTCAAGGATTAATTTAGGGTTTTTCTAGATTCATTTTTGTATACATATATACATACATACACACACACACACACACACACACACATATATATATATATATATATATATATATATATATATATATATATATATATATATATATATATATATATATATATATATATATATATATATATATATATATATATATATATATATATATATATATATATATATATATATATGTGTGTGTGTGTGTGTGTGTGTGTGTGTGTGTGTATGTGTGTATGTATGTATGTATGTATGCATATATATATATATATATATATATATATATATATATATATATATATATATATATATATATATATATATATATATATATATATATATATATATATATATATATATATATGTGTGTGTGTGTTATATCTTTGCATTGAGGACTATGTGCATAACTTGCATGTTCATCATTTGAAACATTTTGAGTGACTCTCTTACACGGGTGTGACCAAGTCTAAAAATTCTTCAAATTTCTTTTAATTTACTTTTGGAGTTTACCCACTTTTAAGATAGAAAACCTTTGTATTTTTATCTAACATTGAACGAATCCCTTTAAGTTTTGTAGCAATAAGAGTTATATATAATCAAGGCTTTGATAGCATTTCTTTGTAATTATAGGGAAGAGTCTTCCTAAAAAACCATGCAAGAAAGAAGAGCTTTAGATTTTTTATTTTTTCTTGTTAGGAAATTTTCAATTAGAAAAGAAGGGTTTTTGGAGAAGCTTATATAAAGGCCAGGACCTCACTTCTAAAGAGACTTTTTGGTAGAATGAAATTGCGATCAGGTCTCTTCTTGAAAATTCGTATTTGTGCTTCTCTATGCACTTTGAGTGAGCTTGGTGAGTGATTGTGGCTATGTGACACTTGTTTATGAGTTATGGAAGAATCATCTACAGTTTTTACATCATTTTGAAGTGATTAAGCACAGTTAACTCTTGTTCTAGGTCATAAGCAGTCGATGAGAAGGAATCCTAACCTCAAGAGTCACATAGCTTGACACACTTGGAAAAGAAAAGCATCGCCTAGCATGCTCTTTCCTTGACAAGTGTCTTGCTCATAACTTGAGTTGCGAATATTGGATTGATCCGATTCAATTTGGGTTGTGTAGCTTATCAAAAGAACCTTTATAGATAAAAGTTGGATTAGATTAAAAACCCATAAAAATGTATTGTATCATCTAAAAAAAAAAGAATCATGTAGCATTCTCTACCCCCAACCAGCGTTTCTCCCATAACTTTTTTTTTAATAAAAGGAAGTTCGGCCTTAGCCTACTCTCTCGGACTTGTATTAAATAAATGAAAAGAAAAGTACAAGTGAAGGGGACTAGTGCCCATGGGACCCCCCAAGTCCCACAGTTGTATTTCCTATCTCGACTTTTAGAAGGATCACACAACACGTACAATATTGCGCATCACATAGAAAGAGCCTTGAAAGTGTCATCTAGTAGCAAGATTGATCAATAGTCCTTCATCAAGTCTTAAACAAGCTCAAAACTAAGGATGATTGCATAGCATGTTCCCATCGACCATTGTTTAGTAGGCTTCTTAGAGAGGATCTAAAACCTAGCTAAACAAACTTGTTGAAAGTGTGATGTTCCTTTAGCATCTTTTAGCATTTCAATTGCCTAACAGTTCCCAAGGAGGACTGGTTGGTATGAAGCTTCAAATCACATATCCAAAGGATTTTGGATAGCAAATAAGAAATCTTACAAGCATCATCTAGCACAAACTCAAGGCATTTAGGCATCACACAAGGTCATTTAGCATGCTCAAAGCAAGGGTTTCTCAATACACACATTATGGCGCCGCTCAATATGTTCAAAAGTATCATGTAAGGAGATAAGGAAGAGAGCTCACACACACACTCTCACTCTCAAGGAGAAGCACACACAGATTGAGGCAAGGAAGAATAATCTTCTTCTTCTTCTTCTTCTTCTTCTTCTTCTTCTTCTTCTTCTTCTTCTTCTTCTTCTTCTTCTTCTTCTTCTTCTTCTTCTTCTTCTTCTATTACATAAAAATGAATGTACAAGAATGAACGAAAAACAAGAATACAACAAGTGCAATATATAAAGATCAGTACATAAGGAAAAACCTAATTTTCGCGAATGAGTGAGTTGGCAGGGAACAAATGTGCCATCACTCTCGGTAGATAAATCTAATAAAGCTCAATGAAGTATCCCTGACATATACTGGCGTAACCACTATACATGTCAGAGAAACGCAAAAATTGGTATGTGTCATCTTGGATCATCACACGTTGAGCTTGATATCTCAACACTCCCCCTTAAGCTCAACGCCATATCCTGTAATCCAAGCATCTCCCGAAACATCTTCAACTTCTCAGCTCCAAGTGCTTTAGTGAAAATATCAGCAACCTGCTCATCTGTTCTCACATAAACAAGATCAATATCACGTGCTAATACCTTCTCTCTGATGAAGTGATACCTTGAAATGATTTGTTCTAGCATGGAAAACAAGATTCCCTGCTAACTGTATGCTGCTAAGATTATCGCAATAAATAGTGATAGGCTTTCCCACTTCCACACCTAAATCTTCAAGTAGCATTTCTAGCCATGATGCCTCACATGTTGTCATTGCAGCACCTCTATACTTAGACTTTGTACTCGACAAACCAATAGTGGGTTGCTTCTTGCTGCTCCATGTAACAATTGCACTCCCAAGTGAGAATAGAAAACCACTAGTAGATATTCTATCTGGAATGCTACTAGCCCAATCTGCATCGGTGTATCCATAAACCTGCAAATCTACACCACCCTCATAAAAAAATGCATAATCCAAAGTAGCACTCACATAACGTAGAGTGTGCCTCAGAGCATCCAAATGTGGCTTCCTAGGAACCTACATAAACTGACTTTCAAGTCCAATAGTATAACTTAGATCAGGCCTTGTAATTGTGAGATATATGAGACTTCCCATAATTTTCTTGTACATAGTAGCATTTTCCAATGCATCACGTGATGTAGTATCCAACTTCAAATTTTGATCTAATGGCATAGAAATTGGATTACAACCAGCCATACCATACTTTTGTAGCATATTCAAGGCAAATTGCATTTGCGACATCCATATACCTGTTTTTGTGTGTATAAACTCAATGCCCAAGAAATAGCACAGCACACCAAGATCTTTCATGTCAAAGTCATGCATAAGAAGTTGCTTTACCTCTTTGGTGCTTCCTTCATTATCACCACCTACAATCAGGTCATCAACATAAATGGCCACCATAGTGATGCCATCATCAGCCTTCCTTGCACATAGTGAGTGATCTGCATCACACATAGAAAACCCAATGCTAGTTAAGTAATCAGCAATCCTTGCATGCCATGCACGAGGGGCTTGCTTCAGCCCATACAAAGCCATTTGCAACCTGCAAACATATTTTGGATGCTTTGAATCTTCATATCCTTGTGGCTGGTCCATATATACTTCTTCCTGTAACTCACCATGTAGGAAAGCATTCTTCACATGCATCTGATGCAAAGTCCATCCTTTTGTTGTAGCTAATGCAACAAGTGTTATAACAATAGACAATTTAGCTACAGGTCTGAATGTTTCCTCATAATCAATGCCATATGTCTGTGCATATCCTTTAGCTACCAATCGTGCTTTATACCTGCTTATGCTACCATCAACATTATGTTTTACCTTGTAAACCCATTTGCAACCTATGGGTTTCTTTCCTTGTAAGAAAGAAACCCATAAAGTGCAGCCATCTCCTCATCCATAGCTTTTTCCCAATTTGCAATTCCAATTGCATCTTCAAAGCAAGAAGGTTCAGCATCTTGTATTACCTTTGTTATGTAGGCACAATGACGAGCCATATAATTGTCATACGTCAATCATTGCACTGAATTCCGCATCCTCCCATATCTTCTTGGTCCTGGGTCACTTCTCCTTGTATCATCTGTATGTGCCCTTCTTACTCCTGGAGTCTTCACAGAGGGAATTCCAAGTTCCTCATCAAGACTCTTTTCTGAATCGCTTGAATCTCCATCAACATCTTCAAAACCTGCACATGTTTTATGACCTACAGAAAGCTTTTCTTTACCTTTCTTGGATGTATTTGATGAATTTGCTGGATTGAAATTTCCACGCAATCTTCCACTCCATGGATTTGAGTTGGAACTATTGCTTGGTGATGCATCCGGTCCACTCAAAACTTGAGATTCTGCACTTGATTTTTCAATATTTTCTTTGTCATTTGGTTCAAGATTTAGTCCTTCTTTGGCATCTGCATAGAAGATTGACATTTCATCAAATGCCACATGTCTGCTCACCTTTACCTGTGTGAGTGGGTTATAACATTTATATCCCTTTTGCTCAAGGGAGTATCCAATGAAGACACACTTTTCTGCTTTTGGATCAAGCTTCATCCTCAATTCATCTGGGAATTGTACATATGCAATACAGCCAAAAACTTTTAGATGTGATAAGTTTGGATTTTCACCTGTAAACTTCTCTTCAGGTTTAACTTGATGTACAGCAATAGTCGGAGTTCTATTCATGATGTATACAGCAGTATGCACAGCTTCTACCCAATAACAATGAGGCATATTCTTCTCAGCCATCAAGGCTCTTGCTGTTTCCGCAATATGTCTATTTTTGCGTTCAGCAACGCCATTCTATTGTGGTCTGTACCTGCATTAAAATTGACGCCAAATTCCATGATTTTTTAGAAAAATACTAAACTCATTTGACATGTATTCACCTCCTCCATCAGATATTAATGTCGGCATGTACTTCCCTGTCTGCTTTTCCACCATAGCTTTAAAATTATGGAAGTGAGTGAACACCTCGCTCTTCTCTTTCATGAAATATACCCATACTTTGCGTGTATGGTCATCAATGAAAGTAACATAAAACCTGCAATCGTCTATAGATGTGGTCTTTGTTGGACCCCAAACATCTGTATGTACTACTTCTAGTACATTCTCACTAACATGCTTGTCATGTGGAAATGATGCTCTTGACTGTTTACCAAATTGACATGCTGCACATACCTTTTGCATTTCTGCAACTTTGAAATTTGGTAGTCCATGGACAATCTCCTTTGACTGCATCAATTTCAGCCTTTGCAAGTTCGCATGTCCAATCCATTTGTGCCACATCTCTATATCTGCAATAACTCTTGCACCTTTTGCAAACATGGCTACATTCATTTCAGGAATCTTCAAATTTAAGGTGAACATCCTACCCTCTTTGTTTCCTTTGGCAACCAATCATCCACCCTGCTTGTACTCTTCTACATATAATCCATCAGCATTGAACTTGACTTGTAATCCATGGTTAGCCATTTGTCCAATAGAAACCAGATTCTTTGTTGTATTTGGAACATGCAACACATCAGCAAGATGTTTTACCTTTCCATCCTCCATTGATAGTGCTATGTTTCTTGTATGCTCAATAGGATGTGTCATCACCTATTTCAACATATCCAGGAACTGGCAATTTCTACAAAGTACTAAACCATTCCGCATGACTAGTCATGTGATTTGAAGCACCTGAACCAACATACCAGACATTATCATTTGATTTTGAAACACCATCAAACATCGTTTTCATCATGTGATGTTGAACCATGAACAGCTTCTCAGAATCATCTGCACTTGTGGATGCATAGTTATTATGATGCCTTCTATTATTTTGATTTTTCAACCTGCAGTCACGTTCAAAGTGTCTAGGTTTACCACAATTCCAACATCCTTTACTGTCATTACCTGAATCATTTCTTTGGAACTTTCTGTGGCCTCTTTGGCTCCCCCTGCCTCAAAACTATCCTCTTCCTCCTACATGATTTTTTTGTTGACTTTGGTCTTGGTTACTATTTCCTCTTCCACTTCCAAAACCTCTACCTGTGCCTCTTCCTCTACCACAGTAGAATACCTGCTCAGAACTAGATTTTCCTTGGGAGTTTGAATCCTCACCAAGATTTTTTTCTTCAATAATCAGCATAGATACCAGATCAGCAAAATTCGGAATATTTTCCTTGGTCTGTATAGAGGTTTTGAATTACTTATATGCAGCTCCTAAACCATGAAGACACACTTCCACCTTATCATCATCATCTACATTCACGCCAATAGATGCAAGTGACTCACATATGCTTTTGATTTTCAAGGTGTAGTCACTTACTAGCATGCTCTTCTTCTCCAATGTATGTAGCTCGTTCTTGAGTTGCAATTTCCGTGCCTTTGTATTCCTCTCATACAATGTGACCAAACTATTCCAAGCCTCTTTTGGAGTCTTGGCATCCTATATGTGTCCAATCATGCTATCCTATATGCTAACAGATAGCCAGTGCATTACCTTTTGTGTTCCTTGATTCCATTCCTCATATGATCTTACCTAATCTACAGTCGGATTCCTTTCTGGTAACTACGGAGCATTTTTATTCTCTCCTTTGATGTACTTCCAATAGCCTTTTCCCATCAGGAAATTCGTCATTTTGAATCTCCAAGCCTAGAAGTTATTCTTGTTTAGCTTATCGCTCATAAGCTGACTCATTCCATCTGCGTTTGACATTTTTGTAGAAATTCACAACATTGCAAAACACTACAGGTAGCACTTCTGTTTGAACACTGTTGCACTATGACGTGACAGTTTGATCTCAAAGAAACACAATTTTCGTGTATCAACAGTACACGGAATCACTTGAAATTCAGGATCTGGAATTTATGAGTGTTGCCGAACATAAGGGAAGTTACAGTTTTTTAAACTGACCTCATTTTTCTATGGGCCCCACCTTGCGGGCTCGAAACGGAGGTCGAGATGGCTCCGAAACTTTGATCTGAAAAAAACTAGTGACCCTAAAGGGTTAACTCTCAAAATATTTTGAGGTCTTCTACCTTCACGTTGATTCTAGTAGCAAGTGTAGGTCGTTTGTGAATCGCGTTTTCTCCACGCCTTGTTGTGTACTCTTCACCGTCGCCTTCTCCACGAGCTCTCTACAGCCACACTAGCTCTGATACCATGTCACGAGTAAGGAGATAAGGAAGAGAGCTCACACACACACACTCACTCTCAAGGAGAAGCACACATAGATTGAGGCAAGGAAGAATAATCTTCTTCTTCTTCTTCTTCTTCTATTACATAAAAAGGAACTTACAAGAATGACCTAAAAACAAGAATATAACAAGTGCAATATATAAAGATTAGTACATAAGGAAAAACCTAATGTCCGCGAATGAGTGAGTTGGCAGGGAACAAATGTGCCATCACTCTCGGTAGATAAATCTAATAATGCTCAATGAAGTATCCCTTACATATACCGGCATGACCACTATACATGTCTGAGAAATGAAAAACTGGTACGTGTCATCTTGGATCATCACATGTTGAGCTTGATATCTCAACAATCAGTAGCTCCATTTTGTGCAAGCCGAGGAGTCCTCGAGCTTGAGGATCTTAGGTAGAACAAGCATACCAATTCTGGCTATTTTTAGATCTTGTTTAGACCTTCAAATAGTGCCTATAACTTATTTTTTAACTATGTCGGACACTAGATTTGAAACCGGTCAAAACTAGTCAAAAAACCATAAAGAGAGCTAGAAAGCTCATTTTTCAGGTTAGCTAGTGTAGACTTGTATGAGTTAGTGTGATCTTGAGCTTGTAAGAGTGTTCTTGAGTAATAGAGTCTACTTTTAACCTTCCATTGTGTCTTGCTTGTCTCTTTCTTTTGTGTGTGTGTGTGTGTATGAGTATGTGCATATGTATGCTTCTCACCTTCACTCTCACTACATCTCGTGTTCACGATCTTCATATCACTCCTATCTCTTCCATGGATTGACATTAAGGAGGTGGAGCTTCTTAATGTGGTGCTTACCATTGTACTAGAGCAACACCAAATTTGGTGTCGTTGCTAGGGATCGACTCTAGGACAAATGTGTGATGGTAAGAGTATAGCAAGAAGTGGCATTGGAAGGTAAATATTTCAGTTTTTGTTGTTGTTTGTAAGTAGTTTTTTACGCTTTTTCATCTCCTCTATACTCCTCCTTCACCATTGCATCATCTTCTTCCACTCCAAAAACATCAAAAATTTCACCATATCCACCTATCCCCCTCATTTCCCGCATTTGCGCATGCGAGAGAGAGAGAGAGAGAGAGAGAGAGAGAGAGAGCTTTTGTGCTTGTTGTGTTGTGTGTGTTTTTGAGTTTTCTTGTAGGTATAGTGCTCCAGAGCATCAGGAGAGCTCCAAATAGGTATAAAACTAAGACTTTTTGCCATATTTGTCGAAGCTCTTGGACCATCACGACAGTCTGAGAAACTTGGAATTTTTGGTATGTGTCTATTGCACAACACAGGCGACCATAGCACTTGCACGAATCAGAGCTGGTTTTGCAAAACTCATAGTCTGGTCGACCATCATGACGGGCTCATGCCATCACGATTGTGTCACACCATCGCGATTGGCTCACACCATCGTGACAGCTCAGTCGGACCATCGCATGGTCTCACACCATTGCGACGGTTCACTTGAACCATCATGACGGTCACTGACCATCGCGACGATCCTCTCGATCCCATGCCATCGTGATTGGCCCATGCCATCGCGACGACTCACTTGCCACGTGTCAAATTAGACCATCGCGACAATACTAGGTATGCCATCATGATGCTTCAAGTTCAGACCATCACAATTGGATCATGCCATCGTGCCTCATGACCATCGTGATAGGCTCACGCCATCGCGGCGATTGCGTTGACCATTGACCATCGTGAGGGGCTCATGCCATCGTGATTGTTCACTAGATAGACCATCGTGACGCTTCACCTTTGACCATCGTGATGCCTTGCACAATCGGACCATCGTGACGGTTCAACTTGGCCATCGCGACGTTCCCAAACCATCGCAATTATCTCAGACCATTGCGATTATCCACCTAGAATGCCAAATTTAGGGTTTGAATTTTTGGGCTATTTTGAGGCTATTTTGAGTGAATTTTTGGGTGATTAAGCTTATTGAAGACCCATTAGCTCATATCTAAAGAAAAACGTTTTTGTCAATTTTTACCCTTGAGGGCCTCAACGTCCATAACTTTTTCATATGAAGTCTGTTTTCTAAGCTCTAGGGCTCCTTATGAAATCTCTTTACAAGTCCTACGCAATCTCGACTAGTTTTTGTAAGAATAACATGTTGATCTTTAGATAAGACAATTTGAGGTTGATCCACCTGTGGGACTAGAAAAAGAAAGGGGACATTGGAGACAGCTTGGCCAAAGGAGAAGGGACCCTTAAAGGTGTATATATCAAAGTGCTTGATCATCAATTTAAGAATTGTTCTAAACATTGGATTTTGACAGGTCTAGCGAGAGCTATCCAAGGGCAATCAAAGCAAGGCAGGAGAAGAACGCAAGGCTTGGGAAGTACGACTTCTTGGGTAGCAGAGCAATCAAAGAAGCTGACTTGAGGTTGGAAGAATACTCAACCCCCTCAATCAATTATTAGCTTAGGATAAACGTCTAGCATTGTGGATTAAATTAGGATGACGATAGGAACACATCAAGTCCAAGAGACTTAAATTTTTCAAGTGCAAGAGTAAGATAAAAGTGTGCGATACAAAAACCTAAAGGAAAGAACTTAAGTCTGATGGAACGAGAACTCAAAAGTACAACAAAAAGTTTCGAATCTCACTGCATACATTGAGACAAGATAAGAATCTAAAGGAATTCAAAACAAAACAAGCAATTAAGAACAAAGAAACATTGACGACCAAAGTGTGTATTGAGTGATTCAGGAAGTAAATTCATGAACCTTAGATCGGGAAAGCATATAGGTAAATCTGATTGATGAAGCCTTAGATCATCTGAAGCCAGTGTAGGAACTACTGCACGTTTCCTAGGCTCAACAATTGAATAGTTACCCTTACAAGTTGGGCTCAGATACCAGTGAATGAGAAATAGATTTTAGCACAGAAAGACCAGAAGGAGGGTTAAATGTAGCATATTTGGAAAGACCCAAAGGACCCTACAGAACCCAATTAGAATATGTCCGAACCAACCACTTAGATGCTCGCATTTATGAGGATGGTTTGCAAAGATGAGTGGTGCAATTGCATAACCCTGACCAACCCATTGGATTGGAATTTCTAGTGGTGAAATTCGAGAGAGATGCTTACATAGACAAAGAAGGAACAATGTACATCATAAGTACTCTACCAAATCATACCAATGAGTTTGGTGTAGTTCATCTCGATATGGAAGTAAGAACCCAAGGAAAAGAACCACTAGGAGAAGAACCTAGGAAACCTAGAGGGAAATCTGTACTGACAAGAGTACTAAACCTGGAATGGATCCCGGAGGATAATAGAAGCATAGAATTCTTTCTGAATAAGGAAACTGATGAATCATTTTGGAGGTAAAAAATAGAACAACCTAGTGAGGTAGGCTCCATCATGATTTATGAATTCAAGGACCCAGATACTCCTCAAAAGGTTGTATACCTGGATGATACTTGAGAACGAGTATTTGTAGTGTTGGACCATGCAAGACTTGTCTACACATGGAGAGGCGAGTTAGTATTCCCCCCCTCACGAACAAATGTAAACACGAGCCATCAGGGTGTTGGAACATCCTAAGCACATGGTACTCAAAGAGAAAAGAACAAAGAGAGACCAAAAGTAAGTTTTACTCATCCCATAGGGAGAGATAGACCAACCAGGGACACCGATAGATTGGAAAAACAAAGAGAACCTAGGATACCAGATGGTAGAGATGATTTTCCTCTACATAGACCACATGAACACCCCAAGATACTAAGACCCACTCAACTAATAAAGTCAATGAAAAGCTACTTTGATGGAACAGGAGATCACTATGACCATGTTGTGGAATTTAAACAAGTGCTGCACGCAGAGCAAGTAGAAGACATGTTCATGCAATATAATGCATTTGGACTAATGTTAAAGAACATGGCTTTAACTTGGTTCCAACCATTGCAACAAAGGCAATTTAGGGATATTCATCACTTGTTAGAGTCATTCATCACCGAATTCTCTAAAAGTGGAATCAGACATGATACTTCTTCGTTAATTCACAGCTTCAAACAGACCCCTCAGGAAACAGTCAGACTGGCAGGACATAGGTTTAGAAAATATGTTGAGAGATGTCTGATGCAAGAACTGCCCTCACAAGCCAAGCAAGTGTCCTTGTTTTTAGATGGCCTCTTGAGCTCTAAACTACGCTCCTATGTGTACTTAAAGGAACCCAAAACACTAGAGCAATGTGTAAGAATTTGTATAGACATTGAGGATAATTTAGGAGAGGAATTGGAACTTTCAAAGGTCTATAAGGACTCAGATTGTTCATCTCAATCATCCTCAAAACTTTCTAGCTCGATAGAGGACCTAGCAGAAAAAGTGGCATAGAAACTAGGAGTTTCTAGCAAACAGATGCCTAGGTTTAACATCAATCAAGCGTTGTTATACTTGTGGTGGTGATCATATGGCAAATGTGTGTTCCAATGTAACACAACCGCAAGCCAACCCTAGTGGCCAATACTGTATGATTGAGAGATGATACACAAATCACATGGCATAGGATTGCCCATTGTTAGCGGCCGCCGGATTGGAAATGTATAACTGAATCTTGTTCGCACGAGCGAAAAGTTGTTACAAACAGTTTGTAAAAGTTATATAAATCAAAGAAAGACGCGCCAGTGATGGTTCCGTGATGGATCACCAGACTGTCTGTTTGGGTGACTGAGCGGGGTGTTACTGTAGTGTCGTTTGCATAATCTCCAGTATTCTGAGTTTCATGTTCGTCTCTTTTCTTGTCTGCTGTCGACATCTGTTCTGTTTGTTAACTTCACAGACGTTCGAGAGATCATCAGACTGTCTGTCTGAGTGATTGGTCTGTAGCGTTACTGTGTGTCGAGTTGAGTAATCCAGAGTATCTTGGCGACTTTCTGAGTATTCTTTGTGTATTTGTGTTTCGGCTTATCGGTTGTCTGATGGTATCCATGGCGATTGTGAGACTCAGCTAGTTCGCGCATTGGGTTGTTTCTTTTCTTGAAATGTTCTGCAATTATGTGGCGAAGTCTGTAAAGTCGTGGTAACTCTTCTGGTATTTGTGTTGTCTTAAGTTGTCCGTAGTATCTAGGTTCAGGTTCCATACGGCAAAGTTTAAGCTACAGTAAAGATTTCCTGGGTTGCGTACTGAATCTTCAGTACGGTGTATCTGAACACTGGGATTCTCTGTGTCTTCGGATATTGGGCGGAGTGTGGTATCCAGTCTGTGAAGGTTAAACGAATACTCTTGTTCTGATATGTTAAGTAAGTTTATGTGTAGATGCAACATAGCATCCTAACGTATTCGGTACACGTGGTTGAGCTAAGACTGTGAACTGTAATGTCTAAGTACCGCAGATTCTGGTTAGAGCTCTCAGAATCAGTATTTTGCTGTGTGTAAGCAGTTAGTTTGGGAACTAAGTACAGGGCCTCTGTCTAACAGACCCCTTCCACTCCCAAGAACCCAAGAATCGATTAAACGCACTTTTGACACAACCTCTACAGAAGAAGCATCCCAGCAACAGTCTGAAAGGGAACAGCAAGCAAATGAGGAACAAATTGCTAAAGAAGTGCTCGAAGAGCTGCTTAAGACAGTTGATTCCACAGCTGAAGAAACTGCACAACACACCAGCGATAAGGTACAACAATCAAATTATGTTCTTCCCACTCCCCCACCAGAGCCACCAATCGAAACCATTATCCCCATCCAACCCATTCACCCTGCCGAAACCGCTGACTCCTCTTCATCATCACCAAACTACTCCCCACCCAACTCCCAACAACTCCTAACCGTGTCCTCATCTCAACCTCGCCAACATCTCCCACTTCCTTTGATTCCCGTAATCTTTGAATTGGCAAACATGGGTCAATTGCTCATTAACCTATCACAGCAATTACCAATCCAAATGAGAGAAGTCACAGATAACATCCGGAATGAGCTACAACACAAGGTGGACGTCCTAGAAGCAGACATCGCGCCCTTGCAAGAGGAGATAGATGCGGTCAAAGCCGAAAACCATCAGCTGCACTCACAAATTACCCATCTTCAAGCTCAACTTGCAGAACAACAGAAAATTGCCGATCAAAGAGATGTCGCACTAGCAGATCTCAACCAAAAGGACAAGCTACTAAGCGAGGCACATGCCGACATAAGTCAGTTGAAGACCGATCTAAAGGATAAAGAAGATGCCAGAGTAGCATTAGGTAATCTATTGGAAGAGACCAGAGTGCAACTCAATGAACTGGTGCAGCAAAACCAAGAACAGCAGAAGCAAGCTAAGCTAACAGAAGAAGAACTTCAAAGAACAAAAGAAAATTTATCAGATGTCAACAACATGCTCAAACATTATCTGACCAAGGAAGCTCAGACACAGAAGCTAATATCAGATCTCCGACACGAAAAGGAGTCATACTCAAGAACAGTAAACTTTCAAATTCAAGAAATCGAAAGAAGGGAGAATCAGCTAGAAAATCAGAAGGAAAGAGTACAGAAGATGGAGCAACAGGTTGCAGAAATGAAGACATCCAGAGATGCGGCGCTTGCAAATGAATTTTATTTACAGGAAGCCTTTCTGCAAACCCAAGCAAAAATTTTGCTCAATGAAGCCATAGCTCTAAGTTCAGCAAGAATAGATGCACAGTTAATAGAACCGGACACCCTAAAACAATTATTAGAAACTCTAAAGAAAAAGATCGCCCGCACCTTTAGATTAGCTAGAAATATGTACTTAGAAGGCATTATAGATGAGCAATAGTTTTGTAAACCTGCGGGTTCGAGTCCACCGTGCATGCCAGAGTGCTAGCGGCCGCCGGATTGGAAATGTATAACTAAATCTTGTTCGCACGAGCGAAAAGTTGTTACAAACAGTTTGTAAAAGTTATATAAATCAAAGAAAGACGCGCCAGTGACGGTTCCGTGATGGATCACCAGACTGTCTGTCTGGGTGACTGAGCGGGGCGTTACTGTAGTGTCGTTTGCATAATCTCCAGTATTCTGAGTTTCATGTTCGTCTCTTGTCTTGTCTGCTGTCAACATCTGTTCTGTTTGTTAACTTCACAGACGTTCGAGAGATCATCAGACTTTCTGTCTGAGTGATTGATCTGTAGCGTTACTGTGTGTCGAGTTGAGTAATCCAGAGTATCTTGGCGACTTTCTGAGTATTCTTTGTGTATCTGTGTTTCGGCTTATCGGTTGTCTGATGGTATCCATGGCGATTGTGAGACTCAGCTAGTTCGCGCATCGGGTTGTTTCTTTTCTTGAAATGTTTTGCAATTATGTGGCGAAGTCTGTAAAGTCGTGGTAACTCTTCTGGTATTCGTGTTGTCTTAAGTTGTCTATAGTATCTAGGTTCAGGTTCCATACGGCAAAGTTTAAGCTACAGTAAAGATTTCCTGGGTTGCGTACTGAATCTTCAGTACGGTGTATCTGAACACTGGGATTCTCTGTGTCTTCGGATATTGGACGGAGTGTGGTATCCATTCTGTGAAGGTTAAACGAATACTCTTGTTCTGATATGTTAAGTAAGTTTATGTGTAGATGCAACATAGCATCCTAACGTATTCGGTACACGTGGTAGAGCTAAGACTGTGAACTGTAATGTCTAAGTACCGCAGATTCTGGTTAGAGCTCTCAAAATCAGTATTTTGTTGTGTGTAAGCAGTTAGTTTGGGAACTAAGTACAGGGCCTCTGTTTAATAGACCCCTTCCACTCCCAAGAACCCAAGAATCGCTTAAACGCACTTCTGACAGTTAGAAGAATAAACAGCGTTTAACACCATATAACAAACAAGTAGTACAATAGAACTACCCGCAAGCATACCCCCAACCAGGTAGGTATCAAGGTCAATACAATGCTTTGCCTCATTACTATAGGCCTCCACAAAACTATCCTTATAAGGCTCAACAAAGACCACAACCTATTTTAGCTCAATAGCGACCTCCACCAGTGAATGTCATCTTAGTCAAATATGCTGCTACAGAAGAAAACCTCAATAGGACTTTAGTGCCTTCTTCACCCCTGATCACTAAAAGAGACCCTAATTCTAACAGTCTTGACTCTACCCATGTACATAGCCCACCCACATATTATATAGAGTCACCTGAACATGTGGAAACATATCTATACAATAGTCCACCATTGGAACCCAGTTGGGAGCCTGACTATGCCAATGTCATGTATATGAACCCTAATCCACGACACCAGTTAAGACAACAAAGACCACAGGGCCCTAAAGGACCAGGCTTTAGGTGCCAAGGAGATCATTTCATTAAGGATTTCCCACATCCTCCAATAGCAAGACAGTCACAATACTATAACATTCAAGGTTTTTGTGTCGATTGTGGTAAAGAGCATGTCATTAGAGATTGTCCGAAGAACCTTGTTAATGCCTCAAAAGTGACACCCATCAATGTCATAGGTATTGTACATAACTCAGATGACCCTACATACGTGCCTATTCAAGCTATAGCAAGAGCCCAGGCGCTCTTATGGAATCAACAGCTTAATCCTGAAAAAGTAGCTAGAACTAGTGAAGTTGGAGAGTCTAGTAATAAAAAGACGAAATATTGGAAAGATTCCAGAGAAAGAATTAAGAGAAAGTGGAGTAAAAAGATAATTGAGTTGGAAGGAAGCCTAAAGGAATCTAGAGCCAAAATCCTAGAATTGACTTCTCAAGAATCTAATCGGGAGAACCTAGCTCAGAGATCATGATCAGTTCTAGCTGAACCCATACCAGAAAATCTAGACATGATGTTTCATGCATATTAGGCGAGATTAAAAGAAGGACCCTAGGTAGCTGAAATGAGTAAGAACTATCCAAGAGTAGATTTAGAAATTGAGAGAACTAAACTTTGCATGAAGATGGTAGAATTAGCACAAGCTATGTTCGAAGCCTCTCATTATATTAATTGGAACAACATGGCAAAACCCAAATTACACTTTCAAGGACTACTGGAGAGGTTAGAGTACTTGATCAATAGCAACGAGAAGCAGAAATTGCAAAGAAACCCTAATGTCTCTGAGACACAGGAAAGGAATGCACCATCCCTATCTCAAGTACCAAATATAGAGGTTGAAGACAACCTATCTTCCATACACAAATATTCACATGAATTTTTAAGAGAAATCCAAGAAGAGAAGTGGAGAAGAGAGCAAGAAGCCCATCCTCCTATTCAAGAAATAGACGACTTGCAGGAACAATTTCCCCAAGAAATCCCCTCTATCTATGATGATGTAGAGGAAGAGCAACTAAGTGAAGAAACAGATTTTGAATCCAATTCTTTGCAAGAATTACCTCATTTCACACGACCTTGGGAAGCAAAGTCTATCAGCATGAGAGCACCCACTATAGTAGTTAGGAATGAAGAATCGATAATCCCTAGAAACATGGAAGTGATCAAGAATACCAAAGTACAATGCCATCTCACTCTAGAGGAGTTGTTGAAGGTTAAACCAGAGCTGTGGAAGCACGTAGCAAACCAATTCCCTGAGATCACGACCACACGCTCACAAGTAAGATCACACAAGAAGGTGTCAGAGATACCCGTAGAAAGAATCGGAGATGTAAAGCGAGGGAGAGGAAGGTAACAATTATCTTCCAATAACCCACAAGGGCTACACCACCAAAGCCATCTTAGATTCAAGAGCTGGAGTAGCCATAGCTACCACTGCTTTATGGAAACGTTGGGGTAAGCAAGCACTAAGACCCACCAAGATGAAGCTACAAATGGCTGATGGACACATTGAGAAGCCATTGGGCTTACTTGAAGGAACATCTCTCACCACTTGTGGTGTGGATTTTGAACATACTTTCGCCATTTGTGATTTTGGGAAAAATCATGCTTACGATATGATTTTAGGATGACCATTCATGCGTCAGTTGCAAATCGTACAAGATTGGGGAACTAATTCTTTGTACTTGTAACATTTAGGAGTGACTATAAAGAAAGCACCGAAGTCAAAAGAAGAAGAAGAAGAACCACTCATGGAAGTGCCTGAGAATTTCAAGAAGTATGAAATAGAAGACATAATAATTATGGTATGAATGCCTAAAAGAAAAGACGACGTTGGAGAAGTCTATGATAATCGAGAGAAAACCAAAAAAATCATAGTTACCATAGAAGATGGAGAAGAAAAATGTACATACATAGGGCATGATTTGACGAATGAAGAAGAAGAAGAGTTAATTGCCCTATTATGAGAATATAGAGATGTTTTTGCTTGGAGTTACAAAGACTTGAAAGGAGTAGACCCAGATATTAGAATTCCTATGACTCGAGACGCAAAACCTAAGAAACAAAAACCATACACATACAATGATAACTGTTAGCTCACAAAATGGTTGGTTTTTATGCACTAATGCGGTTCTATTTGGCAGGAAAATATGTTTGATTTCAGGTTTGCAGGAGCTTTCGACATGCAATGTCGCATTAAAATTGGATGCTTTGAAGCAGAACATGAGGCCTGGGAACTCTTTGGTGACACAAGAGGAGCTTTTGGTGATAACCAGAACAAGGTGTGGAGGACCTTTCTTTTGTAGGTGGATAATCGAAGAGGACAGTTGATTTTGTGTGGCAGCTGGAGCAGAGGAAAAAAGGTGGAAAATCTTACGGAGGTGTGGAGTCAGGAATTGAGGGGAAGGCCCCTCTAAAAAATTGCGCATACATGATGGGTTTGTGGCTGCTGGGCATCTTATCTATTCGTGCTTTGTTGTTGGCCAAGGATATATACCCTAAGCGAAAGGTTTTGTGGGAGTCTCTCGTCGGCTGAGCAAGAGAGGGGAGAAAAGAAGATTCGAGGCCACTTGAATAGGGGATACATACTTACGAGGGTCGCCCCATTTTTCTGGGACATAGGACTGAAGAATGGCGGTAGGGAGGGAGCGCACACAAAGGAGGAGGCACGCTGATCGGTGGCCATCATCAAATAAGAACGGGAGAGACTAATACATGTGTGGAGAGGAAGGCAAAGGAAGCTTTTTGTTTCGTTTTTTCGGGCAGACATGACGGGGGTCTTCACTGATGTGTTGAGGTGAACAAACGAAGGAGGAGTCAGAGCGTGGGGAGATGCATACTGAGTAGAGGCCAGTTGTGCTGCAATCATCCGGGGATGCAACCGCATATAGAACAATCATTTGAGGAAGTGATCGTAGATAAATGGCGCAGCGCTCCAACTTTCACATCTATGACAGGCATATTATTGATTTTTTTTTAGTAGATGGTGATGCACATAGCAGAGGTATACAACAAAGAAAGATTGAATCATTCAGTGTTGAAGTTATAGCGCTCATATAAACTCTAATTGCACATAAGATTATCTCTATATCTACTTATCAATTATGAACAAACTCGTGCTCTAACTTAATGAAAAAGGCGGAAGCACTTCACGCTAATATATGTACATCTGTGGTTTTGCTTTTATTGTTGTACCTGGAAGTTGGAAGTAGTTAAACAGAGAAAGAAGTTGGTTCACAAAGCTTGACAGAAATATTAGCGGTGGTAGCAAACATTACATGCACTGGATAAAGTGGAGATTACATTCTCATAGAAAGGAATTAGAACGCATAGGTATTGGTGTTACGGCAGAAGCTCAGGATTTATTTGATGCATTGTCCAAAACACTACCAGTCCACTGGGATGAGAAAACAATAGTGGTAATGAATGATGTGCATGTGAGTAGTCGTTACTATCCAGAAAACGCTGCAGGAGGACCACCAGCTGCAAATGAGCGGGTCAAAAAAGTGTTGGAGTTCGAACGTAAAAGAATGTCTACTCGAGGTGATCGCATAATACTTCTGCCTTGTGTTGCTAGTTTGAAAGGTGTGTAAAGTAGCGGGGTCTGCTTTTAGATCCACTCTGAAGGCTGGAATGTGGTGGTGAGGACACCAACAGTGATACGCTGATAGTTGTGGTGCTAAGGAATTGCTACAACACCTTCAGATATTCCTATGGTAGAACAATTGTGTGATTCTATAGATTATATAATAAAGGCTTAGACCTTTGTCCAAGTTCTGCTTGTTGACTTCACAGGGATCATGGATTATGTTCATATCCTTGAAAAGGCGTGAACCGTGTTCATTTCTAATTGTTTCCGTCTAATGCTCATCAGATTCTTTTGCATGTTGAATATGATGGTTCTAGGAGTTTTGATATTGTGTTAGTACACGCCTGAGCTTGTATTATGTATGCATTTCCTTAATAGATCTTATTTATTTGCTAGAGCGAGACAAACTAAATGCATCATTCTTTGAATCTTGGAGATCTTGCATTGGTAAAGAACACGACTGATGAGCAGAGGAGAGCTCTAGTAGATATAGAGATTGACTAGAACTTACGAGGTGTGCAAACAACATCAACTTCTTTGAGTTCACAATATCTTACGTATGTTTGAGGACTCGTTGATAAATGATATTGAATCAAATATGATAAATTGATTTGTAAATGTACAACTAATAAGTTGGTCGAGTTTCCATCGCACTTGAGCTTGCTTCAGGCACTCTATGTGCACCCCTAAGCGCGCGGAAGGTATTTTCACTTGGGTTTAGAACTAAACATTTTGGTGCGTTTGTCGGGAAGCATGTGAACTAGTACATATACAAAGGAAGGATTCCTCGAGGGATAATTATGGGCTCCAGGTAATCCAATTGGACCGATTCCGAGGGATTTGAACAAAATAAAGTCTCGTATAATCACTTTTTCCTTCGGCGTTAGAACTAAACATTTTGGTGCGTTTGCCGGGAAAAGCTTGGCACGTCTCTATAAGAGAGTGCCATAGGTTCGCCTAGCGCCACATGTTGGCCGAGCTTGCGGACTCCAGATCTAGTACATGAGCGAGGGGAGCTCATCCTCAGGAGCAACACAAACGCAAAGAGAGGAACGCGCTCAGAGAAGAGCCCTTGAAAGAGAAAGGAGAAGGTGGGAACCGCCAGGTGAGTGGACCTCGATTGGCTCGAAGAAATCAGCCAAAAACGTGTACTCCCGTAGGAGAGTTGCGAATCAATGCGGAAGTTTGAAGGAGGGATCCTGAGGCCACGTGTGCTAAATTTTTGGGATCGAAGTGATATTGACATCACACCTCTGTTCGAAATGGCTCAGCGGATTTCGGTTCACTTGGGGGACTTCACCAAGTTCTCAGGTACTTGGGACGAAGATCCGGATAGCTTTATCCAGCTATTTGAGGTTACTTGTGAGGCCAATGATGTAGTTGACCAGGATCAAAGGTTGAGGATTTTTTTGGCTATTCTCCGTGATGAGGCAGCCAACTGGTATGGGAATCTGACACCACAAGAGCGTGGAACTTATCAGATGCTCAAGGAAGCCTTCTTGGCAAAGTTTCGACGACAAGGCTTCCAAGATAGATTGGGCCAACAGATGGATTACTTGCGACAAGGAGTCAATGAGAGCATCGATAACTACATTCAGAGAATGGAAACATTGGTAAGAAATATGGGCGCGAATGCCCCGAACGATGAGACATTGAAAAGAAGATTCATCGCGGGATTGAGAGATCCTACGGCACAGCAGCATATCAGCCTGACAAGACCTGCAACTTTAATGGATGCTAAGGACCAAGCAAGGCTTTGGGAGGAAGTACAATTATGCCAACAAAGGAAGATGGAACTCTTATACAAGCCAATGGGAGGCCCAGGAAACATACCAATGAAAGATCGGGGCCAAGGTAGTCCCGCATTGACGACCCCAGCCTTTGTAGCTGCCACTAGTACGCCAGGCGAGGTAAAGCCTGCGCTAACTGAAGAACGAATATTGGAGTTGGTCACACAAGCTATAAAAGCTGCCACAATGACCCAGGAAACATATACAGTAAAACCAGAGGTGACTACAAACCCCAATCAAGTGTTTCGATCAAACACATGGTGTGGAAAGTGCCATGGTTACGGCCATTTGGCTTCAGAATGCCCTACAGTCTCGAGAGTATTCACAGATAGATCACCACCTAGAATGCATTGCACTTTTTGTGGAAGAACAAATCACACAGAGGACCGATGTTATAACAAGAGAGCCTATGAAGAGAGGACCATGAAATCCGGAGATACAAGAGAAAGACCTTACACGGGATTGCCCGCTCAAAGTGTCCCACCTACATCTCGTTGGGAAAACAGACCTACTTATGGATATGGTGCTCAGGGTCAAGGAGGAGACTATCCAAGAGGAGCCGCGCGTGATCAAAGAAGAGATGGTCCAATCCAGTGCTGGAGATGCCATGGCTTTGGCCATACTCAATCTAGATGCCCAAACGAAAAGAAACCAATTGATTATACCCCACTATGTAGGTACTGTAGTGGAGAGGGCCACTTTGATGAAAATTGTCCAAAACGAAGAGCTGCCGCCGGCAAGGAAAAAGGACCAGTAGGGTCCTCGAATTATGTTGACACTCAGATGCATTCCACAACGAGAGCTCAAGAGCAAGTTCCTACGATCGGAGTAGTGTTCAAGACACCGAACCCTCAAGAAGGCTCTAGCTCGTCAATGCACTTTGTGGATGCTTACGAGGCCAAGAAACCACATAAAGAGCCAACTGTGGCAGTAGTCACAAGGACTCAAGAGTATTCAAAGAAGCATCCAGAAGGCGAACACAAAAAAGCTAGCCAGGAGAAGATAACCGAACAGGGAGAGGTAGAGAACCAAGCTGGAGGATTTGATGAGCAGCAGGAGTTTGAGGATGGGGAAGAGATTGAGATCCTTCCACCAGTGACCAAGGAATTTGTGCCGGGCATAGCGCCATCCCCTGAAAGATTAAGGACTCCGAGATGTAGGAAAGAAGGACAAAGTTTAGGGAAGTGGATATCGTAAAAGTATTGGCTGACACAGAAGTCACGCTGGACATTAGCACATTGCTGAAGTGTTCACCTGCTTATAGGAAACAATTCTACAACGAATATATTAAGAAGCCGAGGAAAGCTCGAGATAAAAATAGACAAGATAAAGATGTCCAAGGAATCATTCAAAGTATTACGACGCAAATCGACTCGAATGCTCCAGCTGTGACGGTCGAGATTAAAGGATATGCAGTCCCCAGTGCTCAATTAGATAGTGGAGCCGCAGTCAACCTTATGACTGAGTTCATGATGAAAGCTTTGGGCCTCAACCACATGGAAGAAACGCCGATGTCCTTGAGAATGGCAGATCAAACACAAGTGAAGCCTGCGGGTCTTTTGAAGAATGTAAGCACAGTTGTGGGCGGTTTAGAGTTTAAAGTTGATTATCTGATAGTAAGACCAAGGACCTCAGAGGCTACCTTCTCGATCTTACTTGGACGGCCATGGCTGGTGCAAGCCGAATGTGTGCATGACTGGCACACAGGTTTTATTTCAATAGGGCCAAAGTCTGATCGGATTCAAATACAAGTATCCCCACCCTCGAGCAACAAGAAGAAAACAATAATAGTCGATGAGATGGAAAAGAAAGAAAAGGAGAAAGCAAGGCACGAGATTGCACGAGCTAGGTTTTCTTTGAACACGGACACCTACAAGAATCTGCTTCAAGACGGGTTCAACTTGCAGCTCTTTAAGAATCAAGACACGAAGATGGGAGAATATCAAAATCCATTGATCTATAATGACGATTCCGATCACGAATTGCTGGGATGGTTGACACATACAAGAGAATATGAGTGCTACATGTTGAGTATAGACGCACGTAAAAACAAAGCTACTCAATCCCTGGAGAAGGGAACTTCAAAAGAAGAGCTGGAACTGGAGTTAGCTCCGACAATGGAAGTGCAACAGTTGAGAGAAAGAGTTAGAATGCTAGAAGCAGAGATTCTAAAGAGAAGTCGAGAATCGGAAAAGGAAGCGGAAAGTAAAACTAAAGTGCGGGAAGCCATTGCAAAAGCTGAACTTAAGAAATTGGGTGCGGTTGAAAAAGAACAAAACAATGATTTACTGGCCAACCATGCAAGCGTGATTGGAGAGCACGTTCCAATCACAGTGTCATCAAGGAATAAAGAATATTCGCGAGAAGCTCAGTTGGAAAAATGGGAAGTTTTTCCAGGAAAGTTCTTGGGTGTGGGGTCAGAGCTACCGGGTGGAGTACGAGATTGCATTAAAATGGCACTCAAAAATTTCAGCAAGGCCTTTGCATGGTCATACAGTGATCTAAGAGGAATTGATCCCCGAATCTGCCAACATTATATAGACTTGGAAGAAGGCACCCGACCAATATGTCAACGACTTAGGCGGACAAATCCAGTCTACTCGGAATTGATCAAGTTGGAATTGACTAAGTTATTGGAAGCAAGATTCATATATCCCATCGCATCCAGCGAGTGGGTATCACCAATTGTAGTTGTTCCGAAGAAAAATAAGAAAATCCGTATTTGCATAGATTATCGAAAGTTGAACGAGCGCACAAAGAAGGATCATTTCCCCTTGCCCTTTACTGATCAAATCTTGGACAGAGTGGCTGTCCATAAATTGTACTCATTTTTGGATGGTTTCAGTGGATACAACCAGATCCAAATCCATGAAGATGATCAATCAAAAACTACTTTCACGATAGAATGGGGTACATACGCATATCGTGTGATGCCATTTGGATTATGCAATGCACCGGCCACATTCCAGAGGGCAATGATAGCTGCATATCAAGACTACTTGCAAGATTGGATGGAGATATTTCTCGATGACTTTGCGATCAGAGGCAACGATGAAAACATGATGGAGAGGATCGAAGCTATTTTAAGAAGAAGCATTGAAAAAGGCATCGCATTGAATCCTGAAAAGTGCACATTTGGAGTGCGAAGAGGATTGCTTTTGGGACATGTTATTTCCGAAAAAGGGATCGCGGTTGACGAGGATAAAGTGGAAAAAATTGGACAACTTCCACCTCCGCAAAACTTGCGACAACTCAGAGGATTCTTGGGGCATGCAAATTATTATCGACGTTTTATATTAAATTTTGCATCCATAGTGGCACCACTGAGGAATCTTTTGAGGAAAGACCAACAATACCAATGGACTGAAGAGTGTCAAGTTGCATTCGACTCGATCAAGGAGAGATTGATAAATGCACCGATCTTGGTAGCACCCGACTGGACGAAAGAACTCCATGTGCATACCGACGCTTCTCATACTGCGGTTGGAGCAGTACTATGCCAAGCCGATGAAAAGAAGTTGGACCACCCTATTTATTACGCAAGTCGCAATTTGAATAGCACTGAGAGGAACTACACGACTACAGAGAAGGAATGCCTCTCGATGATCTTTGCGGTGAACAAGTATCGGCATTACTTGATGGGAAAACATTTCACGTTTTATGTGGATCATGAAGCCCTAAAGTACATCATTAATAAACCCGAGCTGTCAGGGCGACTGATGAGGTGGATGCTACTCCTCCAAGAATTTCAGTTCACAGTGGTAACCAGACCAGGCAAAGCGCATATATTGGCCGACCATTTATCTCGAATTGTTAATGAGGAGCTAATCTCTGGTGTGCCCGATGATGCTCCTGATGGGCATCTATTCCAGGTTGATGCTAAAGTACCTTGGTATGCGGATTTGGTGAACTTCTTATGCACCACTAAATATCCGCCAGGAGCAAGCAAGAGAGAGAAGCAAAAACTGTTAGCATTGGCAAAGCACCATAGCATCATTGGGGGGCAGCTCTATCGATATTTTGTACATGAAAGCGTTTATCGGAGGTGTCTCGAGGAAGAAGAAGCAACCCTAGTGCTGAGGGCATTGCATGACGAACCCTGCGGTGGACATTTTGCTGGTGAATTGACGGCAAGAAAGATTTTATTGGTTGGGTATTGGTGGCCAACGCTGTTCAAAGACTCTCACACATACTGTAAGAAATGCGACAAATGCCAAAGAATGGGCAAACCAACGTTAGCACATGCTGCTCCTCTTACGCCAGTGCTGGCTCTTAAGCCCTTTGAGAAATGGGGAATTGATTTTTTGGGGCCTATTGATCCTCCCTCAAGACGTCGGTCTAATAGGTATATTTTGGTCTGCACAGACTATGTTACCAAGTGGGTAGAAGCCAAAGCTCTGAAGACTGACCGAGCTGTGGATGTTGCTAAATTTTTGTACGAACAAATCATCACCCGATTCGAATGCCCGTTGGAAATAGTGAGTGATAGAGGAACGCATTTTGTCAACGACTTGATCGAGGAGTTAATGGAATTGTATAAGATCAAACATCGGAAGAGCACTCCATATTATCCGAGGGCAAATGGACAAGTGGAGGTCACCAACAAGGTGCTGGAACAGATTCTGACAAAGACAGTAGCTGTGCATAGGAGAGACTGGGATGAGAGACTTTTGGAAGCCTTGTGGGCATATCGAACATCCTACCGAGTGACGACTAAGAGCACTCCGTTCTCTCTAGTATATGGCGAGGAAGCCATCTTTCCCATGGAAAAAGAAGTGCCGACATTAAGAGTGGCCATCGAGGCTAGGCTGGGAGAGGAAGAGTCATTAAAGGAGAGGTACGTACAACTGGTCAAGTTAGAAGAAAAGAGACTCATTGCACAGCAAAGTCTGGAAGCTATTCAGAGAAGACGTAAAGAGAGGCATGACAAGAATCTTAAGACCTATGCGATTCAAGAAGGGGATTTGGTGCTAGTTTATGATAGTAAATATTATAAATTCCCGGGGAAGTTACAGACAAGATGGGCAAGACCGTTTAAGGTGGTGGAACTCAACTCCAATGGTTCCATGCAAATTCAAGATTTAGGAGAAGAATATGCTCCCATGAAGGTTAACGCGCTTCGAGTTAAACCATATTTCAAGTGATATTAGGACGGGAGAAGCCAGACGAGATCCAAACGGAATGACGTAGTATACTCCTTGTACATACATGTATAGTTATATATATATTTTTATATGCGCATATGTTAGTTATGATTTTTGTTGTCATAAATATTATCCTGTGTTAGCTCAAGAATTTTGGACTTCTAAAATTTTTGTGTTATGTAGAGACTGTTAGGAGCTAAGTAACAAAATGGCAGATCAAATAACTCAACTCTATTTGTACGAGCTAAGGATATATTTCTCGGACCAAACATTCGCCCGCATGGACATAGATGTCGACGACTTTGAGACGGAATATGATGTTGAGGAAGCGCATTGGCTGGTATGCTTTATAAACCAGGGTTCTATTTTGATCCTTCTAGGGAAATGCCTAACGAGGAAAACGATATCACTTGGGCTTGGGCAGATGTGCTAACGATAGGAAGTGATGACGGAGCTCCTGAAGTTGAGCCTGACTCGCCCTAGGGAAGTTGTCGGGATGCGAGTACGATGTGAGACCACATGAGACATCCCGGAGACTCACATTCTAGGACACCTAAGGATAGGTACAGGAGGGACTAAGGCATAGCTGGCTGTAGTTACCTAGTGAAAAGTCAAATCGATGAATACATATGTAGTGTCTGTAATTGAGAGAATGGAGTGAAGAGGTGGTTGATCTGTCAAAGGCTAGTGTGTATATGTTTTGCATGCATGTGTAGGAAAAGTGGGAAAATTCCTTTCTTCCTCTCCCTAATTCTCAAGACTTGGGTAAATTAATTCACTATGAAAAAAAAGAGAAAAAGAAAAGAAAAGAAAAAATTTGTGTTGCTGTGATCGTACCAATGCGCTATGGTGGGCTAGTAGGTGGGTGGATTTATCTTAGCCGGGTGGTTAGGACCACGAGCCGCAGCTAGTTTCGCCATAGGCTTGGGATGTATATGTTTGTATCTTAGCTACGCGCCATAACGGGTTGGTAGGTAAGTGGAACCATTGTGGCCGGGCGGTCACAACCATGAGCCGCATCCAGCGTCGTTATGGGCTAGCTGATATATTTTATGTGTTATCATTGTGTGTTTGTGTGTTGTGCGCTGCATTGCATTGGTAGATGGGTGGAATAAACCTGATCGGGTGTTCAGGTCCACGAATCGCATCCAGTGACAATGTAGGCCAACGTGTGAATATAAATAAAATTCATGTACGAAATTATTCCCCACTCCTGAGGGGGAGAGAGAGAGAGGAGAGGGTGAAGATCGCCTGGAAGGGAACGTTATTTGCTTGTGTGATTGGTATGTGATGGGTTATGACAGATCAGCTCACTTTGAATCAACATTCTTGAAGGCACAGAGACTCTATACGTACTTATGGATGAGGTTCTAGCGAGGTAATGCAACGGGGTTGCTTTATAACTTGTGTGCTTTATCAGAAGGTTTTCCAGTGTGTGGGGGCACTCTCGGGTTTTTATGTAGGTCTTGACTTGTACTCGAGTCTCGATGGCTTTTGTAGGACGACGATGGGGATTCTTCAAGAGTGTCTGGTCATGGAATATGTGTACATAGCGAATAGTAGGTCAATAAAAGGTGTATGCATTTTGGGTATGTTGCATCTCTTGTTGAATTCATTTCAGTTATTGTTGTTTATTTCGGTATTTCCGTTTCTGTTTGTTCGCAATGATAGTTGAATGTGTAAAACATGGAAAGGTATGCATGAGTTATTTTGGTTGAGACTATGTCCATAATGGTATGCATGAGCAATTTGATGTATGTTGGAATGGGAGTTGCATATATGTGCATGTCCTTGGATCATTTGGAAGTGACTGATTTGTATGTATTCATGAATGATTTTTTTTAGCACTAATAGCTTCAATGAGTGCAGGTCCACTTGGAATGATGGCTCGATGGAAAGGTATGCAAACTAGTTGTACATTGACATTTTCATGGCTGTTTTGATTATATTGCAGCGAGAGTGGCTCGTCGAGGAAGACTTCACAAATAAGAAGAGGGGAGTATGTTAGCTCACAAAATGGTTGGTTTTTATGCACTAATGCCGTTCTATTTGGTAGGAAAATATGTTTGATTTCAGGTTTGCAAGAGCTTTCGGCATGCAATGTCGCATTAAAATTGGATGCTTTGAAGTAGAACATGAGGCCTGGGAACTCTTTGGTGACACAAGAGGAGCTTTTGGTGATAACCAAAACAAGGTGTGGAGGACCTTTCTTTTGTAGGTGGATAATCGAAGAGGACAGCTGATTTTGTGTGGCAGCTGGAGCAGAGGAAAAAAGGTGGAAAATCTTACGAAGGTGTGGAGTCAGGAATTGAGGGGAAGGCCCCTCTAAAAAATTGCGCATACATGATGGGTTTGTGGCTGCTGGGCATCTTATCTATTCGTGCTTTGTTGTTGGCCAAGGATATATACCCTAAGTGAAAGGTTTTGTGGGAGTCTCTCGTCGGCTGAGCAAGAGAGGGGAGAAAAGAAGATTCGAGGCCACTTGAATAGGGGATACATACTTACGAGGGTCGCCCCATTTTTCTGGGACAGAGGACTGAAGAATGGCGGTAGGGAGGGAGCGCACACAAAGGAGGAGGCACGCTGATCGGTGGCCATCATCAAAAAAGAACGGGAGAGACTAATACATGTGTGGAGAGGAAGGCAAAGGAAGATTTTTTTTTCGTTTTTTCGGGCAGACATGACGGGGGTCTTCACTGATGTGTTGAGGTGAACAAACAAAGGAGGAGTCAGAGCGTGGGGAGATGCATGCTGAGTAGAGGCCAGTTGTGCTGCAATCATCCGGGGATGCAACTGCATATAGAACAATCATTTGAGGAAGCGATCGTAGATAAATGGCGCAGCGCTCCAACTTTCACATCTATGACAGGCATATTATTGATTTTTTTTAGTAGATGGTGATGCACATAGCAGAGGTATACAACGAAGAAAGATTGAATCATTCAGTGTTGAAGTTATAGCGTGCATATAAACTCTAATTGCACATAAGATTATCTCTATATCTACTTATCAATTATGAACAAACTCGTGCTCTAACTTAATGAAAAAGGCGGAAGCACTTCACGCTAATATATGTACATCTGTGGTTTTGCTTTTATTGTTGTACCTGGAAGTTGGAAGTAGTTAAACAGAGAAAGAAGTTGGTTCACAAAGCTTGACAGAAATATTAGCGGTGGTAGCAAACATTACATGCACTGGATAAAGTGGAGATTACATTCTCATAGAAAGGAATTAGAACGCATAGGTATTGGTGTTACGGCAAAAGCTCAGGATTTATTTGATGCATTGTCCAAAACACTACCAGTCCACTGGGATGAGAAAACAATAGTGGTAATGAATGATGTGCATGTGAGTAGTCGTTACTATCCAGAAAACGTTGCAGGAGGACCACCAGCTGCAAATGAGCGGGTCAAAAAAGTGTTGGAGTTCGAACGTAAAAGAATGTCTACTCGAGGTGATCGCATAATACTTCTGCCTTGTGTTGCTAGTTTGAAAGGTGTGTAAAGTAGCGGGGTCTGCTTTTAGATCCACTCTGAAGGCTGGAATGTGGTGGTGAGGACACCAACAGTGATACGCTGATAGTTGTGGTGCTAAGGAATTGCTACAACACCTTCAGATATTCCTATGGTAGAACAATTGTGTGATTCTATAGATTATATAATAAAGGATTAGACCTTTGTCCGAGTTCTGCTTGTTGACTTCACAGGGATCATGGATTATGTTCATATCCTTGAAAAGGCGTGAACCGTGTTCATTTCTAATTGTTTCCGTCTAATGCTCATCAGATTCTTTTGCATGTTGAATATGATGGTTCTAGGAGTTTTGATATTGTATTAGTACACGCCCGAGCTTGTATTGTGTATGCATTTCCTTAATAGATCTTATTTATTTGCTAGAGCGATACAAACTAAATGCATCATTCTTTGAATCTTGGAGATCTTGCATTGGTAAAGAACACGACTGATGAGCAGAGGAGAGCTCTAGTAGATATAGAGATTGACTAGAACTTACAAAGTGTGCAAACAACATCAACTTCTTTGAGTTCACAATATCTTACGTATGTTTGAGGACTCGTTGATAAATGATATTGAATCAAATATGATAAATTGATTTGTAAATGTACAACTAATAAGTTGGTCGAGTTTCCATCGCACTTGAGCTTGCTTCAGGCACTCTATGTGCACCCCTAAGCGTGCGGAAGGTATTTTCACTTGGGTTTAGAACTAAACATTTTGGTGCGTTTGTCGGGAAGCATGTGAACTAGTACATATACAAAGGAAGGATTCCTCGAGGGATATTTATGGGCTCCAGGTAATCCAATTGGACCGATTCCGAGGGATTTGAACAAAATAAAGTCTCGTATAATCACTTTTTCCTTGGGCGTTAGAACTAAACAATAACTACGATGCTAAAATTAAAGAAGAGATAGATCGTTTGATAGAAGCAGGATTCATTTACGAAATTGAGCATAATTAATGGGTATCCCCCATTGTGGTTGTGGCCAAGAAAAACGGAAAATTGTGTGTGTGTATTAACCTTAAAAAAGTTAATGCCGCCACTATTAGAGATAGTTATCCTCTTCTTATCACGGAACACTTATTGGAGAGAGTTGTGGGCAAGGAAGTTTATAGCTTTCTTGATGGTTTCTTAGGCTATAATCAATTAGCCATTGCTCTAGAAGATCATCATAAGACAGCCTTTGCCACAAAATGGGGCATATTTGCATTTTGTGTGATGCCATTTGGGCTGACAAATGTACCTACCACTTTCCAACGACTGATGTGTCATGTTTTTAAGAAATTTTTATGCAAGAATTCGAAAGGTTATGTGGATGACATATGTACTCATTCGAATATGAGGCAAACACATATCCCAGAATTAGGGCAAGTATTTGACAAATGTCGAGAATATCAAGTTTGTCTGAATCCAAAAAAGTGTGTTTTCATGGTGAGACAAGGTGAAATTCTAGGACACATTGTGTCAAAAAATAGAATTTTGACAAATGAAGAAAAGCTGAAAGTAATTGCACACCTATCCAAACCAAGGAATGTAAAAGAGATATAGGCCTTCATGGGTCATTGTGGTTATTACAGACGATTTACACACATATATGCTATCATAGCCAAGCCTCTGTACTCTCTTTTGACCAAGTTTGAATGGATAGATGCATCTGAAAATTCATTCAATGAACTTAAACGATGCTTGTGATCAGCACCAATATTAACAACCCCAAATTGGAGCAAGCCATTCCATGTACAGGTGGATGCATCCAACTATGCCGTAGGATGTGTGTTGGCACAACCTACGAATGAAGGTAATGTAGATCTCCCCATAGATTACGCAAGTAGGCAGTTGAATGCAGCAGAAAGAAACTACACCACTACGGAGCGAGAAGGATGAGGAATGATCTACACCGTAAAGAAATTCAGGCATTACTTGTTGGCAAATAAGTTCAAGTTCTTCATCGATCATCAAGCATTATTGTACTTAGTCAATAAGCCTTGTAATATTGGACGATTAATATGATGGTTTCTATTACTCATGGAGTACGACTTTGAAGTAGTAGTCAGGAAGGGAAAGACCCATCTTAGAACTGACCATCTCTGAAGATTAACCACGCAAGAAGCTCCTCAAGCAATAGCGGATGAAGTACCAAATGCATACCTGTTTAACCTCGAAATACTACCTGAATGGGCTAAGACGATTGTCCCTATTCTCACATTTGGAACCAAGAATCCTAGGATAAGGATCAAAGAAGGAGAAATCACCAAGTCATAAAGATATCAAATAATAGTAGGAAGTACATATAAACAGGATAATCAAGAAATTCTTACTTGTTTTGTAGATGATTTAGAATACGCAAATTGGTTGCAATTAGCACATGTAGGTGCATTAAAACAACATCATTCAAAACATCGTACATTGCAGAGTCTACATAGACTAGGAGTCAATTGGCCTTCTATGGAAGCAGATGTCTACAAGTTGTGTAAAGAATTTCATGTATGTTGTGAAAGACCACCAATCAAACATGCCACGTTATATCATATGTCTCTCATGCCAGAATTGAGTGAACCTTTAGTGACGTACTTGAGGACGAAAACATTCCCTCAAGGAATGACTTTAGCAAGACAATGTAGTCTAGAGCAAGAAGATCAAGACTACTCACTTATTGGCAACAACCTATACAAAAGAGGAAGAGACGGATACCTAAGACAATGTGTTCATGAGAACGACTACTGAGCGTACTAGAGACCGCACACCAAGGTGTTGGAGGAGGTAATTTTGGCCCTAATATGATAATTAAAGCCATATTATTTGTAGGATTATGGTGGCCCACTCTTCACTTATTGGCAACAACCTATACAAAAGAGGAAGAGACGGATACCTAAGACAATGTGTTCATGAGAACGATTACTTGAGCGTATTAGAGACCGCACACCAAGGTGTTGGAGGAGGTAATTTTGGCCCTAATATGATAATTAAAGCCATAGTATTTGTAGGATTATGGTGCCAAAGAACTCAGTTTCCTACTCAAAGAGATGAAATGCCATTGAAACCCATGATGGGAGGATGTGCATTTTCCAAGTGGGGCATAGACTTTGTAGGACCCATTAACCCCCCTGCAAAAGGAACACATGGTCAATACATTATTGTAGCAACAGATTCTCTTACAAAATGGGTAGAGGCTAAGGCCACAAAAAAGAATGATGCACACATGACTTCAAAATTCTTATTTGAAAATGTCTTTACAAGATATGGATTGCCTATAGAGCTAGCGAGCGATCAAGGAACTCACTTTCTAAACCAGGTCATTGAATATTTGTTGCAAGATTTTATGGTGATTCACAAAAAATCTGCACCATATCATCCTCAGGTCAATGGTCAATCAGAAATTACTAACAAGATCCTATGTAACGTACTAATGAAACTCGTGAACAACAAACATTCAGATTGGGACAAATAGTTACACCATGTTGTTTGGGCATACCGAGTGGCCTACAAGACCGTACTCAATGGAACTCCCTTTCAGATGGTTTTTGGTCAAAACGTTGTGCTTCCTTTGGATTTTTTATATCCACCCTTAAGTTTTCACAAGAACATCAGTGGACCGGCCATGAATTATCATCAAGGATAATGGACTTGGAATGATTAGGAGAAACCAGATTGAAAGCAACAGCGGGTATATATGTAGCAAAGAAGCGACAGAAAGCCTATTTTGATGCACATGTGAAAGACAAAGGCTTAAAAGGAAGGTGATTTAGTCCTAGTGTATACATTGAAACAACATGCACAAAAATTAAAAAACTGAGGTTATGTACCTATGATCATTAACAGACTCTCAACAAGTGGAGCGGTACAATTAGCCACCCTAGAAGGAGAGATAATGCCTAATTACATTCATGGCTATAGATTCAAGCTATATCAGGAACCTCTTACAGAGGATGTGCTTAGAAGACTCATGTTGGCAAAGAAGCGTAAGGAGGAGGAAAAGAGAATACACGCAAAAGCTCAGGCAGAAGCTATAGAATGCATTAAGCGCATGAAGCTAAGAAGACAAGGACTAGGGAGAGAATATTATAACCATCTGGAAACAACACCTAGATACCCCATGGCCATGTGTCAAGCAAAGTCAATTGCTCATCCTAGCATAGTGGAAAGGAGACCAGTCATTACAGTCGGGCTAGAGCACGACAACCCTTGCCACGAGCTTAGGGCTTTAATTGATTCAGGTGCTGCGATGAGTACCATTAGATGGTCCTACTATAAGGACTTAGTAATAGAAATGCGGCCAATTGAGGAAAACCTCATAGGGCTAGGAGGCATGGAAACCCCTTGCATGGGTGAGATGGACCTTCCTATCCTCATACACGAAGTGACCATGAGAGTGAACCTCCTAGTGTGCCATGATGACGACCTGATAGAACCCCTAATCCTTGGCCAAGATTGGCTATACGATCACTCAGTGGACCTAAATCTTATACAAGGCTCCTTGTAGATTGGAACCTTAGATCAGCAGCGAGTGATACCACTTGACTTCCCTAACAACACTCTGCCTGAGGTATGTAACCCACGCCCCTATGAAACACTTGTGAAAGGGGATCGAAATATCTTTGGACAAATCCATCGGCTAAGCATGCTCCTTCCAAAGTCAAACCATGAGAGCTTGGCGATGGATAGTTACCAAATAGAAGGATATCAAGAGATCTTCCCTTGGTCTACCATCAGTGGTCACGTGGGTTACATCATCGGTCAAGTGGACTGCATCAATGACCAAATGAGCACTATAGCCCTCAGTGGCCATCCTTCCACACTTATTATGGACTCGCCTAGATCTGTTATACAGAATGCCTCACTAACTAATAGGCAAGTTTCGCAAGTGTTGGACCTCCCTTCTTTTCCAAGGTAGAGTGTCAACCAGACCTCTCACCCTCAACCACGAAGGACTCAACTACGACTAAGGAACCCAAATCGATGATCATACCAAATGACACAATGCAGGCAGTAGTATCTGCATCCCAAAGCAAGCGGCATGAGACAAGTATGGGTGCCAAAAGGACAGAACACACCAATAGTTTCCAAGAATGCAGACAACGATAAGAAGAATTTAAGGCAGAAGCAGAGTCAGCATCCAACGTCTCCTCAACCTTCTTCTACAAGTACGAACATTCGACAGATTTGGATCACCAAGAAGTACTTGATGAATCGACCCACACCCACATAGATATGGGTACCCAAGCAGTGTACTATAGCCCAAAACTCAAGCCATGTAACATATAACCCTCAAAAATCTCTTCACCCCTCAACACCACAACATCCAATATCACCTTTTGTCCCTCAACAGAAGCAGACCACCCACTCAACAACCCTTAGGAAATGGATACCAAAATGTATCCAGAAGCCTTCTCATGACCCGTTGTATAACATTACCCCCATTCCGAATAACCAACCCCCTTGTAATATTTCTTTCACAACTAAACTTTGTATAAACTCAACCACACTAACCCAACATCACTTGTAATTATAACATCTTATCAAGCAATGTATGCATTATTTAAAGCATGTAGGTGTCTAGAGATCTGCATTAGTTTCTGAAAACAATCATTCCATAAACCACCTCACAACACTCGGCTACATGGGTTACACATCGGTTATGGAAAGGGATTGCGGTCTCACCTTATTGGGATCATGATTAATTTCCATACAATGTGCTAATCTTTTGTAGCACATCTTCTCCGCATTCATATCACCCATCATGTAGACTGAAGGACCTTCTACGGTTGGCCCCAGTGCACCTATGGTCAATTTTGGCAATTTACTGGCTGAGCCATATCCTACATTACAACTGCCAGAGTTTTAGGGCTTCCCAGGATCAATGCCCATTGATGACCCTCCTATGGGATACAGTGAAAAAGTGCATAGCAATTCTCATTGGTTCCAAGGTTTAGCAGGACCCTTCAATGATCCATTGCCCAAACCTGACTTTTATAGATACTACTGCTTGGTGACTACACTTACAGCCTTTGAGAACAAGGACTTGCCTAGAACTTTCATTTCTTCCATACTTGGTAGATGACCCCCCGTACAAGAAGTTTTATCTTTCAAAAGATCTCATTTGGGCAGCAATTAAGATCCACGGGACTGACACGTTGACAGAGCGCAAAAGGCTTATTCTAGAGTTGATGAAGCATGGTGATGTTTTGAAGTGGGTGGATATCTCGGCCATTACATCACAACTCTCTAAGTTGTTACGCATATGTCTGCAACATTTTGCATTTCCAACCTAGGATCGCTTCACCATCCCTCAGAAATGCATCTGGTTCGGATTATATCTAGCATGCATTGGGCCCAAAACCATAGATCTGACTAGTTGGATTATCGAGCAATTGTATTTAGCTCAGCAGAGATGGGAAAGAAAACATGTCATCCACAGATTTTGTGCCCTTACTAGAATTGTTTACATGTGTTTAGCATATGATTTTCCCATAGAATGCACGCTATAAAATGACATTTGAAGAGATGTTTACAACCGGCTTTTGGGAGTACCATTCGGAGGTTTGTATAAGCAGGCCCACACACCTACTTCAATTATTTGCTTGTGAACAACTGGTGTACTCCACACACCACAGACCTCCGCCTCCTGATGAACCTTAGCCCATAGACTAGGAAAAACTTGAAGCTGATCTTGCACGAGGTATTTGCATCGTGGAGCACACCCTCGCTCACGACCTCCTACAAAACTATATCACATAGACCCCGCAACAAGGTTCTCTCAGGGACGACAGATGCGAGAGGGAGGGGGGTCTTAGTAGTAGCCAAAGGCACAGATGACGAGGAAGCATGTGAAGGCAGACTACAAGGAATTCATGGGAAGCCAAGCGGTTTATTTTTTCCAACAAATATATTTTAATTACTTGATCAAAACCTCACACAGTGATTTTCATCACTCTTGTATCATATGTAACATAGAAGCACACACTTTTGTAATTAGTAGCTCCATTTTGTGCAAGTCGAGGAATCCTCGAGCTTGAGGAGCTTAGGTAAAACAAGCATACCAATTTTGGCTATTTTTATATCTCGTTTAGACCTTCAAATAGTGCCTAGAACCTATTTTTTAACCATGCTAGACACTAGATGTGAAACCGATCAAGACTAGTCAAAAAATTATAAAGAGAGCTACAGAGCTCATTTTTGAGGTTAGCTAGTGTAGACTTGTATGAGTTAGTTTGAGCTTGAGCTTGTAAGAGTGTTCTTGAGTAATAGAATCTACTTTCAACCTTCCATTGTGTCTTTCTTGTCTCTTTCTTGTGTGTGTGTATGAGTGTGTGCATCTCTATGCTTCTCACCTTCAATCTCACTACATCTCGTGTTCACGATCTTCATATCACTCCTATCTCTTCCATGGATTGACATTAAGGAGGTGGAGCTTCTTAATGTGGTGCTTACCATTGTACTAGAGCAACAAGTATCTAAATAAATTAGATAGCTACCAATCACAAGTTATTTCACTTGAAATGATCATCTGTACTCAAAGAATTATGCTTAACAAGTTAGGAGTACATCCCGACAATTTCGAGCTTCAACAGTATGCCAACGAGTGAGCCCAATTTTAAAGATATCTTGAGATGAACTATAGCAATGATAATGAAACTTTTTAGAATGAAAATAGGCAGTATGATGAATCTATACTAACTTAAACATCGAATGATCAAGTATGCACTGAGAATCAAGTCTGAGAAGCTCATTGTTCTGAGTTGAACATGTTAGAAAAGTGAAGTAAAGATGTGATCAATGTATATGATGAAAATAGAATGAAAATAGACAGTATGATGAATCTATACTAACTTAAATCACATCGAATGATCAAGTATGCACTGAGAATCAAGTCTGAGAAGCTCATTGTTCTGAGTTGAACATGTTAGAAAAGTGAAGTAAAGATGTGATCAATGTATATGTATTAGACCACATAGAATTACAATGACATTGTCAGTGTATAATTGCACAATGTGAGGGTAGACTTGGAGCTATAGAATGAGCTCACTAAGCATTGAAAATCCCTCTTAAAATGATCTACACATTGGGCTCTATTCATGTGAGATTTTGATCCATCTTTTGTAGCTAGAGTTGGAGCCACCTTTTTGAATTCAAATTCAAGATCTTACCAAAAGTGAATCCTAAACTTTAGGACTTGCTTTCCCATCAATCATCTACCAAATAATTCTTAATTTGATTCCTCCTAATTCTAGGTGAGAGTAAGTGCTATAACATATGCATTTTTACACACATAAAAGTAAATGCTTTTTTACAAGAGAATAGTCATATGTGACTTTATGAAGTGAGTGCTAATTGTCCAAGTATGTAGGCTTGGACTCATTTGCACCAACAAAGATAAGGCGTGTAACTCATATTGGGAAGTCATAAAACCAGAAATATCTTTCATGGGGCCTAATCCCTAGTCCTTAGGTAGAAATCAAGGACCTAAAGTATCTAGCAAGCAGATCACAAGGACTAGGCCTACAATAAGTAACAACTCTTTTGAAGTTCCATTAGACCATATTTATAATGAATTCAACTCTATATTTCTAGTGGCATTTCTAGATAGATTTCAAGTGAGAGTGCCATTGCAAGGGAAATATGCTCACACAAAGTTGGCTTACAAGTAAGTTGATCCTCAATTAGCAAAATCCATGATTTGAATAGATGTAGGATATCCCCTTTGATAATCCAAAGTGGTGAAGTGCATGAAGAATACTAATCCTTATAATCATGTAGCCAAATTCAAGAAAGTCTTGAAAGTTGAATGTCACTTACTTTTTCAATCAATACAAGGAAGTTTGATTAACTCTGATTGGAAGCATATGGTCTCAACCATTGACTATTGGAGAATCCTTAAGAAACATACAATGAAGGTAAATGGTATCATGAATAAGCCTACTATCCTACAAACACTAGTGAAAAACATAATTGAAATGATTAGTCTAGTGCAGAAATATGTTATGTAGAGAAAGGATCTATTAAGAGAGAACAATGCACAAAAGGTGCACCTAATCTTAAAGGTCCATGCTAGAGATGTGGAAGTGAAAACTTCTTAAAGGATTCTCCCAATCCATGTAGGGCATTTACCTAGAAGCTTGAAGGATTTTGTAAGGACTATGAGAAACAACACTTAATTAAAGATTGTCTTGAAAAACCCTCAAAATACAGCTTAAGCTCCACTGAAAATAGTTAAGATGACGGAAAGTGGTAATGATTCCGAAGGGCAAGTGCCTCTTCAAGTAGTAAAACAAGATCAAGCTAAAGAAACAACTAAGGTGCATGAGGTCAAGCACTCAAATGATGAAGAAACTTCTTCACCTCCTCAATCTTTTAATCTAGAGCCATCTAGGGAAAAGAAGAAGAGGAAAAGAACTTGACTTGGAAGCAACTTAAAGAGAAAATTAGTCAAAAAAGGGAAAAGAAAGTAGGAAATTGAGAGAAAGAACTCCAAGAGGCATGAACTCAAGAAAAAATAATACTCTCCAAGGAAAAAAATACTTATGAGAAGATGAAAATGTAAGAAAATAACAACATAGTAGAACAGAATAGTAGACAGAGTTGAGAGAAAAATGCAAACAAAGATTGAATGAGACTAAGAGATAGAGAACTCAAATTCTCAATTTTCCAAGAGTAATGCATCCACAATGATGGTGTTGTCGACCTGTGTGCTTCCATTCTAGAGCTTAGATGGTGCTCTAGATAGACTCTAGATGAAGGGATTACTAGTGCACAATGCTATGTAAAATTGAACCTGGGCCATGCTTTTATAGCTTTTACAAGGGGAGTCAGTATAGATAAACAGATTCAAGAGATACAAAGTAGTTGGAAAAATATACAATTTGACAATATCTCGGCTCTACGGGTCAGTGGGATAGGCCCCCTGACCTCACAGATGGGGGAAAGCCCCCCTCTGCACTCCTCCCATTAAGGTTTTATGGGGAAACCATGTGGCACCACAAGGCTTTTATTTTCACCTTGAATTGCAACCCAATGGACTAGAGGATTTTGTCCTACCTAACGTAATGGCTAGGCTCACAAAGATCATCTATTACCATCAATAGTCACACATAAACCTCATCTAACTTGGAAGTTAGGGTTCTACAAATGTCTAGGCTCTCACAATGGCTTCTCCTCATAATGGGGGCCTTGCAACTTAGAGAACCATGAATCATTTGTGGTCACTTGAGGGTGGAGTATTGAGTATATCTAACACCCCCCTCAATGTCCACCCTACAGTGAACTACTCCCTTGGTCCAATCCCAAGCTTTGGAAAGTTTTGATGAAGTTGCTCTCTCCCAAGAGCCTTGGTGAAGATTTCTGCTCAATTTTCTCTAGTTGGACAATAGCTTATCTCAATGACCCCATCCTCATCCAACTTAGGAAGATAGTGATATTTAATTTCTATGTCCTTCATACGTGCATGGAAAATAGGTGTAATAAAGTAATTCTATGATCTAAGGGTCCGATTGGTTCAGTTAGATCTAAAATCGAACATCATTTGATCACTCATGTGTATGGCCAAAGATCTCGAGACTAGACTTAACCATAACTTCATGTGCTCTCTTAAACAAGTAATCCACTTAGCCTAGTGGTTCAGTCTCAAGGTTGTGAAGGAGGAGGTCTTATGTTCAACCCCCCTGGGAAGCATGGGGAGAGAGTTTTGCCCAAGGAGCTCTAGAGCCTTCTAGAGTCCAGTGAGACTTAACTTAAGAGGCAAGTACACCAACCACTAGTGGCCTCTAGTGGAAGGCGCTAAAGCAGTGGTCTAGAACACTCTCGCCACTAGTAGACTCTAGTGGAAGATATGAAAGGAGTGGAGGAGATTGCACATGCACTTGTGGACACTAGTTACATTAGTGGTCCTCATTGATTCGAGCTGCTATATATAGAGGCATAAGGTTGGGAGGAGAGTCATCTCTCTAGCACGTGGTCATAATTCTTACTTTCTTGCATTGGTATCAGAGCTTAGGCAAGATTTTATGGTGATCTTCATATTTCATCTTCTTCTTCCTATTCAAACTCTCGTGTACGATGTCCCAAATTTAGCATCTGTTGATTCTTTTGCCTACAAGTGTTAATCATCATGTGTGAGGAGATGTAGAATTGGATTTTGGAGCAAAACTTGTCATCAAATATTTCATATATGGAAGCACGCTATATGCCAGGATCAATCTCGCAGCCTCTCGTACAAGCTCTCCAGCTGTTTTGGGTGACCAAGCCAATGCATATAGTTATTCATTAGATAAGCAGCTTTGTCTTTTATATTAGTCAATTTTTTTTCGAAGCAGCAGCAACAAAATAAAAGTGGTAAAACTTGTGCATCATCATAACAGCACAATGCATTGGCAACTTCCCTCTATGCCTTTGTCTTCAAACTTCTCGATCTTTTTATTGAAGTCTCTTGTTGTGTTGCAAATACCTAATGGCTGCTAAAACCTCCTTGGAAGTGTTCGAAGTAAAAATTAAGTATATATTACCTCTTCACAAGAGCATTTTGTTGTCTTGATCCTTTGATGATGTTAGAAGCTCCCCCTTGCTTCAATTCTTCCCCCAAGCTTTCTTGGTCTTTGCTTCAAAATTTGGCTTTTCTATAACTTCAAGGCCTCCTCCTGATGTCTTCAACGCTCCGAGATGAGCTCTTGTTAGCAGCAGACAAGGAACTGAAGGATTGACGAGGCATGGCAGTCAGAGAAGAGAGTCAGAAGGGAGAGAAGGCACAAGCAGACAAGGGAGTCAACGACGAACTCGCAAGTAGGCCAATAATTTTCTTCATGAAGAAGCAAGTACGAGCATACACGCAGATCTAGCACTAAGGCAACCTTTAATTTTTCAAAACCCTTACACCAATTAAAAGTGATTCTCATCACTAACAACCCCTATAAATACCATGTTCACCTTTTTGTGGCTCCATTTTGTGCAAGCCGAGGAGTCTTCGAGCTTGAGGAGCCTTAGAAGTAGTTGCTTACCAATTTTCATATTTTTTAGATCTCATTTGAGCCCTCAAATAAGCCCTGGAACCTAATTTTTAACTAGGCCGGACACTAGGTCTGGACAGGGCCAAAGCTAGTCAAAAACTATAAAAGGAGCTAGAGAGCTCATTTTTGAGGTGGATTGTAATTGAAACAAACTTGTAAGAGCTTTTTGAAAGTAATCTAAGAACTCCATTGCTTCTCACTCTTTGTCTTGCTGTGTGTGCGCGTGTGTGTGTATGTGTGTGCATGCTTGTGTGCTTCTCACTCACGCACTTGTGCCTCCACTTGCTCGAGGTCTTCATACCATCCTCACGTCTTCCCGGATTGACATTAAAGGAGGTGCTACTCATCACTGAGCTACACCAAATTTTGGCGCCGTTGCCGGGGATCGAACTTTGAGGACGAGCGTGTGATGGTAAGACGTAGAGTTGACGCGTTGGAGTTGTAGGTATTTTCTTCACTTTCATCTATTTTCTTGTTTTTTCTTCACCATCTTCATCACCATCATCATCATCACCATCTCCCACCTCCATCTCCATCATCATGAAAATCTTCAGTTTTGATCATATCACCATCTCCACCTCATTTCCTTCATTCTACTTGTGAGAGAGAGCGAGAGAGCGATATTGCTTGCACTGTTTTTGCATGTTTGTTGTGTTTCTTGCAGGTATCATCATCATCATCCCCGCCAGCACGCTGCGCAGGTACGAAACTCGTCGAATCTGTCTCGCAGTCGCCAGCCTTTGTCGATCGTGATCGACAGAAAATTCGATCATTTGGTAAAACAAAGTTCACCACTAGCACAAGCATGATGAGCACATCCCAAATCACCTAAAACAGTAGAAAAATTTTGTGTTTTTCTGTCAATCGCGACCAACAGCCTCTGTCAATCGCGACCGACAGACCCTGTCAATCGCGACCGACAGACCCTGTCAATCGCGACCGACAGACTGCCACGTAGGACCCTGTCAATCGCGATTGACACCGTCGATCGCGATCGACAGCCACGATCGACACCTCTATCAGTCGCGATTGACACCGTCGATCGCGACCGACTGAAATTCAACGATTGATTGACTTTTACGCGTAGCCACGTGTCCATCGCGACTGATAGGCCCCCGATCGACTGAAATTTCGGCGAAAAACCCGGAAAACGTGTCGATCGCGATTGATAGCGTCGATCGCGATTGACAGCCACGATCGACTCTGTCGATCGCGATTGACAGACCTGTCGATCGCGATTGACAGGCTTTTCGGCCAAAAATTAGGGTTTGCTTTTGTTCAAAATTGGGGATAATTTTGGGGCAAAATAGTCAATCCATTAGCATTTCTGGAGGTTCCTACACTTGAGATTTGGGAGAAAATCCTAGGATCTGTCAGCCAGATTGAATCCTGTCTTAACCCCCTAAACCCTGAACAGTCATAACTTTTTCATATGAAATCCATTTTTTGAGCTCTTGGGCTTGTCGGAAAGCTCGTGGCATATACTATACGCCCTCAACTGTTTTTTATAAAGATAATGTGTGGATTTTAAGATAGGGTATTTTGAAGTTGACCATAACCAGGGGGATCAAAGTCAGGGGTCTTTAGAATTGTTTTCCTAAAAATCACTATGCAAGTTAGTGTGTGTGCTATAGGAATGAAAATCATTGGTTCTGTCTTTAGAATTTAAATCTTAAAGCTAGCTTTGGAACTCTTACAGATCTATTGAGAGCATCGAAAGGCGTTCTAAGCAAGTGTAAGTGCAAGCTTGGGAACACACTTCCTGGGCATTCAAGGCAACCAAGAAGGAAACAAAAGGTTGGAAATTCTCAACTCCCTTTGTCAATTCCTAGCTTAGGCTAAGAACGACTAGTGATAGGAGTAAGCCAGGGCGACGATAGGCAGTTATCAAGTTGAAGACTACCTAAAAACTCAAGTTCAAGTTAAAAACCTAATCTCTGTACTGTCGATAACATAAAGGAAAAGAACCTAACGTGGAACGATCAACTCCAAGTACGAAAACTACTCAAGTATTCCTGACGACGCAATATCAGACAAGATCATAAACACGATAATCAACATAAAAAGGGGATTAAGTAATTGGTACAAAAGGACTCTGCAACGAGGTTGTACTCTGGACAAAAATTGGGCTACTTAAATAGGCATATGAACCTTAGATCAGGACGACATCTAGTAAGGGATAGACAAAGTCTTAGGTCTTCAGAGGCTAGTGTCAACCACACTGCTAGGTCGTGGGCCCAGCAGTTGAGCCACCACTCCTACTACCCAAGTTCTGAGACTAGTGAATCCGAGATGTCTCAAGGTATGGAGAGACCTACAGGAAGTTCAGGAGTGCCATACCTGCACAGGGTAGAAGGCCCGTACAAGACACAGCTCGAATACCTTAGGACCAACCGATTAGGTGCCAGCATCTATGAGGACGGCCTAGGAAGGTCTGTGGTACAGATTAAGAATCCTGATCAATCCATTGGACTAGAGCACCTAGCTGTCAAGTTTGAAAACGGAGCATACTTGGACAAAGAAGGAACCATATACGTGGTCACCAGTCACCCAGATAGGACAGATGAATTTGGGAATGTAATCTCAGAAGCAGAATTAGGTGACTTGGAACAAGGAAACATGGGTGTAGAACCTAGAACCCCTCGAGGCAAATCGGTTCTCACTAGGATTATCACACCAGAGTGGATTCCCCAGGATAACAAGAGCATAGATTTTCTCCTCAATCAAGAAACTGACGAAGCCTTTTGGAGGTATAAATCTGATCAGCCAACTGATATAGGAACAATCATGATCTATGAGTTTAAGGATCCTGATAGCCCAAGCAGAGTGACCTACTTAGATCACGCTTCAGAAAGGATCTTTGTGGTTACGGAAAATGATAGGCATGCTTACACTTGGAAGGGTGAATTCGTTTTCCCCCAACCAAGATCAAATGTGTCCTTGGGTCACCCAGGAGCTGGAACCTCCCACGCTCACGGAACTCAAAGAGACAGACATAGAGATAGGCCAGAAGTAAGCTTTGCCAACCCAGTGGGAAGAGAAAGAACGGGAACGGAAAGGAATAGAGTGGAACCTGAGAGACATAGAACCCCATGGAATCAAAGGAATACTGATGATTTTCCTTTGCCAAGGCCGAGAGAACACACTAGGACCCTGCGACCAACTCAACCGGTGAAGTCCATGAAGAATTATTTCGATGGCACGGGAGACCCTTATGACCATGTGGCAGAATTTTGGCAAGTATTGAAAGCTGAACAGGTAGAGGACCTATTCACACAATATAATGCTTTTGGTCTAACCCTTAGGAACACTGCCCTGACATGGTTTCAACCACTAAACGAGAGACAATTCAGGAGCATAGACCAACTCCTAGAGGCTTTCATCATTGAATTTTCTAAGAGTGGCATAAGGCATAATACCTCCTCGCTGATTCACAGCTTCAAGCAAACCCCTCAAGAAACCGTGAGACTTGCAGGAAGAAGATTTAGACAATACCTAGAAAGATGCCCTGTTTCGGAGCTACCCACACCAGCTAAGCAAGTGGCTTTATTCCTGGATGGATTGCTAAGTACTAAATTGAGATCTTATGTGTACTTGAAGGACCCTAGGACCATAGAAGAGTGTGTGCGCATGTGCATTGACATCGAGGATAACCTAGGGGAGGAGTTAGAGCTCTCCAAAATATACAAGGATTCAGATAGTGCCTCTAGCCTCTCTTCCATGCAATCCACATCAATTGAGGAACTTGCAGAGAAAGTAGCTCAGAAATTAGGTGTAACTAGCAAACAAATCCCAAGGTTTGCCCCTGTGAAAAGGTGCTATACTTGTGGTGGTGACCACATGGCGAATGTATGTCCCATTATGGCCCAACCCCAAGTTAATCCTAGTAGCCAGTACTGCACGATAGAACGAAGATACACCAATCACAACGCGCAAGATTGCCCCTACAATAAGCAAACCGTTAGGCAGACGTATCCGCAGCCATACCCTCAACAAGGAAGATACCAGAACCAGTACCCACCTCAGCAGTATGCTAGGCCTCAACAAACCTACCAACCCTACCAAAACCAACTGAGACCCCAGCCAGTGCTAGCACAGCAACCACCTACTCCAGCTAATGTGATCCCAGTAAAATATGCAGCAGCAGAAGAAAACCTGAATAGAGCTATAGTCCCTGTAACACCACTGCTTTCTGAAAGTGACCCGAGTGACCATAGCTTTGATTCTACACATGTTGATAGTCCCCAGGCTTACTACATGCAGTCTCCAGAACATAGTGAGTCCTATTACAGCGAAGAGCCAAATGAACCTAGTTGGGAGTCAGATTACACAAACGTCATGTATGCAAACCCCAACCCTAGGCCTCAACCTAGGAAAGTAAGACCTCCATTCCCAAGAGGACCATGCTACAGATGTCAAGGAGATCACCTCATTCGTGATTGCCCCTTACCTCCACTTACCCAACCTCAGTCAGTAACAATTCAAGGCTTTTGCCAAGAATGTGGAAAGGAGCATCTCTTACGAGATTGCCCAAAGAACCCCAATAATATGCCAAAAATCACTCCTATCAACGTTGTTGGGTTAGTGGTAGACTCCACAGGGAGCGTGACTTCCACTGCACCAGTACAAGTAATCACTAGAGCCCAAGCACTGCAGCAAAACCAAGGGGTAAACCAGGATAAGAATCCAGAGGCTAGTGAAACCGAGAGCATGACAAAGAAAAGGACTAGAGCGTGGAAAGATAGTCGTGAAAGAATGAAAAGACAATGGGCAAAAAAGATGAGTGAACTCGAGGAAAGCCTCAGAGAAACAAAGGCCAGGATAACTGAACTCACAGCTCAAACTCCCTCTCACACCGCCCCACCTCCACCACCTCCACCATTCCCAACTCCATCCGACCCGCCACCTTCCAACCCGCCTCACCTAATTCCACCACCCCGAGTAGGATCAGTCCTAGCAGATCCCACTCCCGAAGACCTTAATATGATGCTTAAAGCATATCAGGCCAAAATCCAAGAAGGGCCAAACGTAACTGATCATGAAAAGTGTTACCCAAGAGTAGAACTAGAGTTAGAACGAACCAAAATTTGTGCCAAGATGGTGGAGTTGGCTCAAACCATGTTTGAGGCCAGCCGCCTATTTAACATCTCTAGTTCAGCGAAGACACAGTTGCACTTTGATGGACTATTAGAAAGAATAGAGAAGCTGATTGCACAATCAGAAAAGGAACCCGCCTCTCAACACAAGGACAAGGCAAGTGAAAGAGCAAGTCTTCCTGCCCAGAAAGCCTATGCACCTGAAGCCTATGTGCCTAACTCTACGGAGCCAGACACATCATCTTCTATGAATCGGTTCACACCAGAATTCCTACGCGAGATTCAAGAAGACAAATGGGCCAAAGAGAGTGAAGTCCCTCCTCCTATTGAACTTGTGGATGATGCACATGACCAATTCCCACAAGATATCCCATCCATTTATGAGGAGCAGGAGAGCACCCAATCTCAGGAAAGATTAGACTTTGAGTCTAACTCTCTACAAGAATTACCCCACTTCACAGGCCCATGGGAAACTAAGTCTACTTGTATTAGAGCACCCACGGTCATGGTACGAAATGAGGACTCAGTCTTACCTAGGAACACAGAGGTAGTGGAAAACACTAAAGTGCAGTGCAATCTCAAGTTAGAAGAGCTACTCAAGGTTAGACCTGAATTATGGAAACATGTCGCCAAACAAGTACCAGCGATAGTGAAACCTCATTCCCAGGTAGGATCCCAGAGGACAGTGCCAGAGATACCCTTGGATAAGATAGGAGATATGTGTGAAGGTGAAGAAGGTAATACCTATCTTCCCATTACCTACCAGGACTACACCACCAAGGCAATTTTGGACTCAGGTGCCGGAGTTGCAATTGCCACCACTTCCCTATGGAAGCGTTGGGGCAAGCCAGCACTCAGGCCAACGAGAATGAAATTGCAGATGGCCGATGGTCATATTGAGAGACCCTTAGGGTTGTTAGAAGGAATAACTCTCACTACATGTGGTATTGAGTTCGAGCATACATTTGCTATATGTGACTTTAGCAAAAATCATGCCTATGAGATGATTTTGGGAAGACCATTTATGCGACAGTTGCAAGTGGTACAGGACTGGGGAACCAACTCCTTGTATTTGCAGCACTTAGGTGTTATGACCAAAGTCAATCTTAAAGATTACTCTCATAGAGATGTACCTCCTATCCAATGGAATCCCATCCATAGAGCCAAAGATGATATGGAATCGGTGCATTCCATGGGGTCAGGATCCTCTTGGATGCATGAAGACACCCACTTATGGATGTGCAAGGTAGCAGTAGAAGAAGAGAAGAGAGAAAAAGCCAGGGAGATAGGTACAAAAGAAACCCATAGATCAATCCAAGACCCAGCCTATGCACCTGTAGTTTTTCCAGACGAAGAATTCGAACCTCACGGCTGGGCAGAAATCCTAGCAACAATGGACGTAGCCATCAATGAAGAACAATGGACACCCCACTGTGATGAGGATGGCTATGACATTTCAGTCTTCTCCATAGAGCCAATCATGGGAGAGGCAGTTCTAGAAGAATGCGAACCTAGCCCTGATGCATTTGAGGATGCAAGTGACTCCGATCTAGAGTCAATCATTATGGACCCACCTTTTGCATCAGATGAAGAATACTTCCATGAAGTAGAATTTCAACCCCAGAGGCATGGAGAGCTTACAAATGATGTAAGATTAGCCACACATGTGACCCCGAAGGAAGAAGGAAAGAAACGAAAGAAGAAAGAAGTCTCACCAGAGGAGGAAGAATCTTTGTTTGAGGTCCCGGAAAATTTTAAGAAGTATGAGATAGATGACAGGAGAGTCATGATAAGAATGCCTAAACGAGAGGCACAATCAGGTGAGGCCTATGATAACAAAGAAACCACCAAGAAAATAGTAGTGGCCCTAGAAGAAGGAGAGGAGAGATGCACATACATAGGCCATGACCTAACAGAGGAAGAAGAGCATGCGTTAATAGCCTTGCTAAGAGAATACAGAGATGTATTCGCTTGGAGTTACAAGGATTTGAAGGGTGTTGACCCAGACATATGCTCACACACCATCCCCATGACTTCAGATGCCAAACCCTCTAAGCAAAAGCCCTATACATATAACGATATTTACGCTGCTAAGATCAAAGAAGAGATAGATAGACTGGTTGAAGCTGGATTTATCTATGAAATTGAGCACACTGAATGGGTATCCCCCATCGTAGTGGTGCCCAAGAAAAATGGAAAGCTGCGCGTATGCATTAACTTGAAAAAGGTTAATGCAGCCACGATTCGAGATAACTATCCGCTTCCCATCATAGAGCATCTCTTAGAAAGAGTAGCAGGCAAGGAAGTGTACAGCTTCCTCGATGGATTTTCGGGCTACAATCAAGTAGCCATAGCTCCAGAAGATCAGCATAAGACAGCTTTTGCCACAGAGTGGGGTATATTTGCCTTTCGTGTAATGCCATTTGGGCTTACCAATGCACCAGCTACCTTCCAGAGACTAATGTGCCATGTGTTTAAGGAGTTCCTGAGGAAGAACTTAGAGGTCTATGTTGATGATCTTTGTGCTCATTCCAACATTAGACAAACCCATATCCCTGAACTCAGACAAATCTTTGACAAATGTAGAGAATATCAAGTCTGCCTGAACCCAGAAAAGTGTGTTTTCATGATCAGGCAAGGCAAGATTCTAGGACACATAGTGTCAAAGAATGGCATATCTACTGACGAAGAGAAAGTGAGAGCCATAGCAGAGCTACCTAGGCCAAGGAATGTCAAGGAAGTACAAGCTTTCATGGGACATTGTGGTTACTACCGTCGGTTCATTCACATGTATGCTGTCATTGCGAAGCCCATGTACGGACTTCTGACAAACTTTGAGTGGACTGAGGAATGTGAGAATTCCTTCTAGGAGCTTAAACGAAGATTATGTTCAGCACCAATCTTGACCACACCAGATTGGAATAAGCCTTTCCATGTTCACGTGGATGCATCCAATTATGCCATTGGATGTGTGCTTGCACAACCTACTGGTGAAGGTAACATGGATCTTCCAATTGCCTATGCTAGTAGACAATTGAATGCGGCTGAACGAAATTATACCACTACTGAGAGAGAAGGCTTAGGCATGGTATATGCAGTTAAGAAGTTTAGACACTATTTGCTTGCAAACAAGTTTAAATTTTTTACTGACCATCAAGCATTGTTATACCTTGTGAACAAGCCATGCAATACAGGTAGATTAGTAAGATGGTTTCTATTACTAATGGAATATGACTTTGAGGTAGTGGTGAGAAAAGGGAGGACTCATTTGAGAGCAGATCATCTCTCTAGGCTCACATCTGGAGAAGCCCCACAAGGAGTATCAGATGACCTTCCTGACGCTTACTTGTTTAATTTGGAAGTGGTGCCGCAGTGGGCTAAGCCATTGGTACCAGTATTGACATACGGGCCTAACCATCCAGTAGTAAACACACAAAATAGAGAGGTTGTGAAAGCCCAAAAGTACCACATCATGGCAAGAAGCATGTACAAGCACACAGATCAAGGAATCTTGGCCTGTTGTATGGAAGAGGATGAGTACGCTAAATGGTTGCATTTAGCACATGTAGGTGCATTAGAGCAACACTACTCAAAGCAACGAACCTTACAGACGCTAAGGAGACTCGGAGTACATTGGCCAACTATGGAAGCGGATGTCCAAAGGTTGTGCAAAGAATGCCCAATCTGTCGCACTAAACCACCGGTGGAACATGCCACTCTTTATCAAGTGTCCATTGTGCCAGATTGGAGTGAACCACTAGTATCCTTCCTAAGGACAAAAACATTCCCTCCAGACATGACTCTGGCGAGGAAAAGAAGTTTAGAACAAGAAGCCCAGGATTACTCACTTATTGGTGATAATCTATACAAACGTGGTAAAGACGGTTACCTGAGACTATGTGTCCATGAGAGTGAGTATCTCAAAATCTTGGACACTGCTCACCAAGGTGTAGCAGGAGGACACTTTGGACCAGATCGGGTGATCAAGGCAATACTATTTGCGGGCTTCTGGTGGCCGACCCTTCACATGGATGCACATACCTATGTGAAATGGTGTGATGTCTGTCAGCGAACTCAGTATCCTATACACAAAGATGAGATGCCACTGAAACCTATGATGGGTGGACGTGCATTCTCTAAGTGGGGAATAGACTTCGTAGGTCCTATTAATCCCCCAGCTAAGGGTTCTCATGCAGAATACATCATTGTTGCAACAGACTATCTAACTAAGTGGGTAGAGGTAAAAGCCACAACAAAGAACGATGCTCAAACAACTGCTAAATTCTTGTTTGAGAATGTATTCACAAGATATGGGCTACCTATAGAGCTTGTAAGTGATAGAGGCACTCACTTCTTGAACGAAGTGATTGAAAATCTACTCCAAGAATTCTTGGTAGTTCATAAGAAGTCTGCCCCCTATCACCCTCAAGCTAATGGACAAGCCGAAAGCACCAACAAGATCTTATGCAATGTACTGACAAAATTAGTGAACACTAAACGCTCTGATTGGGACAAACAGCTACACCATGCTGTTTGGGCATACCGAGTTGCCTACAAAACGGTACTCCAAGCCACCCCCTTTCAGATGGTATTTGGCCAAAACGCGGTGCTACCCTTGGACTTCTTGATACCTACATTGAAGGTAGCACAAGAGCACGAATGGACGGGTCATGAACTCTCCTCTAGACTTTTTGACCTTGAACGATTAGGAGAAACAAGACTGAGAGCAGCTGCAGGGATATATGCAGCTAAGAAGAGACAGAAGGCATACTTTGATGCCCATGTGAAGGATAAGGGCTTGAAAGTAGGAGATCTAGTTTTAGTCTACACATTGAAACAACATGCAAGGAAGCTAGAAAAGAGAGGCTACGGACCTATGATCATCAATAGGATCTCCACGAGTGGAGCAGTACAACTAGCCACTTTAGAGGGTGATGTTCTCCCAAACTATATTAGCGGATGCAGAGTCAAGTTGTATCAGGAACCTCTCACAGAGGAAATGCTAAGTCGACTCAACACTGCCAAGAAACGCAAAGAGGAAGAAAAGCGAATTCGAGAAGAAGCTCAAGCAGAAGCCCTAGAGCGCATCCGGAGAATGAAATTAAGAAGACAAGGTAGAGAGCACCCTAGGCAAGATGCATATGCAGATCAAGGATATGACGTGGCTATGTGTGAAGTTTCCGGTGTTAGCTCACATAAGATAACTGATCGACGTCCTTTCATAACCTTAGATATAGGACAAGGAAAGAGTGCAAGGACTGTAAGAGCCTTGATTGACTCAGGTGCAGCCACTAGTGCTGTTAAATTGTCTTACTGTCTAGAGTTGCAATTAACTATCAATCCTGTGGAAGCATATCTCATAGGATTGGGAGGCGTGGAAACCCCTTGCATGGGCGAGGTGGAACTTCCCCTCTATATTCATGATGAGGCAATGACAGTTAAAGTGCTAGTATGTCAAGATGAGGACCTCACGGAACCCCTTGTCCTGGGTCAAGACTGGATTTATGACCAAGCAGTCAACTTAAACCTAAGAAGTGGACTTCTTCAGGTATGGGTGAATCAGTCTAGAATTACAATGGAGTTAAATAATGGAGCACTCAAGGAACTAGGAAAGGCACAGACTCCTGGTCCCTCCAGGGGTGCACATGAAGTTGACCATGCTGTTCTTGTCCAAGGCTATGTGATGCAGAAGAATGAAGATCTCAAAAAAGGAGTCAGAACCACAACGGAACTCCCTTCTGTTCCAAAGGCCAGAGGGAGGCAGCAACCAAAGATGGATCATAGGCAGAAGAAGCAGAGTACTACCTATGGCGGAGATCAAAAGTACCTGCACAGCAAAATGTCTCAGCTACTGAAACAAGTGTGGGTGCGGAAAGGCGAACACCCGGTTGCACTCAAGCCAACCACACGGGCAAAGCCTCTTATTAGTAACCAACAATACCACACTAATAAGAAGTCTTGCCGAAGTTCTGCTAACGTGAAGTCTATTTGGGTGCCCAAGAAGTCGATGAAGGCTAGCCCACAATCAAGACAAATTTGGGTGCCTAAGGCTTGTTTGCGGGCTCAAATAGCTACACCAAGACCACACCCTATACAGCATGATCCACTCACTCGCACAGCCGACATCCACACGTTTTCAACACTCAGGAACACACCAAGCACGAACATAATCACTTGTAAATGGGTCCCTAAAAGGCCTCATTTTCAAGCCAACACACCTATAAAGCTCTCGAGAGTCTCTACGGAACCAAGAGCAAAACCTATCCACTGCATTTGGCAGCCTAAGACTTGTAACAAACCCCCGGACCCCATTTGTAAATCCATGTCAACCTACTAACCACATCAATATCACACTACATCATTCCACTTAGCTCTTAGGTCTTCCGAACTCCTAACCACACACACACTCGCACCGAGCACTTACTAACCTATTATTCGCTCCCGACCCTCATGTTAATGTTGTAATGGGAACAACAACGGGTCTCTCTTGTCCTGTACAATGTTAACACATGTTTGTATATTCTCACAGAGACACGCAGCAAGAAGTAATATGGCAGATACGGTAGGAACTAGCTCCCATGCAGGCACCAGCCCCCAAGTTGTGGACATTGAAAGCCTTCCGATCGAGGAGGAATTAAAGGAACGACCAGCGGCATTAAGGGCATTACATGCCATACCGATTCAGAATCCTCCACAGGGTCACACAATGCCGGTGGGCAAAACCTCACACTGGTTCAGTGACGTTGCTGGACCTCTGGGTGAAGGCACATACATGTGGGAGTCCGAGGTAGAATTCAATGGACGTTGGGGCAGATACCATTTCTTTACCAGGGAGTTTGAAAAGCTACAGAATAACGAAGGACTGAAGCCGATATGGAAGAAGGCTGGGCTCTATGATTATTTCAAGTTCCAATTACTAAAGCCCGATTTTCTAAGGTGCTCATACTTGATTAGCACCCTCACTCCAAGCAAAGACAAAAAAGGATACAGCTCCTTTGTACTTCCATCACTCACAAGGGGCAATGAGCTGAAGCGTTTCCGCTTGACTATCAACTTGGTAAGAGAAGCTCTCGACATGAAAGGTATGCACATTCCTACGGAGAAAGAGACTATGGTCCCCGATAATATGAAGAACAGGAATCTGACGAAGTTAAAGGACATGGTCGCGATGACACCTACGATCGCCATTCATTTACGCATGGTCATGCAACATTTCGCATTCCCCGCACAGGAAAGGTTCACAATGCCTCCCAAAAAGATCTGGTTTAGCCTCTACTTAGCAGATGCTTTTGATTTGACAATCAATATGCCCCACTGGATTATCGACCAAATTCATTTGGCTCATCAAAGGTGGTATAAGAAACAAAAATCTGTACTGTATGGATGTTGTGCGCTTACAAGAATTGTGTATAGATGTCTCGCATATGATGTACCGGTGCAAAGGGCTCTCATTTGGACCAGAGCACAGGAGTTTCAACGCAGACTGTCAGCCGTAGGGCCTCCCTCAAAGAAGATGAGAGGCACCGTCCAGATGCCTTGTGCACAAGCCCGTGGTGCAATCCTAACACCTGAAACAACTCCAAGGCTTCCCAGACGAGTACAACCATTTACTATCAGGTTACCCAGGCACAGCACAGATGGCCCTAACCTTGTGTTTCCACCAGTACCTACTGATCTGGAATTTCCCCACGGGTTCACTTTGGAAGATCTAACGGATGAAGAAGTTGCCAGAATCATTGAAGCTGTTAATGCGGAAGTCGAAGCAGAGCAGGGTAGTGGACAACAAACGGCTACAGAACAACCCCAGCCAAGACAACCGGAAGTGGTGGAATTGGAGGATGAAGAAGAAGAAGGCCAAGAGGATGAACAGGAAGGATTTTCTGATGAGGAGGCGCATGACTATGAGCAAGAAGTTATACAGGAGCTAGAGGGTGCCCCAGCATATACCAAGGAGTTGAAAAAGCTCTACGATACCATCAACAAGGTCCAACAACAACATAGGTTATCCCTTGCAGCAGGAAAGGCTATCATGCACCAAATCCTTGAGGAGGAAGGAGTTGACGAACAGTATCGTGCCACTCTGGATATGATCTCTGATGCCTTAGGAGTACCTGAGGCAGTACAGACGGCCCTGGCACAATCACGCAGAATGGAAAGAAGACACGGAAGATGTCCCCCACGAACAGGGAAACAAATGAATGTATTAGGATCAGGACCACAAGGCACCCCCACAACCACGGGCACTGCACACACCGCTCACGACACCGAGGAAGCCCATACATCAAGTGCACCTCCATCACCTCCCTTACCACCTTCGCCCCCACACCCGCCACATTCACCTCCCCTTACCAATGTAACAACCATCGTTACCGCCTCCGAGTCGACCGCCATGACTGAAGCACAAACCGCCAATCAACCCACACACCCTCTCAACACCTCCCGTGTATACACCTCCACTAACACTGCAACCCTAACGGCAGCTACTGACATCCCCATTCCCCCACTCACACTTTCGGGCAGTTCACATTCACAACTGCACACACCACTGTACACATTCACCACAATCACTGCACCCACAATTCCACTATTCACAATCACTCCCACTACTGCTTCCACCATGGAATTTATGGACATATCACCCTCCACTGCACCTCTCCCTCCCCCCATACGGCCACAATCTCCCATTCCCCCACCACCCACTTCACCATTTTCCAGCACCGCATTCACACTTCCCTTCCCCTTTCCCTTTCCCTCTGCACTTAACACCCTCCCTACATCCACCCCCATTAATAATGTATTTAATAACATGTATCAGTGCATGTCTCAGTTACAACAACACTATCAGCACCTCGATGCTCAGCATACAAGTTTATTCAGGAGTCATGAAGCATTACAAGGAAGATTCATTGACTTAGAGCAAGAGAAGAAACAATTACAACAGCAGTTTAGTGCATTGCAAGAACAACATGAGCAATTAGTGGCAAATCCACCGCAGCCAGATGCCGAAGAAAGACAACAAATGGATGATCTGCTACACTCCCAAATCACAGAGAACCTCAAGCTCCGCCGCAACATGGCTCTATTACGGAAGCATATGTCTGCAGCCCTGGAAGAAAATAGATGGCTTCAGACACAAAACGAAGAGAACTTGGAATTAGCCATGGACGGTTCCCCACAAGAAATTGACCCGGAGAGATTTAAGGCCATTCCCTCGGACAATATGCAAATCATATTGGAGACCCATGCTGATCTCCTCGAAGCCCATGCAGCCTTAGAAAAGGAAAGAGACGAACTACGAAGGCAATTGGCAGCTCAACCAACACCACCCAAAGAAGTCCCAACCACAGCTGACACAACTGACGAAGTAGCAGTGCTCAAAGCACAACTCGAAGAATTACAAAAGAAAGTGCTTGTGTATGAACGCCAACCCTCCCCCTTGGTAGAACCAGAACCTGAAGACCTAGTACCAATCGAAGTAGAGGAAACCTTTGAGGACCCGTACGTTCCGATGCCAGCACCTGGAGGCAAGCAAACAGATGAGGGCATGGACACCCTTGAAATAGAGGCTCCGGAATGGATGCAGAAATTGGAAAAAGTGGCCACAACTCATGATGATAGGGTGGCAGTCCAGATAGCATCGATGTCACGCTTAGAAGAGGTGGTCATGAAATCGGACTATTTTAGGAACCTCTCTCATCACAGGTGGATCGGCACCTCCGACGACTTGTATGTTCCTTTTTGTGTCTTAATGGCGGACTATAATGCTGAAATCAAGCACCACACCTCACGGGAACCAACCTCTGCCACACAGTTTGCACCAGACGACATCCCAGAAAGTGCCAAGCAGGGAAATATTCGCCAACCAACTTGGAGAATTCGGCTGCTTGAAACCTACCCGGAAATGAATCGCAAGGAATAACATGCCCCTGTATATCAAGTACAATCCCTGCTACTGTCCTGTTTTCCGAAGAAGGTCGTGGCCGGAATACACAAAGATGGTGCTGACAACCAAAGGCTACGAGAAGTGGCTCAACTATGTCTACTTAGCACCACCTAAAGGTCAACCTACCGTAGGGTATATGATATCGACAATTCGGCATTGGGGTGTCAGGTTCAAAAACGTACCAGATGTCATGACACAGATGTGTCTTAAAATTTTTGAACTCATGATAGTCACCTTCCGGACCTTCAAGAATGTTAAGGAACCTCACCTATCGGCGCTCGGATTCAATGAAGGCAATCAGGATCTTGTTTATGACATGAGCACAACGCCCTCTATTAATGTTGTTTATGCATGGCATGCCCGCATCAAATACCTACCAGCCTGCTTCAAACAGACATTTGAAGAGATGTTTGTCACAGGGTTCTGGGAATATCACTCAGAGATCTTCATTCCTAGGCCCTCACATTTATTACAATTTTTTGCAGTGGAACAAGCTCTCCATTCAGACAAGTTACGTATGCCACATCCAGAGGTTCCCGGGCCGGTAGATTGGGATGCTCTACTCACAGACTTGGCCAAAGGATTGAGGATTGCCGAACATCACTTAGCGCAAGATGTCGTTGAGTACTACATCCAAAAACCCACACAACAAGGGTCTGTCAGGGACGACAGACGCGAGAGAGGGGGGGTGTTAGCAGCAGACAAGGAACTGAAGGACTGACGAGGCATGGTAGTCAGAGAAGAGAGTCAGAAGGGAGAGAAGGCACAAGCAGACAAGGGAGTCAATGACGAACTGGCAAGTAGGCCAATAATTTTCTTCATGAAGAAGCAAGTACGATCATACACGCAGATCTAGCACTAAGGCAACCTTTAATTTTTCAAAACCCTTACACCAATTAAAAGTGATTCTCATCACTAACAACCCCTGTAAATACCATGTTCACCTTTTTGTGGCTCCATTTTGTGCAAGCCGAGGAGTCCTCGAGCTTGAGGAGCCTTAGAAGTAGTTGCTTACCAATTTTCGTATTTTTTAGATCTCATTTGAGCCCTCAAATAAGCCCTGGAACCTAATTTTTAACTAGGCCGGACACTAGGTCTGGACAGGGCCAAAGCTAGTCAAAAACTATAAAAGGAGCTAGAGACCTCATTTTTGAGGTGGATTGTAATTGAAACGAACTTGTAAGAGCTTTTTGAAAGTAATCTAAGAACTCCATTGCTTCTCACTCTTTGTCTTGCCGTGTGTGCGCGTGTGTGTGTATGTGTGTGCATGCTTGTGTGCTTCTCACTCACGCACTTGTGCCTCCACTTGCTCGAGGTCTTCATACCATCCTCACGTCTTCCCGGATTGACATTAAAGGAGGTGCTACTCATCACTGAGCTACAGCTCTCATACCATTGATGGAGAATACAGTCCCCAAGCTGTGGAAAAATGTATTGGACCCTTCTTACCTTTGTCTTCAAACTTCTCGATCTTTTTATTGAAGTCTCTTGTTGTGTTGCAAAACCTAATGGCTGCTAAAACCTCCTTGGAAGTGTTCGAAGTAAAAATTAATGATATATTACCTCTTCACAAGAGCATTTTGTTGTCTTGATCCTTTGATGATGTTAGAAGCTCCCCCTTGCTTCAATTCTTCCCCCAAGCTTTCTTGGTCTTTGCTTCAAGGCCAAGAAAGCTTTTCTATAACTTCAAGGCCTCCTCCTGATGTCTTCAACGCTCCGAGATGAGCTCTGATACCATTGATGGAGAATACAGTCCCCAAGCTGTGGAAAAATGTATTGGACCCTTCTTAGGACCTCATAGATTGCTAGAACAATAAAGAAAAAAACTCAATTTCTCTTTTTTTTTTATAAGTAAACCTCTAAGATTTTGTACACATAAATTAGACCCTCATAGCTTTCCAAAAAGCCCTAGATCACTCTAAATGGGTTCTCAGTGGTGTGTTAATCTTGTCTTAGACTACTTAATATCTAGATAGGGTATGTGCACTTGTGTACTCAACTCACTCGAAAAACTCACTGTACATAGAGAATGAGCCAATGAGCAATGCATCTCAATACATAAAAAATTAGGAAGTAAATAAGGATAAGGTTATAATGAAGATGATCATTATAATAGTAGAAACAAGATGAACTAACTTGGCTAGAAATCCAAGCAACATACAATGAGATATACCCATGAAACTATATCTACCTATGTAGCATTTAGCTAGATAGGGGGTAGCTTAGCTAGGGTGTAGCTTAGGCTTGAAGAATGATACATCAATGAGTGCTCTATCACTTGTGAAAAAAGCCCTTGATTCAATCCAATGCAACATATATATAATGGTTGACATTTGGTGATCAATTTGAGTTCAAACCAATCTCCAAATCTTCCCCGACTTTTTTATTCATGGTAGCGTTAACCTCTAATTTGATATCTGTCGCACTAATACTTTGCTAGCAAATAGTCCAAATTCTCCACCAATATACATACAACACACTTCTTTGACAATAGACCTAACAGTTTGCCAAGGTTCTTAGCTAGATGGATTCCTTGGATAGCGTCCTTAACTTTTCCTCACTCTTCAATAATCGTACTCCTGTTCATGGCAAAACCTTGTTCACTACTAGATTTCATACAATCACACTTCGAATACAGAGTTAATTGATACACCATTAAACATTGATAGCAAGTTTAGGATTAATCATCAATGAACACCATAATGAAAAGAATAGAGCAAAACATAGTGATACATCAAGTTGCAAAATTTAGCGCAATCTATGCCCAAAGCACCACTAGCAACAACCCGCTCTCTAGTTGTGTTCTTTGTCACCGCATCAATACTATATTAATTATGTCTCTTTGAAGGGGTCACATCCCGTTTTACAATGATTCAAAGTGTATATACAAAATATTAATTTATATCTGTCAATAAACAGCAGTCCCAACATTGGCATGCATGGAGGGCCTGAACACTAAGAGGAATAGGAAGTGGAATCATTCAATTATATCATCAAGAATTACCAATTCATCAAGGATTGCAACTTCAAATGCTTCCCAAGCTTCATCTGATGTTTGTCACAGACACTTTTGAGTTGTCTTAAGGAGAGACCGGAAAGTAGTCCAATCCAACAGCACAACATCCAGTGCCTATGAACTAGAAATTTAACTATCATACAACACCACTTTGGCTTGAGCAAACAAGATGATGCACAATGTCTTGTTGCACATAAAAGTCATGATGGAACACTTTGTGATCATTGTGATTAGCCTTGTCCAATTGAACTTGAGTTGATCATAAGTCAGAAGCAACCATCTTATGCTTGTCTTGAGTGGTTTTCAAAATTGAGTTTAAGCAAGCAACTTCTCCTGAAAAAGTAGCATTATTGAATTGGAGGTCCTATACACTACATAGCATATTATCACTTTTTTTTTGCAGTTGTTGAAGTTGATAAGCATTTTCATTTATCATTGCTTGAAGACCTTCATTCGTCTTTAGAACTATACCAATGTTAGCTCGATGTTGATCATGTGCCCCCTGCAGATTGTGTACTTTCCACAAAGCATCTTCATGCTCTTTAGTAGTCTGCTCAAAAAATCCTTTGAAAATTTATGTTTTTCATTTCTCCCACTCCATCAAGCCAGTCCAATGATCACAAGAGGCTACACACTCATCGAAGTTGGCATCCATTGTGGAAATATGCTCATGCAATATATCATTGCCAGCCATTAGGGACTAATTGCATTGGTGCACCATATTAAGATGATAAGCATCACCTCATGGGCATGAACCAAATAAGAACCCACACCAACCAAGTCCTGTAACTCAAACACCTGGTTGACTCCAAAAGACCAAGAAGAATGAGAGGGCACGGGTAAGGGTGCCATGCAGTAGGTGGTCTAGGAGGTGTATCCCAAGGATGAGTAGATGGTGAGATCATGGAAGGCGTAGTCCATTCTCGAGAAGGAGGATGTGGCTATCAAGTAGAAGAGGTAGGTTGGTCTATAGTAGGAGAGGGTGGTCGAGCTGACAAAGAAAGTATATCTATCACAAGAAGTGGTGTTGTTGAGGGAGCAACAGGTGGTATTGAACTTGGCGTAGTAGTCTAAGCCATTGTGAGAGCGCGGACATGTGCGAAATTCTAACTCCAAAGTTAGATGAGGTCTATATGTGAGATGTTGATGGTAATAGATGATCTTTTTGAGCCTAGCCATTAAGTTACGTAGGGCATAAACTTCTAGGCCATTGGGTTGTCATTCCCCCCAACTACATTTATCTCATACTATTTTGTATCTCCCAACTACGTTTATTTATACTGACTCCCCTTGTAAATGCTATATAAGCATAGACCATGTTGAGATTTACACATCATTGCATATTAATAAGCTTTTCATCTAGAATCTTTCTAGATCACCATCTAAGCTCCACACTGGGAGTGCACTGGTGGAAAAAACCATTGTTATAGTTGCATTAGTCTTGGCATGTTGAGAGTTTGAGCTCTCTATATCTCACTCTGCGTCTAACTTTGTCTATGTTTTTTTTTCTCTCAACTCTATCTATTGATATATTCAGTTTTGTTATTATGTTCTTGCATGGTATAAGAGCAAAGGAGGTTCTCACTATTGCAAAAGAAAAAACGCAGAGGTTGTTGAGGTTTCAATGACAAAAGTGAGAAAATTTCAAGTAGTGTGTCATCATCTACAACTAGGAATCAAGATGGTTTTTCAACAGGAGTAGATGGAGCACAGGTAGGAGAAGCAATGATGCTAGTCATCCCAATGTTGCAGATATGACCACCAGCCTTCATGGAAAATAAACTTGATGGTATGAATTACACCCTATGGAAGTTTAAAATCAGTTCTATCTTTGATTCATATGAGCTTCTAAAGAATCTTCTTGGGATTGATCATGAACCCCAAGAAACACCTAATTCAAATAATCTTGGTCGAATGATTCCTCCTTACGCTGATCTTCTATGTTCTTGGAAACATAAAAATGCATATGCACTTTGTGCTCTAGTTACAAGTACTAGTGATAGTGTTCCAACTCTCATTCAGCATACTACTGAGGCTTGTGAAGCATGGAACATATTGAGAAATCAATATGAATCTTGTAATCAGACACACATTCAAAACTTGGACAATCCACTAGCAATAGAAAGGTTTGCTAATGGGGAGACTTCAAATGTATCTATCACTTGCATAAAGAATCTACGAGATCAAATGGTGAGAGTAGGTGTATAGAACTCAAGCAAGGAGCTAGCTCAGAGTTTTCTTCAAACCTATCCACCAAAGTTTCATGGTTTGGTAACTACTCCTAATTCTCAAATCAAACCTCAACCTCTAGCTTTTGAAGAATTTAGTGCCTTACTCATGGAGGGGGAGTTGCAACTAAAGGCAAGGAGTGGTAACAGCAAAGAAGATGCTTCATTCACAAAAAAATGCCAAAAGAGGAAAAGCATATGCTTCAAAAGATGAAGACGAAAAGAAGAACGACAAAAAGAAGTTCAAGGGAGATTGTTTCCACTGCAAGAAGAAAGTCCATAGAATTTAAGACTATCACATCAAGAAGGCAGAAGAGAAAAATAGCTCTTCAAAAGGTGGCAAGGGAAAGAAGTCTGCCAACACCACAAAAACATATCTCTAGTTATTCGTTACGATAGAGAAGGTATGTTCCTCTACTGAAGCTTTAGGAATAGATGACTCATGGGTATTGGAAAGTGGTGCCTCTCATCACATAATGAGTAGAAAAGACCTTTATAGTTCCTTACAGCATCTAAAGGAACCCATCATAGTAAAGTTAGGCAACAATGCAAGATGTCCTACAGAGGCCAAAAGTATGGTTTCTGTCGTTAACTCTAATGGTGATATCAAAAAGCTTTCAAATGTGTTGTATGTTCCACAAATCAAATGAAATCTGCTTTTGGTAGCTTCTATAACTGATCTAGGTCATGAAGTATCTTTCAATAAGACATGAGTTAAGATTACGGATAGTATCAACAATGTTGTAGGGATTGGGATGAGGAGGAATAACATGTATGAGTTGTTTGCTCTTACAGTTGCTACAAGTGTGGGCACAAGTAAGCTATGACATGAGAGATTCATCCACACAGATACAATGTACTAAAGGAGATGCATCACAGGGGTATGGATGCACACCTATCATTGATTGCAGAAATGAAGGAACCATGTGAAGCTTGCATGATGGGAAAGCAACAAAGGAAGGCATTTCCACAAAAAAGCAAGAACAAATCAAGGTATCCTCTAGAGTTGGTACATGATAACTTGTGTGGAAAAATGCCCACATAGGCCTTGGGTGGATCTTCCTACTTCATATCACTTTTCAATGGATATAGAAGGAAGATGTAGGAGTACTTCCCTCATGATAAGTCTCAAGATTTTGGTAAGTTTAAAGAATGGATTCAGCTTGTTCAAACTAAAATAGGAAAGAAGATGAAGCAGTTCACAAGAGACGGTGGTGGTGAGTTCATATCAATAGAGTTTGAATATTTTTGCAAGAGTAAAGGAATCAAGCATCAACTCATAGTGGCACATAGCCCTCAACAAAATGGTCTTGCAAAACATGGGAATCGAACCATCATGGAGATGGCAAGGTGTATGTTAAAGGGAAAGGGTCTGCCAAATCAATTTTGGGTAGAGGCTATCAACAATGGAGTCTACATCTTGAATCAAAGCTACACCAAGGCACTTGATGGAAAGACTCCACAAGAATCCTACATTGGTAAAAATCCATGTGTTTCCCATTTCAAAGTATTTGGAAATGAATGTTATGCACATGTTCTAGATATGGAGACAAGCTTCAACCAAAAGGCATAAAATGTATCTTCTTTGGGTACTGTAACAGTGAAGATAAGAAGGCTTATAAGCTTTATTACACTAAGGCCAAGAAGATCATAGCGAGTCACGATGTGGTGTTTAAGGAGGAGCAGCCATATGTAGTGGAGGAGGAAAAGAGAGCTTCCACTTTGTCATTAGGCAAAGGGGCAATCCACTATGAACCTGGCCCAAGTGCTATCACTTCTACATAAGAGAAACAAGCATCATCTTTAGTTGATGAGTCTAAAAGGCACCAACTTATCATCACCCAAGTGGAAAAGCCATTATCAGATTGGGTGAAGTAGCTCTATGATTTTGCAAACCCCATCCCATAGTCACTAGAACAAGTTGTAGATGGACTGAGGCGATCACGGAGAATAGAGAAACAAAGACAGGTAGGCGATCAGGACTATTAAATATAGTCCTGATGGTTGAGCTCATTCAAGAATAAGCAAAGGAACCAACCAATGTGGAAGAGGCACCCCCACGATCCAAATAGGAGGGCTTCCATGCAAACAAAATACAAAAATATCATGAAGAACAAAACTTGTGAGCTAGTGGATCGACTGTCCCTAGAAGCATAAAGTCATTAGCACCAAGTGGGTCTGGAAGCTAAATTACAAGGGACTTGGGAAAAGTAAAAATCAAGACTTGTTACACATGACTACTCACAGGTTGAAGAGATTGACTTTTGTGAATCATTTATGCTCACTGCAAGGATGACTACTATTTGAGTAGTACTAGTTGTGGATGTGCATAAATGATGGCCAGTCTATCAAATGGATGTCAAATCAGCATTCTTGAATGGAGATCTCAAGGAGGAGGTGTATGTGTCTCAGCCACAAGGGTTTGAGGCTTCTCATGCAAAGAACAAGGTATGTAATTGAAGACGGCATTATACAGGTTGAAACAAGCCCCTAGAGCATGGTATCAACAGATAGCTAAGTATCTCTTGGATCTAGATTTCAAAAGATGTGCTTCTCATGCTAACATGTATGTTCTAAAGAGATGAGGGAAGATAATTGTGCTTATACTCTATGTAGATGATCTTGTGATTATAGGAAACGATGATACTCCTCTTCAACAAACCAAAGATGTCCTAATTTTAGAATTTGAAATGATAAACTTGGGCTCAATGGATTATTTCTTAGGCCTTGAAGTTTGGCAGGAACCAAAGAAGATTTTCATCTCTCAACAAAATTATGCAAGACAAATTTTGAAGGCATTCGACATGGAGGATTGTAAGGAAATTTCTACACCTATGAGGTCAAGAAAAAATTATTTATTGAAGATATTTCACCTCTAGTGGATATTGGAAGATAGAACATTTATCTATATTGAATCCCTTTGTAAAAGTTATAAAAGCATGGCCATGTTGAGCTTTACATAGCATTGCACACTAGTAAGCCATTCATCTAGAGTCTATCTAGATTGTCATTTAAGCTCGAGATTGAGAGTGCACGGGTGGATAGCACCATCATTGTAGCTGCATTACTCTTGGCAATTTGAGAATTTGTGTTCTCTATCTCTCACTCTACATCTATCTTTGTCTGCTTCTTTTTTCTCTCAACTCTCTCTATTGTCAAATTTTGTTGACACAAACAAAGAAAATGCATGCAAGACAAGAGAACTTGAAAACTATGATTAAACTAAAGGATGCAAACAAAGAATTAAACGACAGGGGGGGGGGATCTCAGGAAATCATGATATAGAAATGCATGTAGCAGGTTCATTACTATGCATGGATTCATGGGTGGTGCCAATATGTCATGTGCAATGGCATGGCATCACGTAGTTAAGGAACCATAATATGGCCACAATCGAGCCATTAACTAGGGACCGTAATAGTTTTTTTTATCAATATCTCAAGGTAAAATATGGCTTGACCTAACCAAACCATAATTCAGTATGGTCCAAGCCATCAAACTTTGAATTTCCCTATAGCACGATCCGATTTGGAATTATAAAATAGCACTAGTTGTCCTTCAATAAATACCAATCTTTTGAGGAAACGGTCATAGGTGCATGCTTGACAAATTTGAAGCTCTTGCATCAATAAAAAAAACTTTCAAAGCATTACTCATCTAGCATGCTGAGTTCATCCAAAAAAAGTAAAAAGGGAATCCTCTAGAAGTAGCTTTTTATCAATCCAAACTCTTAAATTAGGGCAATAGATTCCAAACCATAGGCTAGTTTAAAGGGTGGACAGCCAATAGTAACTTTGTAGGTGGTGCAATATGCCCATAATACCATAGGGAGTAGTTGATCACAATGCTCTCAACGATCAGCAATTAACTTCTTTAACATAGTAAGCAAGGTTTTATTAGTGCTCTTCACCCATCGAGCTAATCAGCCCCCCAAATTCTACTGGCTTACTAAGTAAGAGCTGAGTGTCAATGTGGAAAGTAAACTTCTAGCCTAATAGGTAACATCAAAATTTCTTGATGTAATAAATCAGGCCTACACATTTGCATTCAATAATTGAATAATTTTGTTTGGCAGGGACTAGTCGACAATTAGCATAGTAAACTGGTCGATGCCATTTATCTCTCATCTACATAAGAACATTGCCCATGGCAATATTGCAGGAACCCATAAAGATATGAAAAGGGAGATCCCACTTAAGTTCCTAGAGGATAGGTTCTTCTGTCAAAAGTTACTTCAGTCGCATGAAACTAGTTTGACATTCATCTATCCATTGGAAATCATGAGGATCCACCATGGTCAAACAAGTAAGCGGAATGGTGAAGTGTGCTAGCCATTAGAGATGGTGAAAATGCCAACAAATTTGACCCAAAAATCAAAGAACATCCTTTGATGATTTTGATGGTGGAGCTTCTAGTACTGCCTTAGCCTTGTGAGGATTGACTTTGATGCCATGGTGAGAGATAATATGACCAGGCAGCTTACTGCAAGACACTACAAAAATGGATTTAGGTGGATTGAGATACAATCGATATTCTTGACACTTGAGAAAACAAAGCCAAAGACGCTGCAAGTGATCAATTTTGTCACACAAGACAAAGAATTTGTCAAGAAAAAAACACATAAAACTAGTGAGGTATGGGGTAAGATATCTTGCATGAATCATAGAAAAGTATTGGGGGCATTCCTTGATCCAAACCACATTATTATGCATGCATATGCACCCCAATTTATAATGAAGGCAATCTTTGGGATGTCTTGCTTAGCCATATAGACTTAATTGTACCCACAATAGCCATTTAGAAAAGAATAGGTCTCGTGATCGGCTACTTCGTCAAGCATACTATCCAAAAAGGGCAAAGGAAAAGGGTCTAACACAATGGAAGCATTCAACTTACAAAATCTACACAGATTCACAATTGTTTATTCTTCTTAGGGACTATCATGATTGGGGAGATTTATTTGGAATGTTCAATGGGCACAATAAAACTAAAGCATAATAAGCAATCGATCTCCTCCTTAACTTGTTTAGCATAATTAGGATTCATGTGATAGCTTGGTTGGTTTGTGAGATAAGCATTTTATTTTAATAACACACTTTGCTGATAAATACAAGGGTCTAGTCCCTTCATTTCTTTATAATCCCAAGAAAAAACATCAATGAACTTAGCCAATAGCGCAAGTAAATACTAGCGGAAGTGATCCTCCATAGTAGCACTAACTTTAGAAGGCTTGGGAATAAAAGCATCTCCTAAATTACAAGTTAAGATTTGGTCTTCAAGGACATGAAATTTCTAGCCTAAATTTTCCTCAACTCCTTAAAATAATTTTGGGGGAAAATTAGACAACTCCTCTATTGCCTCAAAAGATACCTCTACTCTCATGACACTCGGGTATACCAAACATGTAGCCAGTGACAACTGATGTAGAACATGTTGCAAATCAATATTCCCTAGTGATAATAAATCTTGATTGGCCGCTAAAAAGGCCATTTCTTCATCATCAAAAAGGCCATTGAACATGTTCACCGGCTAAGCCACATAGGGATCATTGTGAATTTCACATGGTCAACTCATCTAAGGGTATTGTGTACTTATGATGATTGCATCTAACGATAAGCTCATGGGATGACCAATCATGGAAAACCTTAGCCTACTTTAGCCATGTTCTACCGAAAAGAAGATTATAGTTGAGGCTAGATTCCAATAGATTAAGAAAAACAAAGGTCATATGGAAAACTATGCCCTAAAGTGTAATGGGAATATTTTGAACTAACCCAACTGGATGAACTCGGGATTGGTCAACCATTCTTATAGAATTTTGATAGGTCTAATAATAATCCACCCTAACTTCTTGCATAATTTAGTGATTGCTAAGTTCACTCCTGAACCACCATCAATCAATACCTTGGAAAATCATTGATTCTTATACCAAAAAATGATAAGGGGAACCACATGGTCAACAATCAAATCAATTTCAAGATGGATAGTTGTAGTGGAAAGTGTCGGAACATGTTCAAATCCTACATGTTGTTGGAAGTGTTGTTGAACACTAGGAGCTAAGGTAAGTACTGGCCCAATGTAAAGTAATGGGTGCTCTAGTGAGAATGTTCCATGCAATAGCATTTGCAGACACTTTCGGTGGTGATTCCTTACTAAAAATTGTCATTAGTACGGCATTTGATGGTGTATTAGTAAGTATCTCATGAATCGGATTGGTGTGGAGAAAATTGGAGCTCTCATATGGGCCCACTTGGCTGCTTTTACCACCATATGTTGTTGTTCCTTACATCTTGATTCAAAGGCTTGTGCTCTTGATTTTTTAACTCATCCAAATTGAGTTTGAATAGTAGCAATCTGTGCTTCAATTGGTGTTATGATCACCATGTTTGTCATTGGGCTTTGCCTTTCTTTCCAGAATTCCCTGATTCCATTGCGACAAATTGTAGTTTCTCAAATTCTGAGATCGAAAAGGAGAGTACGACATTATGGCTAATTGTGCAGATGGGATGGAACATAATTAGTTGAGGGTTCCTTAGGCTCCCACACTACCTCAGGCTTCTATTATAAGGAAAACCTTCAGTAGAATGGTCACTATTCAGAAAAAATATGCAATATATTTGATTTACGTTGCCATGATAGGCCCCAAATTTTTACATTTTGTATAGAATATTTGCTTCAACATATTGCCATTGGTAGAATTTGGTATCTTAAAAGAGGACCACTCTAATTCTTCAGCAAAACCACCCACTTTGTATTCTAATTGTAGGGCCATATCAATCACCACATCCAAAATCATGGTTCCCACATATCTAATAATCTTAATCTGTTGCAGCTACGAATTCAACCCATTGATGAACCACTAAGTGATTACATCCATGAGATGCGTATGGAATGTAGTGGCATACTCTTGTATTGTTTGTTGAGGTTTATGTTTACTATTCTATAAAAAATCAAAAACGTGAACTGGTGTCTTATTTAATCTAAATCATTGCAAGAAGGCCTCTTTCACTATTGTATATGTTCGAAAATAGTCTACCTCAAATTATTTTATCCATCTAGTTGCTTCATTAACAGGGTTGCTTGGAACACTCTGGCCCTATATTGCTCCAAATCAACTGTATTAGGGGGATTTTCTAGGATACTGTAACTAATCTCAAATTTGCATGGTTAAGTCTTCTCCTTCCATTGTTAGGACTAAATTGTTCCACAATGTCCACCACTTTTTCTGAGTCAGAACTTGTCGTGAATTGTTCAATTTGAATTTGGGAAAATTTTCTAATGTTTTCTCCAAGTGGCATGTATTTGATAGGGGTGGTTTTCAATGCCGCTGGTTAATATCTTCCGTGTTTGGTTTACTTAAAGATTTTCTAAAAGTCCAAGAATTACAAAAGATTCCACTATCTTGCATGTTTGATGTTTGATTTGTAGCTTGACTAGTTTTTAGTTGAACAGTTTCCATGGAAGGTATTGAGATTGTAAAATGGTCGGTAGGTGGGGAAGGCTAGGTTTGTTCACCAAACATTTTGGAGGTCTGAGCAGATGCTTCCGGAAAGGATTCTAGTTCAATAGCTATTGATGTTTTGTGAGCTGTAATAATTATGGGAGATATCTAAATCGCTTCTGGCTCCACTACAGTCTTCAGTATGGAATTCGTGCTTAACCAAATTGTTTGTTCCTTTGAGGTATTTGCTGATTTTAAAGCACCAAAACAACTTTTCACTATTCTCGGTTGTTTATCTTTTGTGTACTTCCAATAATGTTTGCCAGATCACAATATATCCATGCATTCTTCTACACTTTTTAATATATGCCAATACCCAATGGGATCACCAATGTTAACCTCTGGTTTGGTATGTACCACACTAATACTTCACTAGCTGATAATCCAACTTCTCCACCAACATATAGACTATACACTTCTTTGACAACAGACCAAACAGATTGCCAAGGTTCTTGGTTGGAGAGATTCCTAAAATAGGGCCCTTAACTTTTCCTCACTCTTCAGTAATCGTACTCCTATTTGTGATAGAATGTTGTTCACTATGAAACTTCATACAATCACACTTTGAATAGAGAGTACACCATTGATAGAAACTTTAAGATTAATCATCAATCAACACCACAACGAACAAAATAGAACAAAATACAACAATACAACAAGTTGTAGAATCCAATGTGATATATGCCCAAAGCACCACCAGTGACAACCCGCTCTCTCATTGTGTTCTTTTTAACTGCACCAATGTTATATTAAGTATGTCACTTTGAAGGAATCACATCCTTTTTTACAATGATTCGAAGTGAATATACAAAATATCAATGTACATCAATCAGCAAACAACATCCCTAACAGTAGTTGGATCTATTTCAATTAGTTAGAACTCGTGGGATGACCTTTTGGCTCATCAAAAAGGTGAGGGTGATGTGGCACATAATATAAACCCCATTCACATACTTCAACTCGCAAACGAACAAGAATTCTAACACATGTAGGTTGTGCGGTGCATCCATTTGCCTCCAATGGAGACAAGGGATCCAACCCACTAAACTCCTTGGACAACCCCTTAGTCATTGGTGGCTGAGATGCTCTTTGGCCTCCTAGCCAAATTTGATGCCTTAGATAGTGTTGGTTGACCTCCAACTTCAGATGCATCACATGGGATCCGGCCTTCGAGTAGTTCATTGAACCCGACCTTTGTTCAATTCATTCAATCTAGCCTTCAAGCACAAACTATTGGTATATTTAGGTAGTGATGTGTGTGAACACACTAGGACCACTGAGGCACTCTTTTCCCTCTTTAAGAGGTTTTTTTCCCCGGCTTGTATATACATCTATAGCCCTAACAGGTTACTTAACTTTATACATTCTAATGGTAATACATTTAGTATTGTGTGTTGTGCCCCAAGCTTCTTCTTCTTCCTTGTGTTGTTTGCGTGCTTCTGCAGACATCTAACTCCACCGATTGGTATCAGAGCAGGTCACTGCTTCATCTAGGGCATCGTCGATACCCCTCCAGTCACAATCTCATAATCGCACGAAATCTGGTGAGCATATTCAACATGATTAGGAGATCAAAATAGCTTTGCTATGTGGTGCCAAAATCATGATCTGAGCTCGTTTTGGCCTCCCAATGCACTATCACAGCACTTGTGTAGGCTATTTGTCTTTTTGTGCCAAAGATATATACAGGTTTTGGTTTGCCTATATAAGCATCTCGAAGTCTGCTACAAGTTTAGCAGAACTCGTCAAAGTAGTTCTGTTCAACTTTTCCACATACAATCATTTTTCTACATCAAGGTATTTTAGTTAGTGGCCATGGCTGAAAGCAGTGATGTATTCCATATATTGGTTGTTGGGGATAAATTGGATGGTACCAATTACCCATTGTGGGCTTATATGATGCGACATGTCTTGGTTGCAAACAGACTGTGGAACATTGTGTAGGGTGTTGAAAAACGTCCTATTACACCTGCAAATACAGGTATTGAAGTTGATGCAGATGGCATTGAAGATGCTGATATTCTTTAGATTCATGTTCGTGTTGCGGTTTTTGTTGCACCTACTGCTTTCAGAACTGTACCCAACAAAAATACATCTTATTGTTTTATTATCCGATTTCTTGTGATGTTCTTCAGGCACTAAGGCATATGCGAGAGAAGCAAAAACACGTAGATGAGCAACAGATGGCTTCCGACCATGCCAAGCCTCATGGAGTGATAGATTGTAGTGCTTTAGTGGGACACCTATTAAGTACATATGCTACATACATGACAGCCTCAAGCCAAAAACTATGTGGTAAAGCCTGACTCTTCACCATACACCTGGCCATCTCCATGAGTGATTTGTTCTTCCATTCAGCAACTCCATTTTGTTGAGGTCTATACAACACTGTATGCTGATGTTTTATCCCATGTTCAGCCAGAAATGCATTAAAGTTAGAAGACATATATTCCCCTTCTCGATCAGAACGGAGGGTGCCCATTTTACATGCTGATAAATTTTCAGCCAAAACCAAAAACTGTTCGAAGCACATGAACACTTCGGACTTTGCTTTCAATGGAATACCCATGCACGCCTAGAAAAAGCATCAACGAAAGTCACAAAGTAAAGATAGTTTCCAAAAGAGGGTGTCTCCATAGGATCACATACATCATTCTGAAAAAACTGCAATTTCTGAGTAGCTCGAACTGAACCATCTTTTGGAAAGGAGGAACGCTGCATTTTGCCCAAAATACAGCCTTCACAGACATGTTTTCCAGGTGCCTCAAGTTTAGGCAAAGAGAATAACATTTCATATTTTTGTAGGCATAGTAAACTAGCAGAATTTAGATAACCAAAGCGTGCCTGCCAAAGCTTTGCATCTGACATAGCCTAAGAATCATGTGTATACTAGTAGATGAGCTCCATTTACCTTTGCCCTTTTGATTAGCCAATAAATCTTGATCTGAAATACCCATAATGGACCTATTCTACCTAGACTAATCTTCCTGCAACAGAACAGAGATTAACTCCTCAAATGAGGAGGCATTTGGGTTGCCTTTCATCATCAAACAAAGGGTAGAAGCAAAACTCTGATATGAATCAGGAAGACCATTCAGAACGGTTTACATAGGCGAGCTATCTGGTATAACTTTATGAGCAGGAATCAATTGTTCCTTCAAGTCTTTGATCTTTGTTAGAAAAATATCTATAGAATCACCTTCATTCATATGCTCACTCTCCAACTGTTTTCGGAGGTAAGCAACACGAGCGTCATTCCTAGCCTGGTACAATGGGGTAAGTGTATCCCAAGCATCCTTAGCCCTTCTGCAAGAGTGAATGTGAGGAATAATGGCACGTTTGACAGACAAGGCTATCAATGCATATGCCTGAGCATCTCTGCCATCCCAATGAATCTGCTCTATTGTCTGTATCATCCACAGACTAAACACATTTTGGTTAGCCGTGATGTTGTTTTTGTGGAGGATGTTATTCAGCCTTTACTTTCATGTACAAAGGAGACATCTATTAGCTCCAAAGACATGTATGATACTTTGCTGCCTCTTTTTACAGGTGGACAGTCTAGTTTTGGTCCTAATGAGGCAATTTCTCAGCCTTTGCACGTTTCAGTTGATGATGCAAATCATTCCATTTCTTATGCAGATTTACATGATGCACTTGTTGATGAGAGAGCTAATATTGAGGAGGCAAAAACTATGCCTAAATGGTTGGTTCAGACTTTGCATGACAGCAAATTAGATGCACCTCTGCCACATCGTACTTGTTCTGGCTCTCATAGTGCCTCTTTTGCATCAAATTGCTATGTCATGACTGCCTCTACCCTCTGTGATGAGATTGAATCTGCTACGTTTCGTTTGGTGAAGCATAAAATTCTGAATATTGGATGGTTGCAATGCAATCTGAATATGATGTTATCATGAAAAATAGTACCTGGTATTTATGTGACTTGCCTCCTGGCAAGAAGGCCATTGGCACTAAGTGGGTATACAAGCTGAAGCATAAACCTGATGGAACAGTTAATCAGTATAAGGCTAGGGCTGTTGCAAAGGGTTATGTGCAGGAAAGAGGCATTGATTTTGACGAAACCTTTGCACCTACATGCCGAATGACTACTGTTCATAACATTTGCACACTAGCACATCAGTTGGACATTAAAACAACATTTTTGAATGGTGACTTGCATGAAGAAGTGTATGTTTTTCAGCCCCTTGTCTGTGTGCAAAACGGGCATGAAAACTAGCTGTGCAAGTTAAAGAAGGCATTATGTGGTTTAAAACAAGCACCACGTGGTTGGTATGAAAAGATACATGCCTATCTGATTGCACATGGTTTTGAGAACAGCCCAATTGAAAGCACCTTATATGTTAAGTGTGCTAATTATGTGCTTCTGATCATTGTTATGTATGTTGATGACATGCTTCTCACTAGTCCTCATGAGAAGCATATTGCTGATTTCAAAGTTGATTTGCATGCCTCGTTTGAGATGTCTGATTTGGGACATTTGCATCATTATTTGGGCATTCAGTATATGCAAGTTGATGGGGGAATAGACTTGTGTCAAACGAAATATATTGACATATTATTGCAGCGTTTTGGCCTTGAAGACTGTAAACCTATTCCACTCCTATGGAGACAGGTTTACGATTGACTCTTCGTGATGCTGGAGATGCATTTGATTCTATTCTCTATAAGCAAATTGTTGGATGCTTGATTTACTTATGCATTACTCGGCTAGATATTCAGTTTGTTGTCCAGATGAGCAAGTTTATGCATTGCCCAAGTGTCAAGCATTGGCAGGTAGTTAAGCGCATCTTTCGCTACTTGAGTGGTACCCGACTACTTGGGTTGTTTTATCCCAAGGGAGGATCACTACCGCCAGATTTGCATTTTCTTTTATTCTGGCTCGACTGGTTCCTATGACACTCATGTGTCCACTAGTGGTTTTTGCTTCATGCTTGGTAGCTCATGCATATCTTAGCTAAGCAAGAAGTAGCCTACTGTGGCCACTTCTAATTGTGAGGCTGAGTATAGGGTAGCTTTCATAGCAACTATTGACTGTGTGTGGCTCATATGCCTTATGGCTGATTTGGGCGATTTGGGTGTTGGTCAGTCTTCTTCCACCACCATCTTCACTGATAGTCAAAGCGCATCAGCAGTTGCGAGGAACCCTGCATTCAATGCTCGCATTAAGCACATTGAGGTGCATTATCATTATGTCAGGGAGAGGTTCTCTCTTGGAGAGATCAGCTTAGCATATGTGCCCATGCGGGAGAACATTGTAGACCTTTTCACGAAGGCTCTGCCTAGGGAGAAGTTTGAAGCTTTCCGCAAAGCTTTAGGCTTACTTCCTTTTGTGGATTGATTCCACATAGCTTGGCACTTCCTTATACATGAGTGCCAGCTCCTTGTTCATCGCATTGCTCCTAGGGGGGATTTGTTGATATATTTAGGTAGTGATGTGTGTGAACACACTAGGACCGTCGGGGCACTTTTTTCCCTCTTTAGGAGGTTTTTTTCCCTTGTCTTGTATATATGCTTGTAGCCCTAACGAGTTACTTAACTTTGCACATTCTAGTGGTAATATATTCAATATTGTGTGTTGTGCCCCAAGCTTCCTCTTCTTCCTTGTGTTGTTCACGTGCTTCCATAGATGTCTAACTCCAACACAAACTAGTTATCATCTAGACTTAAAGCCATCCCTTCCCAAGCTCTTCTCTAGTGGGCCTTCGGGCTTTATAATCTTGATCATGTCGAGTGTCTAACCCTTGCTTTCTGGGATCCCCATAGTTTTCTTTCACTATAGTTTCAATCAATTCAAGCATATTCAAGAGATTAGGCTCCCATGGGTAATAAGCTTTCCTTCACTATAGTTTCAATCAATTCAAGCATATTCAAGAGATTAGGCACCATGCTAGAATCCTTTAAAGAATTCTCAAATGAAGTTTTTTGCATAGAATCATTGACAACACTATGAACAAGATGTAATTTATGTGTAGCTCTAATCAAACCATCTTTGGGGAAGGAAGAGACGTTGCATTTTACCCAAAATACATCACCTATAGACACGATTAGAAGCAAACTAACAAAATTCAAGTTAACAGAGAGTGCATGATATAAAGATTTGCATCTAAAATAGTCTGAGAATCATGAACTGCACATGCCAAATCATTCTCATATTTTTCATAGTATATGAACTTATAGGATACAAGACATAAAATTCTAGAATCAATAATCTCATCACCATTCAAAAGATCATGAATTGTACATCTTCCATGAACAAATTTAATAAGCTAATCTTCACTAGTGTTGAAATTGATAACATATTTTTCTTGATCCCTTGCACTTATAAGGCATTTAGCAGTGTCAAATTACTACCATCAGTGGTAGTAAGTATGATCTTTTCAACTCCCTTTATAGGATGAGAGGGTTTGTTTGCACATATGATAGTATTCCTTGTAGAGGCAGACTCAAGTGAAGTGAAGAAACTATGTTGCGAGATAAACTGTTTGGTTACGCCAATATCAAAATACCAATTAGAGTCTATTATAGACATGCAATGCTCATGAGGAAATAGTTCATAACAGCAAGATTAGAAAACACCCATTCTTCATTCTGAACAAGATAAGAAAATTTTTAGGTGTAGAAGCCTCTACAACAACCATTCAAGCCTCTTTTTTTTTGTCTCTTTTGTAACCAGTTTACGAAAACTCGTGATAACATGATCATTTGCCTTAAAATATTTACAAGATTTTTCTACTTTTCTTTTCTAAGTCATGTTTATCTTCCTTCTTTGACTTTGCAACACTAGTAAATTTTTTATTGCTAGTAGACGACCTCCATTTATCTTTTCCCTTCTGATTAGTTAAGAAAGCTTGATCTACAACATGCATAATTGACATATTTATTTTCTAGATTGATCCTCTTGCAACAAAACAAAAACTAACTCCTCAACAATTACGACATTTGGATTACCTTTCATCATCAAACAAGAGATGAGGGGAATGGCTTTTCAACTTTCCTACATCATCCACTACAACTATCAAAAATGAGGGCAATGGCTTTTCAACTTTCCACATAACACAAACATGGTGATGATTAGGGGTTGAAGATGAACATATAATAATTATTCTAATTGAATAATGTTTCCAACAAAATTATTCCATAAGTAGCAAAGGAGTTCCACCAAATTATCTCAAACTAGACATTTCAATGTCTTAACAATTTAGCAACATACCAACATTTAGGCTTGGGCATTGTGAACAAGTTGAGAAGTTAGTTTTTTTTCTTTTTTGGGCTCTCTATAGCTAAGGTATGATGAAACATGTTCTTTTACACATGAATAAATCTACGCAAATATGTATTATAATTTATAAGTACATATGTGACATATCATAGCCTCATATGCATATCAATACAATAATATATTTTAGTTTAAAATCTATTATCCATTATTTATCATTTATCATTTATCATTTATGCTACATATATGATGTATATATATAAACTATAATATCACATATGTATTGTACTCTAGCCTATTATTTGATGTAACACATTAATAGTACTAATTGAATATTAAATACATAGTACACACATTTATCGTTGTATAATGATCAATCAAATGTCAATAATGAATTCATAATGAGTCATGTGAAATTTGATTCATGATTCTAGAATGCAAATGGTTAGATGATAGATAACAGATTGCAAAGACTCATAATAATAATATATTTAAGTTTGAAGTCTATGATCTAATTATCTATCATGATTTATCATGATTCATTCAAAGTTTCAGCTTTAAACTTCAAACTTCCTTCACAAGTGCCAAATTAGTACACTACAATCCAAAAGGCACAATGATTCATCAATCAATCAGTTTAATATCACTTCAAGCTTCATTCAAAAGTGATAAATAATAAATTACAGCCCACTGCATAATTACAATCAACAATGCACAATGATTCATCATTCAATCTAAGGTCACTTCAAACTTCACATTGCACATGTGATAAATTAAAATCCACAATGCCACAATGAGTCAAAAATAACAATTCCATACAATGAAAACCATCAATCATCAAGGTCAAAGAAATAAAGACTCAACAAGTCATAATAGTCAATAAATCAATCACAAAACCAATAATACAATCATCACGCCTCAAAATTTTTTGAGCCACTATCGAAAGAATCATCATCATCATGTATGAGCATCAAAGCATATGATGCCCAATTGGTAGACCCCTCTGCTTGAAATGAAGTTGAGGTGATGTGCCTATGGTGTTGGATGCTCTACTCCCCACACGATTGTGAGACACCCTAGTATCATGATGCAACAAGGTGAACTCATAATAAAGTATATCATATAAATCAAGGTGATGTATCAAAATGGAAGGTATATCACGGATCCTTCAATATCAAGGTCATTTATGTTGACTTCTCGCATCTCTGTTGAATAGCCACCACACTTCAAAAATGCAAATTACCATGAAAATACATATGCCACTCCAACTGCATTGTACAAAGTATATTCCTCTTCTTTGTGTAGAAGAGTGCCCATGTACTCAAAATTTCTTTCAAAAAGGACTAGCACTACAATCCTATGAAAGTATGTGAATGGACATAAGCCTTGACTCACCATGGGCAACATAAGAGTCAAGAGTCAAGGCTCATGAGTTATGAATCATTCATGTGAAAACTCAATTAAAGAATTCATTGAAAAATAAATACTCAACCATTATTAGTGACTAACTAGATCAAGTGCACCAATATCATCTCTCTCTCCCCACATTAATAACATCAATTGCATGCTTCTCAAGCATGCCATGTCTCTACCAAAAAGCCCTTCAATATTTTGGAATTATGTGAGTTGAATTTCCAACTTCCCATATAGCTCCACATTAGAGCTTCCATATAATAGATCAACATAGTAATTCCAAGCATTCACTAGATTCATAGCCACGGAATATTGTACATCTCCATAAAGGATGTAATAGATTGGGCATCCCATGTAGGGCAATAGAACCAATCTCATCTCTTCCTTTGCATTGCTTTTATTTCTTCTACCCTATGGATAAAAAACAAATCAATTTAAAAAGCAAATATATGTAAAGTCACATTTCAAGAATCAAGAATGATAAATAGAAATATAATTAAAAATTAAAAAAAATAGCTATACGATATCAAATGAGAACATCTCTAAAGATATTCTCAAACACAATCCATGAACTTGTATACTAATCCAAGTGTGCTTCTCTCTTTATGTGTTATGCATATAAGTGAATACAAGGAATGTAAAATGCACAACAATCTTTCCAAAAGCTATTATCTCACTTCTTTTCTACAAGTTCTTTTGAAACAATATGTGCATCACCACACTGGAGATACAATTATTTACATCGATGTTTGCCTTACTCTTATTAATTTCTCCATCAATATGCATATGTATGTAAACCTTGTCTTGGTTGGATTTATAAAGTCAACATCACTAAAAGATCTAAATAGAGAAACTTTAGTCTCTTCGTGAACAAAGAGATCACTTTTGAACAAATGGCAAATATATTGTAGATCAATGATATTTTCCAAACATTCTTTATCAATAAATCTATATAATTATTATCATTATCTCTAATAACCTAGACCACTTTCTCTAAAACAATATCTATGATAGTTTGGCGAATGTGGCCATAAAAAAACTGACACATTTATATATAAACAAAATGAATCAATAATCAATTTATCAAAGATGATTGATTATTGATCAAGTAATCAAAGAAATGTGCATAATTTGTACATGTAAAGTCAAACTTGCAATAATCATATATGGCATATGCATCATCATTCATGAATCATGCAATATGGAAATATATTACATATCAAAATGTAACATATTACAAAGTTACATGCAAATTGCAATGATTCAGTATCATATCATGCATACATGAATCTATAACATGTTCCAATCATCCATGATTTGGATTCCATCATGACACATGTAATGTTAATGATCACTAATCATCTGATTCATCATGCAATATTTGTTACAACTTATATGATATATCACGATATGATACTATGACCATTGATGTATCATGACTCTTGTCACATAGAATGGTAGATGTCATATGTATGATGCTATAATCATTAATGTTACGATTCATGTGTCATGACAAATGAGTGATGACTCATTGTATATAGTTTTATGAATACATGGCATGTCACATATATAAAACTAATAACAATGAGATTCATTGATGTATTTTGATTCATGTCACATAGAATGAAAGATGAAATTTAGATCATGCATCAAATACTAAGAGTCATGACTTATGAGTCAAACATATCAATACTCATAATACATAGTGCATGATCTAAACTTCATCCACCATTCTGTGTGACATGAATCATGATACATCAATCATAGTCATTAGTATCATACATGAGACATCAATGTCTCATATTTATAATATTATGTACTATGAATCATGACTCATGAGTCATGACATGTCACTATTCATGTCATGACTCATGCGCCATGAAATGTCAAGAGTCGATACTCACATGTGGCATGTCAAATGTCATGATAAAAAATAGAGATTAAAGTTTTAACTCATGTGTAACTGTAAAAATAGGAAGTGATGCATCTATTGTTCAAAGGCATGATGCCTTTGCAACAACGCACCAAAATGTTATACATATTTCTCTTTCTCATGTCCATCCAGTCAATGTTCATGATGGTGCAACCATAATTTTCCCATGAAGGGCTCTCAGTCTCTCATGTTTATTTAGCTTTTGGCATTGTGATAGATAGGGATAGAATGAGAGAAAGGGTTCTAATGCTTGGAAATGGCAAGAAGGGAGACGAGGTCGATGGGGCTTGAGCTAGAGAAGAGGGTAAGCAGAGAAAGAAAAGGTTTCCACTCACTTTCACTATGCTAGAAAGCCACACTGGTTGCAGGTAGAGCTGTCTCAAATCTTGAAGATACCTTAACGAGAGGCAAAACTTTTGTATTTGTTCGCAATGCATTGCATACATCGCAAATTCATGTACATTGCAGTGCGAACATTGCAATGCAATGTGTTCTGTTGTGAATGTTGCAATGCAATGCATTGCAATGCAACTCTAGGACATGCATGTAACAGTTCTCTTATATGATAGGCAGGCTTCCAGGAAAGACATACGCCAAGCCAGCAAACGAGTATTACAATGATTTGTTATCATATCACAATCTAGAGCACTCTCAAGATAACTTCATATAATCCTTCACACAAAATATATACCTCCTCCACTTCATTGTGTTCAAAATATGAATCCAATTGCTAGAGTGCGGCTTACCCGAGACACACAAGACAATACCTCTATCGTGGAACAAATAAAGTCAGAGAAATTCCACACTTGACAGTGACTTACCCAAGAGATACCAGGCAATACCTGTGTAGTGCAACAAAAAACTTTTACTTGCAATTTTTTCCAATTGCAAAGTGACTTTAATATCACTTCCAACTTCAGCATTTCTATAGAACCAGCTCAGTGTTTCATTCATAAAAGACATTGAAGTAATAGGAACTTGAGTATGTATATATAAGGATTGAAAATGCCTGACGCAAGACCCTTCTACAATGAGTTCACCATGATGGTTGCGACAAGCATCCCTGATGGATAAGCTAATTGAGATGAAGTATGGGAAAAGGAAAATGAAGTACTTCGACAAAGATATGTATAAGAAAAGTACTAACTGCAAACAGTAGGTTTATGAAAGGTGGTAAGGGTCTGATGAGGACCCTTCAAACCAACTAATGACCAGTGATGAAGAAGGTAGAGGCAGATGATTAACGATTTCAGCAAGAGAGCATGTAAATTAGGGTAAGCATAGCAAGGCATTGCAACAGGGTATCCCTTGCTATCCACTCTCCTACATGATTCGACCGAGTTGCTTGTTCCATCACTCCATGTGCATGTGCGTACATGGATATGTACGTACACACGTGTAAATATTTATTTATTTACATATCTATTTATTTATTTATCTATTTTTGAATCATACAGCAATGTGCGTGTCCTTTCTGGAAAAAAGCAAAAACTAACTGCTGAATGATAATCTGGAAGAGTTTCCATTTACCAACTGAACTGCAGAAACACGAGATGAAAGTAAAACGCCATTTAGCATTTTTTGTAGTGCACCACTGGGCACGATTTCAAGCACAGTAATTAATGAGTAATAAATTGTTCATATTTGTTAAGTTTGTCCATGGACTCAACAAGTCGGATAGATAAGAGCATATAAAAAGTTTTCCAATGCTTCATCATTGAGACCTGTATCATGATTTAATTACTTACATTACATCCACATTGATAAACAATCCAATCATCTAAATCTCAAAATTTGCTTCAAATGTGAATCTCACTCGATCATTTCTTCTTTCTGGCACCTTTCTAAGAACACTAGCTACATATGTTATCACGTAATGATATATTTAAACACTAGCATATCCGTCAAAGCATGCATATTTGTCATGTCATTGATGATGTCTTTATGTCATCCCTGCATGTGTAGGCCATACAAGCTGAAGGCCTCAAGTGACATGCAAAATCAGTTAGATGGCTTAAATTCTAGATGGAGCCTGACATTTCTCAGGCATATGATATATACAGTACATTAGTTAAACTGGTTCCAAGAGTCATTGGGATTGCATGCAAATCAAACTTTTTAAGAAATGTAAACCATACAGAAAATCTTTTTACGAGGTTGTACACTCGGAAATTGTTTGTTCTTCATTCCTCAATATACAGCTAAAAGCACTAGATAATCTACACTTGTGCTTTCACTTGCAGAAGGATAAATAAATCATACATAATACTAAATGCAGAACTCAACAAGCACCAGATGCTACATTGAACCCTTATGCACATGCTGCATGACAGAGATACCACTGGAAGATGACCTTTAGAATTCAAACCCTGTGGCATTTTACATGAGACCATTCTCTGTTTCCTCATTCCACACCCAGTGCATATGCATTCTCCAATATGCCCTTATCATGTGTGCTGTTCAAACTCCGGCACAAGACGACCATTAAAAAATTGGCCATATTTGAGGAATCAAGGTTGGGTAGTAAGTAGGATCCAGCATCCTTTTCATGCAGGCCTCAATACAGGAAACTGAGAACATAGAGCATATCATGATTCACCATCACAGGCCAGCTGGAAAATTGTTGATCTGTCCTTGCTCCAATGCATCCTGATTATTCACTTTGTATGCAATTCTGATCTTCATTGCTAGATTTTTCTGGGATGACGCAAACACACAACTCATTATGTTTTTTGTTCTTAATGTGGCTCCATGCATGTTCATGAAAAACTTCAAAAAGTTCAAGCTTAATGTTCAACATATTTTAGGTATTCCCCCAGAGAAAAAATTACCTGACCATGCATGTTGTTATGCACAATTATTTTTTGAGTGATAACACCCTCCCCTTGTGGAGGAAGGACACTACTACTTGCGGGCTCTAGTTGCAGTTGTATAAACTGGAGAAAGAAGTAACATCAAGTAGTATGAAAAAAGTGACATTAACAAATAGATAATCCAAAAGTCTCAAAATGGCCAAATCTGGGAAAGTGAAACGGGGGTACCTTAGGTACAGCTGCTTGGAAAATGAAGTTTGCATATGGATTGGGTGACAAATTTACATAGACAGCATCAATCTGTGTAGACTGAGGCTTTCCTGGAGGTTTTGTAAAGCTGAAGGTCACCTTCAAGGCCTTGCTAGTGAAAACATCCACAGTGGGAAATTGTGGGATCTCCGCTACAAATGCAGCAAGAGAAAGAATTAAGCAATGTCATAAGAATGGACACCAACGGGATTATGTCACAATGTTATAATCCTATAATAGAATAACTACATGGAATACCTTTCGTTACTGGAATCGATTGTGACCCAGAGAAAAGATCACCTAAAAAGTCACTGCTGGGCTGGCCAACAGTAGGTGTCTCCCCATCCAAAAGGCCGTTTACCATCACAGAGGCATTATGTTTATTAGGTTGATCATCTAACAAAGAACTTATACTTGGCTGCAAAGGTGCCTGTTGAGGTGGAGGAAATCCGGACTGTGTAAGGTTCAAGACTGACGTTGCTGATGATGATGTTGTATTACCAAGTGACAGCAAGTCAAATAATACATCTGCACCTCCTGATGTCTGAGCTGCATATGGTTCAAAAGCCACAGTAACAGAAATAAGGATAGGTTTAAGACATTGCAAACTCCTATATCTTCTGCAGTTCACTAATACCTTGTGAATTGTTTGAATCAGAGCTCATAGTCGTTAGTCCAAGAAGATCTTGTAAAAAGTTATCAGCGGATTGCTTAGAAGCAGGAATATCTTCTGCACTCAAATCAAGCAAATCCTTCAATGCAGCTGTCGGAGCAGCTACAGGTTTGACGTGACCATTGGGCACAAGCTTGCTTGAAGATGATGTGGAAACCGACTCTGTTTTATCATTACTGCTGATTCCCACATTGGCTTCATCCGACTTCTTGGCAATATAGGTGGCTTCATCAAGAACCGGCATTCTTTCCACCAAAACTTCCCTACATGCATGTCACGTTTCAACTTTATGTGAGAAAATTAATTGTATGTGATTTCCATACAGTGGCCTTTCCCTTTTATTATAGTCTTTCTTTGGCTGGCTTAAACTCTAGCAGGATGGCATATAACTTTGTATTCTACCCACCATCATACTTAAATGGTGGGTAGAATATCCTCTATTGTATTCAAAAGTGTCAGTTGTATGGATCAACAATCACATACATCGAATAAGTCAACTGTTTTACATCAACATGGATTGATGCAACTTACTTGATGTTCTGATGTTTCACAAGAATAGACCCAAACTCAATCGCTCTCTGTTGTAGCTCAAGAATAAAACTGTCTTTGCTTTGGGACACCAGCTCTTTAATGCGCCTGATTTACAACAAAAAGGTGAAATTTTATTTTTAAGACAAAAGGTATGTGCATGCAAAAGACAAACATGAACATGCACTGCATGTTTGCCTCACACTTGCACGCATGCACGCATCCAAGTGCACATGCATATGTGGACACCAGGACACCACACACACACACATGCACACACAAAAGAAGACATCATTGGCAGGAGGAATATTATGCCGATGAAGAAAAAATATCATGTATTGAGAAAAGATAGAGATGCTACTCGGTGCAGACAGGAAATCGAGATGAAAGCTTCAACAATGAAGTAAGAGCAATGGCTCGTGTTTCAGGCTTCACTCGAGAATCTTTCAGCACTTTTTCAACAACATCTACTGCATCCGATTCTGTCACCTGTAAACATGATAGAGTCAGGAGATATCAAAGAAAACCAACAAGCTGCATACATTTTTGTCGGTCTGGAGAACTGACTAGCTTGAGATCAGGCATAAATAACCTTGTAACACGATCCTTATCATAAAATCACAGTAAATGTTTTCTATATGATGGACATCTACGATGGAATTATAAATGTGGTTTATTATTTGAATCAAGTGAGAACTTATATATAATTGATAAGTTATAACATCATATAATTCCAACACAACCATGGTGAATATGTACCCACCTATGGATTTCCAAGTATCCACATCACCTTCCACGTCTCCATCACAAAATCCCTCTTATATGATATTGCACCACCAGCCATGGTAAATATGTATACACTTATGGATTTGTGAGTGTTCACATCATCTTCCATGTCTGCATCACAAAAACCCTCTATGTAGAGAGCCTCTTCCATAGCATGGACACTTTTCTTTTGTACACTTCAAAGTACCTGAATATGCAGTTTACAGCTTCCCAATGTTTCTTCCTTGGATTTGCAGTCTATCTACTTAAAACTCCAAGACTCCTACTGAATATGCAATATCCGATCTTGTACCAACCATTGCACACATGTGACATAAGTGATCCACATCTTGTAGCATAAAGTACCTTCTCCATCTTCTTGGTGATCTAAACATCTTTTGGGCAGTCAACTTTGCTTAGTTTTACATACTTTGGCAATGGAGCTCCAAGAGGTTTACAATCAGCTATGTGAAATTTCTCTAGTATCTTCTCAGGATACTTTTCTGCTGAGGGGTAAGAGTAATTATTTACCTCTATCCCTCGTGATCTGTATGCCCAAAACCTTTTTTGCTTCTCCCAAATCTTTCATTGAAAATTCTGATTTCAATTGTATATTCAGTTGTGATAATGCATATTATGTTCCGTTGCTAAAGGCATGTCCTCCACATATAATATTAAGATAATTAGGCTGCCAATTCCTGATTTTTTTTTGTATATAAACAGAGGTCAGCTTCACTTCTCAAAAGGCACATGAGAGATGAAGAAATCAAACCTTTGTTTTAGTCCATATAAGCTTGTCCTTCTTACCATACTCCTCGAATGCTTCTAACTGCTGTATTTACAGCTCTTCCTCTATATCTCCATGAAAGAACATGATTATCTGATGCCCCACAAATAATTCAGAGCATCATTGGACTTTAAGTTGTTCTTCCTAAGATTTCTTCTCATTGTGGGTCCATTTCTTAATTGGTGCATGTGCAGCTTCTACATAGAATTCTTTCCATATGTGCTGCTACGTATTTTATCTTCCTTAACATCCATTTTATAAAAGATAGCCACAAGATTACAATATATTTTTAACATACATTGGAAAAACTTCAACTTCTGTACATGGAGAGAGAAACACTTTAAACAGCATTCTCACATACCAACATCACACAGAACTGAAGAGATCCCTGGAATTTGTGAAGTAACATTATGTCATGTGAACTCAAGACTTGAAAAAACAAAAAGGCGAAAGCAACATATTGACAACATAGGGACGGATTTCGGACAGAGAAACAGGGCAAAACAGTGCCTAATGCCCAAGACAAAAAGCAAAACTTTATAACTTATGTCAAAATCAGTAATAAGTGTTCATATTTAAGCAGGTTCCCTACACCATGCACACTAATAAATATGGTCAATGCAATTGCATCTGATAATGGTCCGATGTACGAGACATGAAAAAGTGAACAAGGAATAAAGTTTCGGTGAGCACTGACCGTTATTGGCTCCTCCACTTGTAACTCACCAACGTGATTTACAAGCATATCACCAAATTCACCAATACACCAAACTGTAACTTGTGCGAAGCTCTCCTGAATAGAATTTTCTGATCCTATGTCAAAACTGAATCTTACTGACAAACAAACCATTATCTTATCTTATAGTACAAGAAAAATAAGACAAGATTTAGTAAAATCTGCAACTCCCACCTGGCCTCGCCAATTTTGAAAAGCACGAAAAAGTGTCCGCACTGTGTAGCCTTGTAAGTCAATAGCATTACTAATAGCAACAATCAATGCATTTACAACTGCATCAGTTATGTGGTTTCCAGCCTGCAAGAAAGTAAATTTGGAAATAGTTATACTGAAAAAAGAAAAACAATCAGCTCTGATTAAGAAAACTCTGTCTTTATTGTCATGTAACACTAGTAACTACATTTGATACTTTTCAAAATGAGGAAATTTTCATAAAAGGTCAGAGATGGTATTATTAAACAGTTTCTTGTCTACAATTATTGTGGACCCCAATACTCACAATAACAACTTCTGCTCATCCTACATAGCATAGCCTAATCAAACACCAATGTCTGTACTAAGCAGATCATTTGATTTCAGGAGTCCTTAGAGGCAGTCTGCATATCTATACATTTTGAATACACATAACAACATTAGTTCACGCTAAATGCACACTCTGCATGCTTGCAGTAGCAACATTGTCTGCAGACAGATCATTCTGCATTCCTCAAAAACTTATAATGTGAATCACTGTAAGGCTGTCCTAAGAATATGAAGAGTAAGTCGAAATACAAGCACAAAAAGGCCATCTGAAAAATAGGTTTATGGTGCTTTGATGCTCGAGAATATTTTGTAGTGGGGGAGGCTTTGATGTTCAAACGATCCTCAATTAAAACCATTCAACATCCGGTCTCCAGTTTAGAAATAAAAGTTTCTTTTTTACTTTGTCTCTAAAGTGATGCCCAAGTGAATTCTTCATTCATAAAACAAGAATCTGCTGACATCAAGTTCAATTCATAGTGGAAAGTAGAGAGATGAACAAGGCACTAATATGCCAAATGGAAATACTGCAGGCAAATTCTTATTTTACTGATGGGTGGCATTAATGACAACAATAAGCACTCTATATATCTTCCTTGAGCAATTTTTATTGATTGGCACTGTAAAGTATGTGTTGCAATGTGTTAGCATCCTAATC